>CM060107.1:31266161-31418661 GCA_030522415.1 Channallabes apus
GCGCCCAAATTGATATCGCACCTCGCTCACTAGTTAGGCGACCTCCCCCCTCTTTAGGTATGTGAAGGAGCAGGGCCACAGAATCAGGCAACGGCCCATGAGCTATCGGCGCTATAAAACACAGCGGGGAGTGTAGCTCGGGGTCTGACTTTTGGGAAGCTGGACTTTGCGACGCGGTGGATTTTATGAGAGACAGTGGCACAAGAGCGGGGCGATGTGATGCGCCCCAGAGACTTTAAAAAGGGGGGGCGCCTTTAATTTCCGCGAGAGGAGCGCGTGAACGAGCTGCGCGAGCTCCCACGTCACCTTCACTTCCGCGTAGAGCCCGCCTTCGCATCCCTGCCGCCGTAGTGGAAAAGACCGCAGAGAGCCTTTAACCCTTTCCCTCCCCATTTTTCTAAATAAATGACCCTTTTTCCTGTAAGGCCTCGCCTCGTGTCCGTGTTTCATGGTGTCGCCCGTGCACTTAGGGTCGAACCCGTTACACAGGGCTAGTAGTATTTTACTTAAAGAAATTATATATTTATTTTATATAGATATAGGTGTGTGTGTGTGTATATATATATACACATACACACACACACACACACAGTACAGATACACACCCAGGTATCGGATCGGTACTCGGTATCGGGAGGGGAAAAATGGTATCGGAACATCTCTAAAAACATTGTTTCCTACCTTTTTAGTGAGATAAATGGGCCTGCATTTTTGCACACAGATCATCAAAAGTTGGTTCAATGGATGACAGTTTTACTCTCAAATCATTCTCAGCATCTAGTCTTTGTCGATGTTTGGTTTTCAACAATGTCAATGCAGAAAAGCCTGCCTCACATAATTATGTGGTTGTAAAGGGCATCAACACTTTCAGTTCCTGCTTTGACAATCCTGGATACTCCACCACTCCATGTAAACCCGAAACCAATGTAACTGTCGTTATATTAACGTTAATTGTGACGCAGACATGAAACCACGAGATGAGTAATGCATAGGTTGTAAATTGCTATTTTTAATGTGATTTATTATTATTTTTTTCTTTCTCTCAGTGAATTTATTTTAAGTTTGCCCAAGATAAATACATAAAAATTATAAAAGATAAATTTTTCCGCCATTACAAACATTCTCTCGCGCACCCCTGGTGGTCAGACTGCGCACCTCAGTTTGGGAACCGCTGGGCTACAGTACATAACACAGGTTAACCATTCTTTGAAAACATCCAGTTCATGAAAATATCAACTACAGATTCTTAAATAATTACAGTGCAGCACAAAAGTCTGGCATCTTGAGAGTTGATCTGAATGCCGGAAAACTTGTATAACGCCATAATATTCCACCCTCAATGACCGATCGTGTGACTGATTTAAAAATTCGCTTGTGCTCCTTCATTGCTGAGCTTGACCTGTCATTTAATATCGCCCACCCACTCGTCACTTTATATGTAAGAAATTACTGGAGGATAATCAATTAGTTAATCAATTCCTGTGTACTTTGGAGTACTATTATTGCCACTTCCTGACCTGTCTTGGTACAGTGGTCACCTAATCGGAGCATTCGTTTTACCGATGTGGAGCTCGGCGACAGAATTTGGGTTTGTGCGTTTGCTGGCTTTTACCACTGGGTGGCGCTATATAACTACAGACTGACGCCTCATGCCTTAGTTCATTCTCTGCCGGATTAATGAGACGCCCTCCTTTAGAACTGCACGGAGTAGCCGATAAAATCAAGTGAAACACTGTAGTTGAACGAATTCATAATCACAGTACTAAAATGACAGTGCAAATGTAGAATTCAAATGAAATAAAATCTTATTAGGATCAAATTTAAGCACAATAAATGTTAACACAGTGAGCCTTTTAGATTTTATCACGTGTAATTAGAAAAGAAGAGTGTAGGGTTTTGTGTCAACTTATTTCTTGTGTTCTTTAAATTTATAGTAGATTTATTAACTGAAATAAATTACCATATTTCTGTCATTCCCCACTTAAGGGGGTGGGAGAATTTTCAAGCCCCGCTTGTCAACAAAATTAATGGAAATCGGCCAAGTTTACAATTTATTGAAATATAAATTTCTAAACCAATAAGATCAAATAACACCAAGTTGAAAACAGATAAAATACACGTGCAATTATTACAACAGGCTTACTTCGTCACTTATCTAGAGCTTTCTTTCAAAGAAGTCGAGTGGCTTATTAACGTGACTGGGGCGTGTTGTCTCTAAGTGTCCGAGTGGTACAGTGGTTAAGGCGTCGCCCTTTCACACGGGAGAGCCAGGTTCGATCCCCGGGTGATGCTGTTTTAAAAATTTTTATTTTAATTATAGCTAAAATAAAACAAAAAATTTCAGCATACTATAGAAAAAACAGCAAACTCGCACACTACCAGCTTGTATTCTTTAAATTTGGGGGAGGGACGACTCGGTCTGCTGCTGCTGGTGTGTGTGTGTGTGTGTGTGTGTGTGTGTGTGTGTGTGTGTGTGTGTGTGTGTGTGTGTGTGTGTGTGTGTGTGTGTGTGTGTGTGTGTGTGTGAGAGAGGTGTCGCGGTCTTGCATACTGATGAAAAGTGGTGGATTATTCAGTGAAACGAGGCTCAGCTGAAAAATGTTAGGCACATCAGTCACTTAAACCCAAATAAAAGGTATTTGAGTGTTATGATATAGTTGTAAAATAGCAGATGTACAAACGGTGCGCACTGAATATTAAACCTGTACCAGGCACGATGATTTAAAAAAAAAAATAAAGATACCAAGGAATATTAACATTTTACAGATTAAAAACAATGCAATTTATGCTATCATAAGGAAAATCTCAATTTCTTCCATTCCAAGGATTTAAAAAAAGGTAACAATGTCAACTTTAGAATCTAGAATCCGGAAGATTAAAATTACACAAATTTAAATCACTGAAAGCAGGGGCGGACTGGCCATCTGGAGAACCGAGAGTTTTCCCGGTGGGCCCCTGGCCAGTGTGGTCCGGTGTGTGTGTGTGAAGTTGAACGCGAATGCGAGATGTAAGCTGGGATATAGAGTCTGAGTTTTGTATTCTTTTCACTAGTTTTTAGTTTGATTTAATTGCAGGATCTACCCAAAAGTTTGTACTATAACATGACAATGCAGCAAAATAAAGAACGGACATCGAGCAGTTTGTCCATCTCATCATTACATGAATTAACGGGCTGTTACGCTGCCATGGGCAACATTAAAAACAAAGCGGAGAAGCTAACTGTGTTTGTTACTGTGCATGCGGATGTTTTGCCCTCTCTCTATATTAACTAGACACCTTTACTTTTAATTTACGGAGGGAGAGATATTGATCCTTTCTCGATGCAGTGAAGTTGTTTGAGCAAATTAATAATAATTTCAATGAATGAAAAGGAGGAAAAAGAAAAAGTGGAGCTGAAAAGTACACGAAAATAAGAAAAAGCTTTAGAGGTAAATGCTGTGAAATGCTTCAAATGAACAGATTCTGCCTTTTAAAAGGAGGAAGAAGAATACACTGGCTCATTAAAGTGGAGATAAATTTTTTAAAACCACATACTAGTATAGAAATATAACAAACAAAAATGTAAATAAAAAGTATCACTGGACATATATTGGGTCATATTTGTAAAAAAAAAAAACAAAGAAAGGAAAGAACAATGTACATTATTCAAAGTTATTCAGATCAGTGTAAAGTTTTTACTGCGATGAATGAAAAATGTCACTTTGCGCCACCTGGCGGCCATTTTACGAATGACTTTGAAATGCAACTGATTTATTTTGGCCGCTGTCGCCTTTAAACGGCGGTGAGTGCGACGGTAATAACCATTTCGGTTGGGTAACCACTGTATGGCTGTAGCATCTGTAGCATTTACTTCCAGTGATTGTACTAAAATGGGCTAATAATGTCAATCTAGGTACTGAACATATTGAGAAGAAAATGCTGTTTTCTTGAATAATACTGGGGGCATAATGCAAATCTGAAAATATCTAAAAAGAGCCACTTGACAATAATGATGATCAGGGTTATACATAGGCTGTTTATATATTTGGGCCCAGGGGCCAAAAAGTTGTGTTTAAAAGTGCGTCGCCTACATAGTACCCCCACCCCTACTCACCTCGGGGGCAAGGAAAAAAAGTTCAGGCTCAGGAATTTTTTCCACTATCAGCCCTGCATCTATACTCGGTTTGACAATATTTTAATACTTCATGGTGTGCTAGATGTATTTAACTGATCTGGTTGTTTGGGTAACTTGCAGTAGTACAAGTGTCATCCCCACAGTGCAAAAGGAATCATCTTTCACTCAAGAGAAAAATAGTATCAAGGACCAATTTACCTGTGCCAGGTCAGTCAACACTTCTTGTTTAATTGTTCAACTGTTCATTTTATAAATTGAGTTAGGCTTCTAAGAAAAAATTCTTATGCAGATTACTACAGTTGCTGAACCCAGATCCAATAGATCCAGACTCAGAATCTCTTGGTGATAATGTAAGTGTGATGATGTTTTGTTTGTGTGCTATTTTTATTGCCTCTAATCACTGTGCAGGTTAGAGGCTAAAGGATTAAAGTTCTAAAGATCCATCGCCAAAGGAGATGTAAAGCCTTTTATATGCTTAATAAAATTGTTCTGTTGTTTACACCTCACTATTAAAGGGCTACATGTCCTCTGAATAAGGCTCAATTCTGTTGTCTAGCTAAAGTGATAACTCATTGCTGGTGAGATAAAAAAGAGGGGAAAAAGAAATTCTTTCCTTGATGCATAGGATTTGTCTTGCTTTAGTTGGGAAATTCTCCAGCATTGAGCTCATAATAAATTGCATTTTTTCCACAACTAGTCATATATTTTTTTTGTTTGTCTCAGGTTGTATGCTGTGATTCCAGTAAAACTGGAGTTTTGGTTCACTCAGTTATCCCTATTAACCCCTGTAGCACCCTGATGCAGGCTCCCATCACCGAACATTTCCATAAAGTAATCATCCTCCTGCTGGTTTGGATTTTGGGTCTAATGTTCATTTACATCCAAGTATTTTGTATACGATTTTTTTTTAGTCACTTTTTTTTTTTTTTTTTTTTTTTTTTTTTTTTGTGTGCTTAGTTTCTGTTAAGGAAGAAGTATAAAGGACCGGGTCTGTCTGGGAGTTACTGCTGGCCCTCCATGGCACAAGGTTTTGACACAGTGCTGATATGTCACAGTGGAGAAGATCTTCTCTCCTACATCCCACCTCTGCTGTCTCAGCTGCAGTTAGCCTCTTGGGTCAATGTCTCCCCTGCACACAATGGGGTAAGAGGGACAGAGAAGTCTCTAATCTCTGTACTTTACCATGTGTCCTCAACACTCACCTAAAATCTATGTTTTAGCTGTAGGCTGTATCTTAATCCTTACATTTTGGGCCATCTGAAGAATCAGTCAGTATTAATAGATTTGTATAGATGTTGTTAATATTCATTGCTCTCATTCTCTTTTACTTCCTCTGTTAGCCAATAGCAGTGATTGTTTGTCCAGGAAGGGAGAAGGTAGAGTCGGTGCTGGAGCTACTAGAAGAGAGCAAGGCTGCAGTAAACCTACATCCTGCTGCTGTGCTGGTTGGTGTAGGCAAGGATGAGGCTAAACAAACCAAGATTCAGAAAAACTGTATGCACTTTTGCTGTTTTTTTTATTTTATTTTTTATTTTATTTTACTCTTTAACTTGTAATGAAAGTAGCATAGAGGGAATTTGTGTTGTGAATTAGGTCAGTTGCTGGTTACCACTCCCTTCAGCCTGGTCCGATTGCTGGAGGTGCAGCTCTTCTTCTTTCAAAGGCTCTGCCACCTGATTCTGGATGAGGCTCATGAGCTCTTCTCAAGAGCTCCTGAACAGGTGAGTAGGGGAAAAATGGAAAGAAAGCTAAGATGGTTGATGTTTACAAGTGATATTTTTTTCTTCTTTCCCTTTATAGATGACCATCATCTTACAACATTACCAGAAAGTGGTATCCAGGCCAGAGAGAATGTGTGTGCAGCAGCTTGTTGCTGTAGGCAGTCGTTGGTGTCAGGAGCTGGAGACTGTGGTCCAGAATTACATGTTTAACCCCTGCATCATTATCACAGTGCCAGAGGAGGCAGCTTTATATGGTGGGGTTCAGCAGGTTAGTGATAAATCTACCTGACTGAGAGGGCACAGAAAAGCAAAATGACAGCCAGATTAAACTCCTTGTCTTTTCAACAGCTTTGTGAGTCATGGTATTTCTTCTTCGGTTTAAATTTGTGCATAGTTATCTTGGTTCTAATCTTAGCAACTGGCTAGTACTGTGGTATGTTCATGCATGCATACTGTCCCAATATTGAGTAACCGTTGCTATATTCATAGTAGGAATAAAAAGTAGCAGGTCTGTGGACAGCTGTGATGCATTCTGGGTATGTAGTGTTTCCCACAGGTGTGTAATCTACTTATGGGGTTAGTTGGTAGAACTGACCTGCTGCCAGAGAATGGTCGTCTGAAGCGTGACAAACAACAAATACATGTGACGCAGTATAACTGGGGCTTCAGGTGTCCGTTCTTCGTACGTTGCTAACTCAATTAGCCAGATTTGATTGTTGTGGATTTGTCCTGATCTTGGATTGTTTCGTTCTCTGATCCGCTTCTCGCATTTGTTGTCATAGCAAAATGTCCGGACTGACTCACGTGGGGAAAGAAAAGTATCTTGCATATATATATATACTGTGTGTGTGTATGTATGTATGTATGTATGTATGTATGTATGTATGTATGTATGTAAAATAAATGCCCCCCTGCCATGGATTGCCCCCCCACACATAATCGCTATCAAATATTATATTAGAACATAAATTCACAGGTTTATTATTATCAAATATTATATTACTATTATAATAAACCCTAGGCACGAGACAGCTGTCAAGACCATTAATACAAATTCTTGTACAATGTTAATTTTGTAAAATTTATTTTTCAGGGGTTTGTCGTGAATATGCAAATAAATATTTATATATAATAAAATAAATTTTTTATAATGAAAAATTGAATGAAACTATTTTTATTATAAAAGTAAACAATATAAAAGTATACATGTTGTATTTGGAAAATATATATTTCAATTTTTTCATATACAACATTCATTTTCATGTTGCTTATTTTATTTTATTGTCTCATGTAATGTGTAAACCATTAATCTATAATTGTAGAACATAAATTCATATTTGATAGCGATTATGTAGAGGGGCAATCCATGGCAGGGGGCATTTCAGCGCATAACACGTGTTACAAAAAAAAATTGAGCTGCTCTTTTGCCATTTCGTCAACCAATCAAAGGGGTTATCAGTATTTCTACTGACTAAATATGGAGTGGGATGATCATGCGACACAGTGGGTCTGATGCTTAAGTGTTAATATCAAATAAGGAAACTGATTCAAAGGATCTTGATCATGAAGCAAGGATTGGCTGAGGTGCTAAATGTGTAGCAGCTGTTATGTTAAACATTTAGTACTGCATGTTTTAATTCCTGTTTGCTATCTGCAGACAATACTGAATTGTCTGGACTGCAATAAGACCTCAGTGCTACTCAGTTCTTTGGACTTCAGCCCCTCTGTCCCACAGAAAACCCTTCTCATCACTAACTCAGCAGAGGAGGTGGAGCATGTGTACAAGGTAGAGTGGACTGTTAAACAAAATTGTCTAGAGTACAATGGGTCCAAAACTATGGAATAAAATCACGGGCAAAAATAATTGTGCGTAAAAAAAAAATGTGTGTAATTCTGTCTTTTGTCTGAGTTGGATTCCAAAATCGATTCGTATGCGCCGAATCGATTCCTCTTCCCTCGGATAGTAATGCCTGTGCATGTGGCCTTGATGACGTATTTTTGACAGTGGTGTAACACACAGCATTCGTGGGCGTAATTTCGCAATTCGTCCATGAAACAGAGGAGTTGTAAAAACGAGTTTTGTGTCTGTAAATGGTCAGAGTCGCAGATTTCAGAGTTGTATTGTATCAAACACACAACATCTCGTATCTGTAGGCTGTCCTGGCCGTAGATTTTGGAATCCAACTCAGACAAAAGACAGAACACACCTTTTTTTTTTACGCACGATTATTTTTGACAGTGATTTTATTCCCTACAAAACATGCTGTAAGCCAGCCGGCTTTGTGTGTTTTGGAAGAGGCATGTGTTAGACTAAACCTACTTGTTGCTAGTGGGTGCAAATTAGCAAATCACTGAAAACAAGGGGCAACTATGCCCAAGAGCCTAAATTTCTCTCTGTTTCTAAAGGCACCTTCTCACCAGTTAGCCCATTTGAATCAATGATTTTCTGAAAAAAAAATATTTCCAATAATGTTGTTTAATAGTTTCTTCTTACAAGAGATTCAGGTGTCACAAAAATGTCCAGGATTTTCCCACACTAATAGTCTGAAGTGTATTCATCCAGGCTCTCAGCAACACAGCAGCATTCTCTCTCAAAGTTCACGAGGGCCTTACCTATCAGTTTGATTTTGTGATTGGGCAGTGGAGGAAAGACATCGGTCGAGGCACTCAGATTATTTTGGGTATGTGGATATTGTGACTAATTTCATTATTTAATTTTATATAGCACTTAATCACTCCTAATACATTTTGTTTTGACTCCCCAGTTACCACCAATGAGTGCTTAAAGGCTCTTGGCATCAGGGATGCCACATGCGTTGTGCATTATGGTTTCCCCAGCTCTCCTAAATTGTTTGGTAGCCGGATGTTCTGCATGGTTGAGAACTTTAAGAATCTCTCCTATAAGGTATTAATTAATAAAGTAATCTTAAAAAAAAAAAAAAAAAAAAAAAAAGATTGCTTGACAAAAATTAAAAAACTGGTTATTTTTGTGATATTGCTGTCAAAAAAATATATATACAGCTCTGGAAAAAAGAGAGACCACTGCAAAATAAATAATTTTTTTTGTGAACTGCTGTCAATATTTCTCCTAAATTCAAAATATAACTATTGTTATTTAGAGTGTATATTTAAAGGAAATGACACTTCAAAATAACCCAAGGTCATGTATAGTAGTATTTGCAGAGCTTTAATAACTAAGTAATATTAAATTAATAATTTGTAAACAAATTGTGTTAATGCTTTGGCTAAATGACATTAAGCAATCAGTATTTGGTGGAATAACACCGATTTGCAATTGCAGCTTTCCTATGTTTTGGCTCTCCACCAGTTTTTCACATTGCTTTTTGGCAAAAAGTATGATATAACCACCCAACAGCAAACAGCTCAGCTTTGCTTGATGGTTTGTGAACATCCATCTTCCTCTTGATGACATTCCCTTTGGTTTTCTGGAGTAAATTGCAGTGGTCTCTTATATTTTTCCAGAGCTTTATTTCAGCTTTGTTTACAAATGCTTATGAACATTTTTTTTGTGCGCATGTGTGCAATCTTTGTTGGGTCAGAATCATTCCGAGGGCTGGTCTCCTGCAGCGCGTTCTGTGTTGCTGCTGTCGGAGCAGAATGTTCGTCATGTGTTCGGTGTCCTGCGCTACCTGAAGCGTACACACAGTCCACTGCCACCAGAGCTCCTGCAGACTGCCCAGAAATTTCAGCAGGCCAAGGAACAGCATAAAGCTGACCGTCCTCTTTGCAGCTATATGAAGAGCCTGGGTTTCTGCAGGTCTTTACATTACACTTCTACTACCATATAATACGTTTAGGATATACAGTGGAACCTCGGATTCCATGTTGTTCTCTTCTCTTCTAAATTATTAAAGCTTCTCCGCTTTATTTTAATGTTGCTTGCGACAGCGTAACAGCTCGTTAATTCATGCTCATGTAATGATGAGATGGACAAACTGGTCGATGCCTGTTCTTTTTTTTTTTTTTGCTGCATTGTCGGGCTACAGTACAAACTTTCGGGTGGATCCTGCACTTAAATCCAACAAAAAAAACTACTGAAGAACAAAACTCAGGCTCTATATCCTAGTTTACATCTCGCATTCGCGTTCACACACACGGGAGTGCATCTCCCGCACTGGGCTACACTTCCATAAACAGCGGTCATAAATCAACCTCTCTCTCCCGCTACACTGTTTTATCTGAAAAATAGCAATAGACATCGCTAATGATCCTTGTGTGAGCGCAAACTAACAATCAGTGCTGTAAAGTAAAACAAACAAATAAATGAACCGCACTTCACCTCTGTGTGTGTCAGAGCAGGGTGTGTCTCTTTTGCCTTAATGTCTGTGAGTGTGCGCGTGCGCGCAATTTGACACAGTGCCGGCTATATATATGTGTGTGTGTGTGTGTGTGTGTGTGTGTGTGAAACAAACACACACACATAGCCGGCACAGTGTCAAATTACGCTCGCACACACGCACAGCGATGAGCTGAGGAGGAAAATGGATTTTTTTAACCTCTGTATTGAGAATTTCTTTTGCTTTACTCACGCGCACACGTGTGTTATATGAACGGTACACGTGCTGTACACACGCGCTTCCAAACACAAAATAAAATGTTTTACACACACACATGGTCACATTGTTATAGTAAACGGTACACGTGTGCACGGATGTTGATTATACCAGTAAGAGACGAGCACTAAGACCCAGCAGGGGAGATGATTAACCACAATTCACAGTGCAAGAGAGAAAAACTATTGGCTCGGTTGTGATCACGTGACCCTCGGCGTCAAAACAAGAAGCGCATGCGTTATACTCGGTTCTTGTAAACAAAGACAATGCTCGTTTTCCAAAGCACAATTTATTTGCTCGTTTAGCACAACCGCGTTACTCGTAATCCGAGGTTTTACTGTATTGTAAATACCATCATTGAATGTTACTTTCTGGTACTCAGGGACAGTACAGGCTGCCCGGACAGACACGCAGTCAACAAAATTTTTGATTCTCCCCAACACCTGGACTCTGGGACTATTTTGGTCAGTTCGATCACGTTTTATCCCCAACCTCTCAGATGATTGAGTACTAAATAGTTTTATGTTTTATATTATCTGAAAGGTGCTGCCCCTTTACATTAAGACTGCTAGTGTGTATTATGGACGTATTGTGGACCAGAAGGAGAACTGTTTTGAGAAACTTGCTGCTGAGATGAAGTCACACTACGCTAAAGGGAGTCTTCTTACAACAGAGGTGGTAGAGGGAGGATTTTATGCGGTGCAGGAAGGGGATATACATCATAGGTAAGTAGCGGTCTCTTAAGTCACAATGAGCATCAGGGCCCTACTTAGTCATTCTATTCTGCTTGAGTGAACCAGGTAGGCTGGCAGTCCTCTACTCACCTGTAGAACCACATCTACAGTACGCTCGGTGTCCTTCATAATTTTAAATAAAGAAATAAACACACATTTACTAAAAAAAAAAAAAAAAACATCCTGGTAAAACATTGTGCTTTAATAGAAATTTTGAAGAAAAAAAAATAGAAAAACTTGTAGGCTTTATCATTATATCATACATCATTAAACACTATTAGGTTAGAACAGTTTTTTTTATTTTCCCAGAGTTTGATCCACACACTTAGTGTGTTTTGCCAAGGCATTGGGGCAGTCAGACATGTCGTTTCCATTTCACTCATATTACAGTGACATACGTCCTATTTCTATAGCTCAGGTAGACTGATGTCTGTAGGGTCTCTCTCTCTCTCACACACACATATATATATATATATATATATATATATATATATATATATATATATATATATATATATATAAAATGTCCCATTTAAAACTAGCAGCAGATGTCTCATCAAATTAGAGATACAGATATGTAACATAGCCGTTATTAGGCCACTGTGCCATATGGAAGCATGTACACTATCCTTCCTATAAATAATTTCCCAACAGGTGCATAATTAAATGTGCGTCATGGAAACCCTTGTTAAAAACGCCCACAGTCGCCCACGTAAATCCATTTAAAGTATACATCAGTGAATCGTCATCTGATCATGCACTGTTAACAAAAACAAGGTTAGCAGGAAGCAAATGGTTGGTGCATTGTACTGTGTACTGGATGTAGAACTGGATGTTTTTTTTTTTTTCTGTTATCCCTGAATAAATGAAGAAAAGGTTTCCAGATGAGTACAATGTCTTAAATAGTTGGGAAAATGTTGCTTAGGATGTTTTAGTAATTCAAATAATTACAGATAATAGAATATTACCTCATAAACACTTTATTTTTTATTTTTTATCCAAATTCTTTAATTAAGCATAGTTACAGACTGTTTATCTGTTAGGGTGTGTGTGACCATGGTGCGAGACGAGGGAGACCGACTGTTTAACAGCGTCACGGTTCGATTTGTGGATGAAGGACGTGTACAGGAAGTGAAATCGCATCAGTTACTGCAGCTTCCCCTGGAGTTCCAGAAGTTACCGGCTCAGGCTGTGGAAATTATTCTGTGTAGGGTCCAACCCATTGATGGAGAGATGGACTGGAACCCCAAGGTGACTTTACATACTTTTCTTACATTATGACAAGAAATGTGCTTTTGGACTAATTTTGCTGTTTAATTACCTGGAAGAGTTAATAGAGTGATGTTTATTGGAGGAGAAAAATGCTTTGTTGTTCTGGGTTACTGTTACAATTTCCCCTTTCGTCCTGTCATTGGCAGCACATGTTTTAGTGTTTGACCAACATCATGTTGAGAACAAAATTATTAAACAAACAGCAAAAGCCTTACTGAATACTTCATCTCACTCCTAAACACTCTGATGGTTAGAATGTGCACAAAGCATTAGGTCTTAAAATTATCACTGAACTTTTGAGTTGGTCAAATGTATGTTGATGATAATCAGCAGCTGTGTTTTTTCCTAAAATTAATAAAAACACAAATAAAATGCTTTATTAGAGAGAATCTCCTGTGAGCTCGATATCTGACTGCTCACACTTTCACATGAGAGTAAAAATCACCTTGTATTTCTCTAACTTGCTGCCAGATCACATCTGTAGTGGTGTGTATATTGTAATTATTATTTGTATTTTTTTAGCTGGGAAGTGATTCTCAACTGTTTTTTTTTTTTTTTTTTTTTTTTTTTTACAGGTTACTAGAGCTATCAGTCAGAAAATCAAAGGAAAAATACATCATGCCAAGGTGGTGATGTGTTTGGGAAATACTATATGGGTTGATCCTATGGTAGGTTTTTGGTATTGATGTGATTTTTGTAATCATGACAGTATTGAAAATTTCTTGTCTATTTAATGCAGATTTTTAATTTTGTATTCCTTACTCCTTTAAACCTATCAACAGGTGTGCATGACGCGCATGCCTGGTCTGAAGATCTTAATAAACGAATATAATGTCCATGCAGAGATTGCAGCCACTGGGATGGGCACTACAAACCCTCAGCATCTGGAGTTACTGAAGTCGCTGTGCCAGGGAGAGAAGACATCTGCTGTGGTGGAGTTCAGTGAGAGTAATGGGTAATCAGTTATCATCACTCTTCCAGTTTCCATATTTATCCTCTGTCTAATGAGGGGTGATCCAAAACTATGGCTATGTAATCATTATACACAGATGCGTGACAAAAGAAAATTAAAAGAAAATTACGCATTTGAATCCCAACAATTCCACAGCCATTCCTGATTAGTATCCAAGGGAGCAAAACTGGCCCTGCTCTAACCAGTTCTCTCGATTTGTTACTAGGGTTGGGTACCAAAAACCGGTGCTAATACGGCACCGGTACCTATAGAACCATACCGGTTACCGGTAGGTACCGGTGCCGTATTAGCACCGGACCGAAACAGAACGCGAATTTCGGTGCCTCATTTCGGTGCCACTTAAATGCCTGAACTGTCGATTTAAATATATGTTCTCTAGATTCATATATTTTTGTAGATTAATAGTTTATTAGATTAAATAAAAAAAATTAAAAGCACAAATAATCCGGAAATGAGAGACCATCCGAGATGCGCGTGAATGCAGCAACTAACGTTACACTCGCTCTGACGGCAGCAGGCAGTCTACCGCTATCTTAGCTTGCTAAAGTAAACGTTCGTTAAAATGCCTAAAACTAAATGGTCGAAAGTGTGGCTATATTTCACAAGAAAGGATTCCGGCACCGCAACGTGCAGCAAATGTTTTACAGCAGTTGCGTGTAAAGGCGGAAACATGTCAAATCTAATGAAACATTCGAGGGCAGACGGAATAAAATTTAAAGCAGAATAAATACACGGAATAAAGTTTAAGGCAGAGGGAGGCACCATGTTTAACAGCTTGTGGACAACAGCTGGCGCTATCGGTGTGGACGACCTCAGTCCCAGTCACACCAACTGTAGCAAAAAGGAGTCACCGATTATGATGCCGACAGCAGACTTTCCGCAGGTTAGTAGTAGGATAATGTAATGTTAATAGCAAAATGCAAATCTTGCATTCATGCTAACAAATAGTCAAACGATTTGTAAAAAAAACGAATGTAACATGGATTCTGTTTATAATTATGGCTTTCCAGCTAGTAGTAGTAGCACTACAACCATGACCCCATTTCCCCTTGCAAAGAAGGCTTTGCATGTCCTGTGCAGGGCAATAAGTCAGGACAGGTGTCATATTTTGCCAGAAAAGGCAAATATGCTGAAATTTCTGCAAAAGAATAGCTAACATATGAAGCTTATATATTCATATATAATTTTACCTTTTAAAATATTCAATTTTAAGCATAACATTTTTTGTTCAATAAAAATTCATTCTTGAGTCATCCACTATAATTTTGTGGCTTAAAAGTATCGGTTCAGGCACCGTTTTGGCACCGGTATCGATTTGGCACCGGTTTCGAAAAAAAAACCCAAACGATACCCAACCCTATTTGTTACCCGGAACATGAGTACAATTTAAGTAAATAAGGCTACAACCTGTCCTATGTAAAAAAAGTTAATAAATTAAAAAAAAGGAAAAAGTCTTGCTAAAACTCGCTAAAAAAATGAGGCTTCTGTGGTCATACTCGGCTAAATCAAGTACAGATGGTATTCAAGCGGTACTCTGGTTTTACCGTCACGCCTCACGGCGGCAGCATTTGGGTTTGTGCGTTTGCTGGCTTTTACAGCTGAGTTGCGCTATATAACTATAGACCGACGCCTCGGGCATCAGTTCATTCTCTCAAGGATTAATGAGCCGCAGTTAGGGCTGAGCCGATAAACGATATCATATTGAATTGCGATTTATTTGATTTTAAAAACGATGAAAAGCTCTAGACATTTTTTGCTCGATATGGATTAATCTAAGAGCCAATCACACAGCAGAACAATATGACAACAGCCAATCAGCGTGCAGCTTGCGCATGCCGTGCAGGTCAAAGTTAATTTCCTACCGCACTTTGCGAAGCGAACTTGACACCAGGACGACAAAAAAAATGAGTGAAAGCAGCGACGAAAGTGAATCTAACCTCGAGTTATTATCCAAAGATGTTAAAATTGTCGACAACAAAAGGTTGCACAAACTCCGTTATATGAACGCATCACCCAAATGACCACACTGAAAGCATGAAAACGCGGGCCAATGCTATTCCGTCAACTAGCAGGGCTAGCAGTGGAGCTGTACCAAAGCAGATATCGATCGTGTCGACTTTCGTGGCCATTACACCTTATGAAAGGTGTCCAAAAGGAGCAAGGATATGACCAGGGCCGTTTCTAACTTTCTAGCGAAAGATATGATGCCCCTAAGCACACGAGGCTGAAGTTAGCTCCTTATTCGCAGCTTCCGATTCCTTTGGCTCCTTATTGCCAGCGTCTCATTCTGCGGCTGAAGTTTAGCTCCTTATTCGCCTCGTTACTAACGGGAGTGTTCACGTTGACGAAAGCCGCGCAGTTTATCAATAAAATGTTATTTTTGTGGCTTAAACCATTCTGGCCAAGGAAATATGAACTATACAACACCTAGCAGGTACACAACTATATAGTAAAAGTGAAATTGTCCTGGTCCAGATTGATAGCTGCATAATTCATTCCATTTTTGTTGTCATTGCATGCTTAAGCCATTATGTCAGTTTATTGGGGCCGTGTGAAATAGCCTTCATTTAACTCTGAATTGTGGGATAAAAAGACAGCCCTAGTGTGTGTGGTCTAAATGTTGTTTCTCATTATTGTTTAAAAATCTCAAAACATTGTAATATATCATCACAAGATACTTTTTATCATCACAAACAAGTATTTTTTTTTTAAATAAAAATCTTTGCCTTGTAAAGATTCTGAGCATGTGCCGATAGTATCTTAATTTTTAAGGCCAAATCTGACATCTGTTTTTGTTAGTAAACCTTACTTTAAAATGTAATTTAATGAACCCTTAAATTTTTGTGGCTTCAGTCATTGTTGGGATTCTCTTTTAAAGCTGGCAGCATTAACAGCTTATATCGAAATGTATATCGTTCAATATGGGCCAAAAATTATCAAGATTATTTTTTTGCCATATCGCCCAGCCCTAGAATCCTTTAGAGCCTCACGTAGTAGCGGATAAAATCATGTGAAACACTGTAGTTAAAACGAATTCATAATCACAGTAATAAACTAAAAAAGTAAAACCTTTTTTTTTGATTTAGCAGTTTATACAATACATTATTTCCAAACAATTGTAATTACATTGTTCTCTGCCGATCAGTTTACTTTTTTTAACATAATACAGAACTAGATAAACAAAGTAAAATAAAACTCAAATAATATTATTAATATCAACAATCATTTGTACAATTCGGGGGAGGTCAGATATAAACTTAATAATAATACTCTATACTGATTAATGTCCCCAGACTGTGGGGAAAAATCTGCTGGCTTCGGACAGGGAAAAGACATACCATAGAAATTACAATATTTTCCATTCAGAAAAGCAAGGTCAATTGTTTGATACTTCCACAAAGTCTGGCCGTAATGGTTTTATATATTTGACCCACTTGGACCAGATGTTTCTAAACATATTCGTTTTATGGAAAAGATTACTTTTTCCCTTCGTCTGCAAAAGAATATAATTTACTATATCCATCCACTCTTTTTTTTGAAAATGAAGTTTTTATTGGTTTTCTTAAACATAACATACAGGTATAAGAATCCAACAACAGCTAGGTTAATGTACTATTTACAAAAAAAAAACAAAAACACAACCATGGTGATTACTGAGTAATAACCAGAGATAACACTGTAGAGCATAACAAACTAAGCAAGTCACAATCTAAACATGGATCTGTTATCCGTCATCATTTGAATCCACAGTCTGAATAAATTTCTCTTGTGGACTCTGAAGTCCACATCTTTTTAATTTTCATTCAATTTGGCTAACAGTTTTTCATATGATACACTCTCAGTCATAAATTCAATCCACATTTTAATTGTAGGAAATTCTAAAATTTAAGTATCAGTCATATTGCTGTGACTACACCGACTGTAATAAGAGAGAACTCCTTGTTTTTGATCTGTTTTGATCTGTTGATTTATCTCCCAACAAACGTATCCTGGGTGATCATGGAATGTAAAATCCCAAACATTCTCCTACATATTTTAACACAGCTTTCCCAAAAGGTTGAATCTTTGAACATTCCCATAGAGCAGTGGTTCTCAAAGTGTGGGGCGCGCCCCACTAGTGGGGAATACAGACATGACAGGTGGGGCGCAATGAACGAGAGGAAATTAGTGGAAAATAATAGGAAAAAACTAAACAATCACACACAAATAAATGGATCATTAATACAAGTAAATTTAAAATAACATCAGTTGTGGGCCGGGAGAAAAAGTGGAACCATAGTGGAACAATAATGGTTCAACATCGGACAAACTTGAGCAGCGCTGCTCGAATCACAAACCTGCACGACCCACTGGGCAGCGCTGCGCGACTGACAGAAATAAACCGCGCACGTACAAACCAGGCATGGCAAGGCGGAAACAATATTAAACAGTCTTGACATTTTAAATAGTTTTTAAATAAAACACAGTCGGTCGCGCAGGTTTGTGATTCGAGCGGCGCTGTGCGGTCCACCGGGCTGTGCAAATAAACCAGATCATCACTGCGCTATCCAGATAGTCGCGCTGCGCTGTATTTGCGCAGATATTCGGTTCAATCGGGTGCCGCGGTTTCATCCCACTTTTGATGTGTTTGGCTTCACATACACTTCGACACTGGAAGACAGTGCAGCAGCAGTGAGTTTGCTTACATGTGACGAAACCAAGAACGAGGAGATTGTAAAGAAAAAAGCTGCATAGTCTGTGTTGTGGAATTGGATTGGGTATAAGAAAAGTGATACGAATGAGATGAACGTGATTTGCGAGGTACACAAGTGCACTGTTTTAACAAGTGGTGGAACCACGTCAAACCTTTTCTATCATCTGAAATCCAAGCTTCCAAACGAATATGGCCAAAGTAAAAAAAAATGCGGCAAACCTCAGCAATTCACAGTTTAAATAAAATTACATTATGTAAAACAGTTTCTTTGTGTTTGAATTTTTATATATGTATTTTCAGATACAAATTGCTATATTGTGATATAGCAATTGTGATTGTCATCGTTATTCATTCATTCATTCATTTTCTATACCGCTTAATCCTGTGTTCAGAGTCACGGGGGACCTGGAGCCTATCCCAGGAGACTTCGGGCACTAGGCGGGGTAGTTGTCATCGTTATCGAGGTAGAAAATCGCTTCTACCGTGATAGAAGATTTTGGTTATATCACCCACCCCTAATGAAGTCTATCTTGAGCTTGGATTCATGGTGGGGATGGTGGGGGCAGAAGAGAGACCCGTGTGTGTTTTGTGTCTTAAACCGCTGGCAGCAGACCGCATGAGACCCAACAAATTAGGAAGACACTTAGAGACAACACACTCCAGTCACGTTAATAAGCCACTAGACTTCTTTGAAAGAAAGCTGGCAGAATACAGACAGCAGGATAATCGCATGATAACATCTGAATCAGTGGACAGCAAAGCACAAATGGCTTCATTCAAAGTTGCATACAGAATTGGCCAGTGCAAAAAAACTACAAAAAATTGTTGAGCAGCTAATAAACATGGGGTCAGTTATGCAATGATAAGTGACAACGTAAGCCTTTTATAACAATTGCACGTGTATTTTATCTGTTTTGAACTTGGTGTTGTTTGATCTTATTGGTTTAGAAATTGATATTTCAATAAACAGTAAACTTGGCTGATTTCGTTATTATTTTGTTGACAAGTGGGGCTTGAAAATTCGCTCACCCCCTTAAGTGGGGAATGACAGAAAAAGTTTGAGAACCACTGCCATAGAGCATGCATATATGTACCATTTTCTTCTTTACATTTCCAGCATTTATTATCTTCTATACAACCCATTCTGAAAAGTCGAACTGGTGTGTAATAATACCTGTGAAAATACCTTATATTAAATAACTTTGCCTCTGGCTTCTTTTCCCTATACTTTCCTCTGTTGGACAAAATTCTCTTCCAGGTGTCTTTATCTATGTCACTATCGATGTCTCTCTGCCAAATTCAATTTTATTTGTATAGTGCTTTTAACAATTGACATTGTGTAAAGCTGTTTTGAGACAATCAAAAGAATCAAGTTGTATGGAATGTGAATGTGTATGAATCAAAATGGTCAGATAGTCCCTGTCCCAGTCTTAGGTTTTCAGTTATTGTCATCGACCCTTAAACAGAGTTGGTAAAATTTAGATGTTTTTTGGATAGGTCTTGGTAGTAAAAAGAAATTTTCTAAAACATTATTTTGTTCCATGGGAACCTTTACCTTCAAGCAGTGTCTAATTTGTAAATATTTCCAGAAATGATCACGGCCTTCTAACCGAAAAGTTTCTTTCAAATTATTAAAAGACAAAAGTGTATTACTGAATAAATCCTTTAGTGTACATATTCCGTTTCTAAACCACTGTCCCCAAAACAAGGGCTTTTTACCAACTTTAATGTAAGCGTTATTCCATACTGTAGAGTAATGTTGACACCAGTAAGAAATCCGATGCTTTTTGTGGGCAATTTTCCACACGTCTTTAGAATGACGCAGTATTGGGTTGTTCATTGCGTGTTGTAAGTCCCCCTCTGAATTTTGGGAAAAAGCCTCTATTGGCCTGAAAGGAGAAGTAAGTTGTCGTTCTATCAATACCCAATCTGAATCCTCATTTCCCCCAATGTCTTCAAATGCTATTTTATAGACCTCTACATTAGGTAATGCTAAGCCTCCCCTGTCTCTAGGCAACCATAATTTATTTCCCCCAATCCTAGGTCTTTTACCTTCCCATAAAAAATTATTAATCATAGCATTATATTGTGCATATACAGTATCTGAGGAGGCATGCTAACAGGGGCCATTCCTGATATGTAATTAAACTGTGGTGCTACCACCATCTTTATTATATTAATCTTCCCCCAAAAAGTTAACAAGTTTTTTCCAGCTATCTAATTTTGTTTTTTATATTTGTTTTAATATTTAAGTACAATATATTCTCTAAATTAGGGCTCAAATTGATGCCTAAATATTTAATTCCTTTATTCATCCATTTGAATTTAAATGTGCTCACTGAGGAAGAAAAACATACTCATGATACTGGCATAGCTTCTGACTTATTCCAGTTTATTTTATATCCTGAAAATTTTGAATAAGATTCAGTCACATTAAGAAGTACTGGTAAGGAACATGCTGGTTCTTTAACTAATAGCAATACGTTATCAGCATATAATAATAATTTGTGTTCTTTCCCCAGCAAATATGCCTTTAATTCTTGAGTCTTCTCTAATCATTGACGCAAGTGGTTCTAAAACTAATATAAAAAGTAATGGACTGAGAGGGCAGCCTTGACGAGTGGACCTAGACAAATAAAAAAATAAGTTGTTCCATTAGTTATTATAGCTGCTTTAGGGTTGGAGTAGATCATTTTAATCCACTTCACAAAACCTGAACCAAAACCATATTTTTCTAAGGGTGCAAAGAGAAATCTCCACTCCACCCTATCAAAGGCTTTTTCCGCATCTAGGGATGTCGCCACAATAGGGTCTGAATTAGAATGATTCATCCATATCAGATGTAATAGCCTCCTTATACTGTCGGTCGAATATCTATTTTTTATGAAGCCCACCTGATCTTTATATATTATTTTAGGTAAAATACCATCTAATCTCGAGGCCAGTAATTTTGTTAACACTTTGAAGTCTACATTTAATAAACTTATACCAAAACCAGGAAGAGATCTGACAGATCCTTCTAATTACCGTCCAGTGACTGTTATTATAGCTTCATTAAAACTGTCAGGCAGCATATTATCCTCAAGTACCTCTGAATATACCTCCGTTAATATTGGGGTCAACTCCTCCACAAACTTTTTGTAATATTCTACTGGGAATCTGTCAAAGCCTGGTGATTTTTCAGATTTCAAAGACATTATGATCTTTTTGACTTCTTCTTGTGTTATCGGTGCATCTAATAAGTCTCGTTCATCAGGGGATAAAATAGACAATATAACATTGGTCAAAAAAATCTATTAACTCTTCCTGACTATAGCTGGATTCTGATGTATATAATTTTGAATAAAACTGGTTAAAAACCCTATTAATTTCTTTGTCTGAGGTAAGCACCTTATTTCCTTCCTTACTTGCAGGTATGATATGAGATTCATCACATTGCTTTATCTTTCTAGCTAGAAGTTTCCCAGCTTTTTCCCCACTTTCATAATACTTGGTCTTAAATTTAAATAAAGCATATTCTGCTTTTTTGTTAAATTCGTGTAAATCAAATTTTAACTGACAAAACTGTTTAAATTTTGGTTCCGTGAAACCTTGCACTAATTAGTTTTTCTAAAAGTTTAAGTTTTCCGAAATATTCTTTTTTCTGTCTACTAGCATAAGCAATACATTTTCCCCTGATATATGCTTTAGATGCATCCAATACTGTTGCTAATCTTGGAGTTGACCCAATATTAAGCTCAAAAAACATCTATGTCATCTTGTAATGAATTTACAAAGAACTTATCATCCAACATAAAAGTATTTAATCTCCACCTTCCTCTTCATTTCTAATTTCAGTTCCACCTGTGCATGATCAGTCAATGATATAACACCAATTATACAGTAAGCAACAGTCAATTAATGAGTTGGAGATCAAAAAATAATCAATTCTCAAAAAGGACTTGTGACAATTTGAGAAGAATGTGTATTCCCTTTCTCGTAGATTAAACAGTCTTCAAATATCTGTTAGTCTATTGTCATCCTACAGAGTGTGGATAGCAGCCCTGTTTCTGGGGTTTGATCTGATCGTCTTTTGACTTCTGTCCAGGATGCCATCCATAGTTTGATTAAAGTCAACTCCAAGTATAACGTATCCCTTGAGATTAGCCAATACTTTGTTTACTTCATGAAAGAATTCAGGCTCCTCCTTATTTGGTGCATATATATTGCACAGCACTACTTGAACATCATTAAGCTTAGCTTCTATGCAGAGTATATGGCTGTCCTTATCTTTGTTGATTTGTTAATACAAAGTAAAATATAAATTCTCACTAGAATAACCACTCCGCTTCTCTTGCTTCATATCGAATTGTGAAAAGCATGTCCGACCCAATCCCGTCTTAGTTTCAAAGCTTCCTTTTCGTCCTTAAAATGTTTCTTGCAAAAATGCAATATCAACTTTTCTTAAGCTAAGATATGAGTATTTTCTTCCTTTTAACAGGTGACCCACATCCGTTTATGTTCCAAGTTATAATATTCATAATTTGCCTATCCATCCCATACTAATAAAATTATACTTTGCACCTGATGTGCTCCATGACAACTTCCCTGTTGTGCTCCAAATAAGAAGGTAAAATAACCCTTTAACATATAACTGGTATTATCCTCACGGTCACATCTGAATAAGAACCAACAGATAAACTAGCACCATTTTTGTGAACAACAAACATTAAAATGCATACAAAAAAAAAAAAAGAGAAAAATGTAAACAAAAAACACTGTCCTTAAGGGACAGAAACCCAATTGTGGGTGAAAAATTTTGGTCCGTGATGCACATAGTCAGCACACACTCGCTAACTCGGGAAGACAGACCCTAAAGCTTTCCCGGACCCACCTTCTGCATCATGTCTCATAATACTTCGACTTACATATTTCCAGTGATTTACTCATCACCTCCTTGTAGCTGGATGTGCTCCTTTATATAACTTTCTGCTTCCATGTGATCTGTGAAACTCTGCTTCTTCCCCTTCCAAGTAAACTTAAGTGTCGCTGGATGAACCAGCGTATGTCAAACCTCGTGGTCCCAAAGTAACTTCTTCGCTGCGGATAATTTTTTCCTCATCATTGCTCTCCCTCGATATATCCTCAAAAAAGGACAGCTTTTGCAGTCTTCCCATTTTAATCCTTTGTTCTTTTTTGCTTCTGCCAGGACTCTCTCCCTTGTGGTATAACACAAACATTTCAGCATCACGATTCTGGGACATTGATCATCGTTAGACTTGGGTCCGAAGCTCCGGTGACTGCGCTCTATCTCGAACTCCAGTCCCGTCAACCCAAAGCCCTCTGACAGGATCTTAAAATACTCGGCCTTAAAGAGGGGAAAGAAGCAGGCTACAAAATGAACGAGTACGTACTTGACGTTATTCCGTTGACTACGGTTTTCTTAGTCCTCGGTTTTATTCCAAAGCTTGTCCACAAGTTTCACCATCCTCTCGTTATCACCTTCCAGACGATTCGATACATCCTCCACGTGCGAAATACGATTCTCAGCTTCATCGAGTCGGGCCTAATCGCATCTTTAAGTTCCGTAGTGGTCGCTTTAATAGTGATCACATCATTTGCTACCCCTTGCAAAGTAGAGTTCATTTTGCTAATTTCGGCAAAAAGATCTTTCAAGTTTGGATTTTGATTAACTTTACTTGACTCTGATGATGGGGAGTCATTAGCTTCTGCGCTCATTGTTTTTAGGCGCGTTTGTGTTTGTATTTAACCTCCACTGTGTTGTTCCTGGATTATATCTGATATAGGATCTATTGATTTGTCTGATCATGTACCTCTCTCTTGCACTATATATATCACTTTGTATTCTATGGCGATCTCGCTTTAGTACAAAAATGCCTCTTTTCCACGGCACAGCACGGTTCAGTACAGCTCACTTCGGTTTGGCTCGGTTGACGCTTCCACTGCAGTTTAGTAACGCTTTAGAGTGGGCGGGATTATACACGTGTCGTTTAAGTTGCGGCACTTCTACTGCCGTGACATCATCGTAAACGCGCCACAAACACACACACAACAATGGAGCATATCGACGGCATGGTGTTCTTCATTCTCGGCATGTGGATGTTTTTAACAGCGAGACGAAGGAGTTTGTTTCAAAAGAGGCTGATGGCAGCCAAAGAAAAATTTTGGTTAATACAAAAAGGTGCGTCCGATCCTTCGCTGGCTGTTCTAAATATAGCGGTTCTGTTGTGTCTCGTGTCGCAAGTTCAGTGCCGCAGTAATGACGTTTTTCTCCGGCCAATCAGTGACCAGCAGAGTTTACACGTCACGTTTTGGTAACGGTTCGGCGCGCTTGGAACCTCGGCTGAGGTGGTACTAAAAAAAAGGACCAGGTACCATGTACTGTTCCCAGTGGAAAAACCCCCAAAAGTGAGCTGAACTGAACCGTGTCGTGCCGTACTATGCAGTGGAAAAGCGCCAAAAGAGATAAACCTTTATTAGTCCCACAAGTGGGAAATTTGTTTAAAAAAATAGTCTATCCTTGAGTATTCATCATGGGGGCACGAGTAAAAAGTATTGTCCCAACCTGAGGGATAAAAATCTTTCCAAAGATCCAGTATACCCAGCTCTGCCATTAGAACATTTATTTTTCTGTGTAATTAAGTGGAATTTGAGTTTTTCAATAAATCTAATTTTGGGTTAAGACAGATATTCCAGTCTCCAGCACATAAGACAATTCCTTTGGCTCCTATCAAGTCAAATATTTTCCTATAAAAAGCAAAATCCATTCCAGGGGGGCATAAATATTACATATTGTTATGATGGTGTCCTCTATTTTCCCTGAAATTATTATACATCTCCCTTCCATCTGAGATTTCTGAGAGGTAATCAAATGGTAGTTTTTGTGATGTTAAAATTGCTACTCCTCTTCTATGGCCTGACTTATAGGATGAGTAATACACCTTAGAGCAGTGGTACTCAAATATAAATTTGAAAGGTCCACTTAACAAATTTCTATTCAGTCCGAGGTCCGGAAAAATTACAATTTCAAATGGAGACCTACAAAAAAAGTCAAACCCAAAATTTTCTAACAATACTCAAAAATGACATGGTAGTCCTTTTCGTGAAAGGTGACGTCATCTTTGTGCCACCAGTTGTTTGAACTTGGGCATAAAAGGTGTAAATGTTCATTGGTGATGGTGGTGATGTTTTTCACCATCCTCATAGTTGAAACGGCAGATTCACAACAGTACGTTGAGAAAAACATTGAGAATTTGAAGTGCCATTTTCTGCAGGACAGGAACACCTGCTGCAGTAACCATCTTTGTCCAGAAGATGAGAAGGTGACCACTTTTAATTGCTAGATTACAGTAAGCACATTGGTTTTCTGCTTCCCACAGGGAGCACGAATGCATATTTTTCTGTCCACTCACTCTTAAATTCGCTGTTTTCAAAATTAGCTTACAGCTTTGAGCACACCATTAGGATATTAAGGACATGTTATAATAAACAGAATGAGTAGCTCACCTCTTATATCTTCCACGAGTCCTTCATTCTTTTGAATCTACTGCACTGCATAGCGCCTATGGGAGTCACTTGACAAAAGACCGAACAACTCGGGACTTGACGATTCGTTGAGGACCGTTCAATACATAGCCTACGGAGGTTTTGAGATTTGCGCATGCGCGCCCAGTAGAAAATGAACGAATCACTCTCGGAGACGACTCGTTCTTCTGAGTCACATTAAAGATTTGTTCAAAAAGAATGAATCGTTCATGAACGACCCATCACTAGAAGACTCAAAGATGTATCGCGCGGAAACAGTTGCGCACTTCATTAAGAACTCATTTGGATTATGATTAAATTAGCATGTTTGTTTTGGCGTCGGTTCAGATTAAACCGTATTTGGATGCGGACTGGAGTCCGCCTATTGAGTACCCCGGCTCTAGTCTGTCGTTTGTTCTCTTCAACTCTTGTTTAATATCGGAAAGATGTACCTTATTGTCCGCTCTGAACCCTCAAAGTTCGTTGAGAATACATTGCAAGCTAACTTTGGTGCTCTCTTCGCCATGAGGGAATGTTGGCGGAGAGCTGCTTCTGCTATTTTGTCTTGCTTCATGGTAATTTTCTGTTACATTCCCCGTTATCCTACTCCTAGTGATAACCCCTTTCTCCCCTTTCAAAAACAATTTTTACGGGTTATTTTACAAAACCGTCGGGTAGCTCGAAAATTAGGCTGTCATCCTCTTGGTGGCGTTACCGGAACCCCAAATAAAAGTAAATCTTATTAGGATCGAATTTAAGCGAAGTAACACAGGAGCCTTTAGATTTTATCATGTTTAATTAGAAAAGCTACGCATGTATGTTTTTTGTCATCTTAAGTTTTGTGTTCTTTAAATTTGTAGTAGATTTATTAACTGAAATAATCGAAACTAAATGACCATAAAAATTCAAACATTGTCAGGACGTGCTACTGCGTCAGCAGATGTCGATGTGTTTTTGCGTTATTATAAGAATTAAATGCAGTAGGCTGTTATGATCATTATAATGTTCTTTGATAAATAAACCTTTTAACAAATTACACTTTTACATCCCAGCACCCCCGTTGCGCTGTACCATGGTGCAAAAACCTTATAAAATACAAGTGAAACATTAAACGAATTTACCATCACAGTACTAAAATTACAGTTAAAATTTAGAACTTAAATTAAATACAGGTGTTTCTTAGTTCCCCTGAATTTAAGCAAAGTAAATGTTAACACAGTGAGCCTTTATATTTTATCATGTGTAATTCTCGCGCAGCCAGAAAACTCTGGGTCTGCATCAGAAAAAGTGGGTGAGCCACAGGTGTTGTCAGATTAATGGGCAAAAACTATATAATAAAACTAGATAAGATACATAGCCTTTATAAGACTCTGTTTTTATGTATGTGCATGCACAATGACGACAAAACCGTTATTATTTTGTAAAATAATGGAATCAAAAAGGGATACAGCGCTATTCTGTTTCGGTGAGAACTTGAGCGCGTCAGAAAATAAACCGAAACTGTGTATTCTCGCCTCACAGACATGAAAAATATATACTTACAGAAAACAAAATGCCTGCTTTTATATAAACTAATGGGGGGAAAAAATCAGCTTATGTAATTCGTATAAAACGTGGATTACTGGCACAGTAATCTGCTGCGGAGATGACGTGATGACATTATCACCTTCATCACAGCCGAAACCAAAGACATCAATTTATCAATGAATTATTAAAATGGCCAGTCAGTTTCCTTGTTGTTTTCCCCGACGCATTCATAATCACTAGTCTAGTTTTGCCGGTGCGGTGTTTCTGATCCCCACCCCCATTAAAACGGCGTATTCAGAGGTTCGCCTGCGAGAGGTTGTGCGCGTGTGGTCCCCTACACAGCAAAAATGTTAGTATATTATGACTGAAATAAAGCGTCTCACGTCGGCGTGCGTTTTGCACAGCGCCGCAAAGACAGCG
Organism: Channallabes apus; assembly: GCA_030522415.1. NCBI lineage: Eukaryota > Metazoa > Chordata > Actinopteri > Siluriformes > Clariidae > Channallabes > Channallabes apus. Next base: position 31,293,714 of record CM060107.1, read on the forward strand.
CTTATTTAACAAGTATTAATTGTTTGTGTTGTATTCCTGGGAAAGAGAAATCTCTTATCAATCTCTCATATCGATGCACGCGTTCATCTGATTTTAGATCAAAACTCGGCAAAGTGAAAGAGCGCACACGCGCGCCGCGGGTTCACGCAAACATTTTTGCTTCACTAAAAGGCTTATTCACAACCACATTTCAGCCATTCACACACATTCATTGTGCTTTGTTGTTTGTACACACTTTTTTACTTTTCCCCTTCTAATCTCCCCTTTGATCAAAATGCTCCTGATGTGAGCCGACACGAGCAGCTTTGTTTCAGTCCTAATTTTCATCTATCATAAAGAGGGGTGACACATACTTGCTGATTAAACACTGCATTTTTTAAAAGTGAAAGTGCGCGCGATGTGGCCAGCTTTTAATTAAATTTATTTATTTTTTTATCAGATTTTTAATCCCTGGAATGGAAGAGATAGAAAGTTTCCTTATCATAACGTGCCTTGTATTGTTCTTAATCGCTCGATACACAACCCTCATCATGCTATTTTACAAAGGGAAAATACAAATGGAATAATTTTATTTGGTTTATTTATTTATTTTTAAATAAAATCTAATATTAAAACATTGCAGAGTGATTAAAAACAGTGTAGAATGATTAATAACAATACAATACATGTTATGATAAATCGCATTCCAGTGATTGAAAACTGTAACAATGTCAATTTTTGAATGTAGAATACAGAAGATTTTTAAATTTACACGAATTTAAGAAGAGGCCTGAAGCAAGATCCAAGATGAAACCATGCAAAGTGGGGAGGGGTGCATTTTAGTTTCTCCGAGTGTATAGGTGAGAACTGGTGATTCACACCTGGGGAGGGTGTATTATTTGAATGTGTCTGACATTGCAAATCACACACAGTAACACTGCAAGAACAACAACCTAAAGTAAATAGAAATAAGAGGCCCTGATTATACTGCATGAATATTATTTAGTAAAACAAAATACCTCCGCACTCCCGAAAACGTTATGCATGCGGTTGAGCGCTGATTAGACTACGTAGAAAATTAAAGAGAATTATGATGCCGGATCAAACTTTTTAAAAATATTATCGTTTAAACGTGTGCTGAGAATTTCATTAAAAATGTAACAGATGAGAACTCATGTCCATCAATTCGATATACTGTACAGTATGCTGGAGAAACTCCCAGGTGGGAAGACACTGTAGTTAACATCAAAGACAAAAAGAAATAAATAAAATAAACATCTACAGCTTCCACTAAAGAGTCTGGAACGCAGAGTACAGGATGCGTCACACAGCCGCGATATACTATACTATAACCATATTATACCAAAGATAGAAGTGTATATTTTTTGTTATTTTAAGGTTCTATTCTGAAGGTCTATTTTCCCAGTTATTTCTATATTTAAATTTTGATGTCTTTAAATGTAAAAATTTTTATAATAACAATAAACCGATACAAAAAGAAGCTATATAACAGTTAATTCTTTGTACAAATAAAATCGTTAGCTAATGAACTTAATTACCTAGTCTAAATAATAAAAATGTTTTTACAAGCCCTTGAGCTGTTTTGTGCTTGTTCGGCCAGTCAGTTTCCTTGTTGTTTTCCCCGACGCATTCAAAATCATTATTCTACTTCTGCCGGTGCCAGTAACTCCACCCTCATTAAAATGGCGTATTCAGAGGCTCGCCCGCAAGCGGTTGTGCGCACGCGATCCACTACACAGCAAATGTTAGTATATTATGACTAAAATAAAACGGCTCACATCAGCGTGCGTTTCGCACAGCGCCGCAAAGATAGCACTTATTTAACACGCATAAATTTGTATTTGTTGTATTTCTGGAAAAGAGCAATCTCTTATAAATCTCTATATAATAAATGTCCCTTTGCGCCACCTGGTGGTCACTTCACAAATTACTTTGAATTGCGATTTATTTTGGCTGTTGCTGTTTGGCCGCGACAGTGTGTGCAGCAGTCATAGACATTCCGCTTGAGTAACCACTGTAGTTACCTAAAGTACAAGTTTTAACCCTCTTCTTTTCTGGTTGGACATACACAGCCATGTTTTAATTAATGTTACTAACAGTTTTTATGTTCTGTTCTTGGTTCTTTGATTTGGTCTGATCAGATGTGAGAGTGAGGTGGTGTCTCTGGAACAGAGGATTCATGCAGTTGAAGTTCTTGCCAGTCAGGTGAAGGCTGGAATGCAAATTGCTGAGTCTACAGATACTGAACCCTTACAGATCTTTCAGAACATAAACCAGGTCACTGAACCTAACAGAGGACAAAGTCAGATCTCTGTGGAAGACACTGTAGATGCTGAACACCTGCTGAGGTGCGTGCAGTAATAGTACTGACTTGTCATAATAATGTCATAATAATGTTATGTAAATTATAAGTGTGTGTATATGTGTGTGTGTGTGTGTATATGTGTGTGTGTGTATATATGTGTGTGTGTGTGTATATATGTGTGTGTATATATGTGTGTGTATATATGTGTGTGTGTGTGTATATATATATATATATATATATATATATATATATATATATTAGTGGAACCTCGGATTACGAGCATAATTTGTTCCGGAAGTGAACTCGTAAACCAAATTTAATTTTCCCATAGGAAATAATGGAAACTCAAATTATTCGTTCTACAGCCCAAAAAAATAAATACATAAAAATAATTAACACAAAATATAAAGTAAAAATAAAACAAATTAACCTGCACTTTACCTTTAAAAAAACTATCAAAATAAATCCAGACAGATAAGTGTTTCCGTGTGTGTGTGTGTGTGTGTGTGTAAAATGTGCATGCACACACACATTAACGGAGAGACCGTTCTTAAAACCGTTTAAAAATTAGCAAGGAATATCGCTAGTCACACTCGCGTGAGTGCATACTAACGGAATCACTGCTGTAAAGTAAACAACAACAAAAAACAAATTAACTCCTCAACTTTGAAAACATCGTAAAAGAGAAGAGTTGCTGTGTTTTTGTTTGGGAACCTGAGAGAAGGTGGGGGCTGTAAACGTGAGTGTGTTGGTGTAAGTGAATTTCTTGTTCCCAAACACACTCCCTGCTTTACACAGACACACACGCACACTCAAAACCTCTGCAGGCACTAAGACCCAGCGGGGGAGATGATAGGTCTCTGCTTTACAGCCCCCGCTCCTCTCAGGTTCCCAAACAAACACTCAAACTCTGCTCTGTCACGACTGTTTTCAAAGGTGAGGAGATGGTTAATTTTTTTTTTGTTGTCGTTTTACTTTACAGCAGTGATTCCGTTAGTATGCGCTCACGCGAGTCTGATTAGCAATGTTCCTTGCTAATTTTTAAACGGTTTTGAAAACGGTCTCTCCGTTAGTGTGTGTGTGTGTGTGTGCACACACACACACACACACACACACACACACACACACAGCGCATGTGTGTATTCACCCAGCAGGGGAGACGATTACCTACAATTCCGCAGCGCAAGAGAGAGAAAAACCGTTGGCTCAGTTGTGATATGACGCTCGCCGTCAAAACAAGAAGCGCATTCGTGATACATGATACTCGGTGCTCGTAAACTAAGACAATGCTCGTTTTTCAAGTCAAAATTTATTAAAAAATTTTGCTCGTCTTGCGGAACACTCGTAAACCGCGTTACTCGTAATCCTAGGTTCCACTGTACAGTGTGTGTATGTATGTATGTGTATTAGTATGTATGTGTAAACATACAGTATGTATTTTATATATGTGTGTATGTGTGTGTATATATTAAATTACATGACATTTACTAATTAATTGATTTGTTTATTTATACTTTTGTACTTATTTAGATCTGCTGATCTAACGTGTTTACCTCAGGACTGGACTCCTGCTCTTTCTAATGGCTCAGTTGAAGGCAAGTCAGAATAAAAGTAAACATTTGATGTCGTAACATGTTCATTATTACCACTCATGAATGATGATCATAGCCATTTTTTTAACTTTAACAGCTGACCATGAATTTAACAATGAGGTCTTACACACTGGCTGTAGACAGGATATTGCTGCACCAAAAAGGTATTTCATATTAATTCCAGACACTTTGTAATCTTTAGGGTCTTTAACCCTTAGGAGTCTTACATACCGGCGGCGGCAAAAAGTGCATTTTTTTCTGGTAACCGTGAAAAGAGTTTAAAATGCTCCGTCATGTTTAATCATATACATAAGTGTAGTACATCATTTGAATCTGTAAAGGGTCTACTTTTATTCATGTATACTCACAATATCCACAAAACATTGTGCTTTTGTAAAATAATGAAAATAAACAGGGTGCGCTTTCAGCTGTCTAAGTCTCCACGAATACTGCACACACAGACATGAGAAATATATCTATAGAAAGCTTAAAGGGTCTACTTTTAAATGATGCAAGTCACATTGAAAACAAATATTCTCAGTTTATGTAATCCGTATGAAACCAAGGAGAGGCACAGAATTTCTGTCGCACTTCATTATCTGCTAATGACCAGAGGCAGGACACGCCCACACGCCATTCACACGGAAATCAGTCACGGGGAAATCTACGTACAAGGCCACGCCCCCCGGACAACGGCACGAAAACACACACAGGCAGACATGAACACAGAGTTTACACACAGATTCAGTGAGTTTTTCTGCACGTTTGGAAGATGGCACGCGTTGCAGAATGTTCTGGACAGTGAGGAAGAGTTTACATTTACCTCAGAAGAAGACTGTGTGACTCTGACGCATTTTGAAGAGAGAACAGATCCAGCAGAGGACATTCAAGCAAGCTGCTATGACAATGGGCAAGTTATTAAGTCTTGTATAACTCTTATTCTGGTAATATTCAACTAATATTAGTAAATATTTTCCTCACTTCAGCTAGCTCTTGTCAGCTTATGTGACACATTGGCTCTTAATGCCATTTACACAGTTTAGTGTAGCATGTAGATAACACTGCTAACATGCTGGCTTACTGTATGTAGCAAACTTTCCCGATGGCTAAGCTAATGTCTTGTGGAGTTTACAGATGTTTATGAATGTTCTAATGTATTTCACCTCGTTTTGGATAGCTTTAGATTAGGGTTGCTAATATATTTGGCTCCGTTTTGGTTAGCTTATAACACTGCTATTGGTAATGTTATTTAGCACAAACAAGCTAGTTCCAGTTGGCTAAAATACTGACTTATGTAGCTAAGAGATGTTTATGAATATGTCTGTGGTGTAAATGTATATAATGCCTTTTGTTTAGCTTGTATTTACAAATACCTGTTTAGGTGTAAATGTTTAGAATGTGTCAAATATGTGTGTAAAGCATGTCCAGTGGATGGTGTTTGCTAATGTCTCGGGTCCATCAACAGATATTTGTCCAGTCTATTGCCCATCAACAAATACAGAGGGGCACAAAAATGTATACACACTTTCACAATTATCTATGGCCTTTTTTAAAACTCAAATTGAATTATGGCAGCAGTGTGTAGTATTATCTTTACACTAAAAATGTCAGGTGTATCATCACCACCATTGATGCTGTCACGTGACCTACAGAAGAGAGGTGTATATTTTTCATATTGAAGTGTGGATAAATTTTTTTGGGGCCACTCTGTGTATATTGTGCATCCATACCTATTAATTGTACATACATTTACTCTGAACAGTATATGCTAACATTTTTTTTTATTTATTTGTTTTTAGGAATGTGTCTGCATCACCCTTGCCTTCACCAGCCCCTCACATCAGGACACGCAAGCACCGTTCTGATGGACTTGTATTTGTGAAGTGGATGGACACACAAATAGTATCTGTCTGTTCTACCATCCATTCTGCTTATAAGGTAGACATGGTGAAGATGAGGGTGAAATCACAAGGTACATGGACTACAAAGACATTTCCATGTCCTGCACCTGTGACTGCGTACAACCAGCACATGGGGTTGTTGATCTGTCTGATCAGCTATTACAGTACTACACTGCACAGCACAAAACAATGAAGTGGTACAGAGATTTTCTACACTTCTTGGACATTGCTGCCACCAATGCTCACCCTACAGGTATGTTTTTGCACTTTTTTTAATATCTTGCTCTGTTTTACCCTGAATGTCCGTCTTTTATTTTGTACTGTGCCTGTTGCAGTTATACACAGTTTATATTCTACACTGTTTTTGGTTTGCACCATTTTACCCTGAATATTGTTTGCAATATTTTTTTTTTTTTAGTTTTGCATTTATTTTGAACTGTTCCTGTAATTTTTGCAAGTGAATCTTAAGTTATTCTAAATAAACGACAAACAAAGAACTATGTTTCTGTCCTCAAATAATTTTCTTGTAACACTTTCCTCTGTCCCATACATGACTGAAAGGGGTAATTATACATTATGCTCATTATGCAGGTCTTTGTCTTCTCTGGTGTGAATATCAGCATTATTCATGATCGTTCACGCCTCTTTGCATACTTTCTAAACAAAAAGTGTCTTAGAAAATTTTAATGAATGTATTGTTTTCTGTAAATGAGTGAGCTAGATGATTGTCACATCATTTTGAAGTAAAACCTCTACACTACAAGATCCAGGTCACAAAAGTCTTGTACACAAATGTCGTGAACGTGTTTTGTGGTCTTATTTCAGTGACTTATTTTTTTTGTTGTTTTCAAAAATCACGCATAACTTTTTTTTTTTTTTTTTTCCCTCCAATATACAAACGTGTACATACATGCTGCTCATATATTATTGTAGCCCAGTTTGTGCTGAATAAAATGATATCAGACTTTAGACATTTATATGTTTATAAATAACTGAAAAATACACATGTCAGGACATGTCAGAATCTTTTCAGGGCTCCAAAACACCCTCAGACTCCTAAGGGTTAAAGATGTATAGCAGTATTCTGAATGTGTGTTGTGTTCATTGAAGTTTTGTCCTTTTCTGCATGTTTTAGTTTTCATCCACAGATCAAGTGGTATCAAGAAGCAAACTCAGTCACTCTTAAGATAAAGCTTACCAACCCCATGATGCAGAAGTGCGAGTTTTTCTCTGATAGAGTCCTTTACAGGTCAGTGGACACTTTTAATCCTGCAGTTTATTTGAAGTTGTGTTGTATTTAGATAGCTTAATGTAATAAAATTGTAGTTTAATTCCCTCCCCTCTCTCTTTTCAGTGCATATTTGAACAGACAGCGTTACTGTGCCAATCTGGAGCTGCACAGTGACATCAGCACAGAGCAGTGCTCATGGAAAATGACATGCAGCGAACCAGTAATCAAACTGGTGAAGGAAAAGAAAGGCGAGTGGAAATCACTGCTTAAATACAAGGTAGGTTTTTCCTATAGCAGTGTTGACTTATAGACTTCCTATAGATAGTTCACTTTTACTATGTGTATCGTGAGAGAGAATACTGGAGGTAATCTTAACTTAATCAGCGATAATTTTACCACTGACGGGGGACATGAATAACTTTGAGAACTGACTTTTGAATATATCACAACTCCTTAAAAACATCACTGTAATGAGATAATTAACGGTGACCTGTTGGTAACAGGAAAAGTCTGAGTGACTTTGACAAGGGGAAAATTGTGATTTCCAGATAATCAAGAGACATAAATCTGTACCTGCAGGGTTAATTTCCTCCGTTACAATATACTTCATCTATATTTAATGCAGTACTACAAAGGAGACTATTATTTATAAGACTATCTATTTTTTTCCTGATTATTTCTTTTTAACAGAGTGCATTTGTAAGCTATGATTATGACCACATTGAAGTTGAAGAAATTTCTTGCTTAAATGGTAAGTTTTAGTGTTAGATACACATACACTGAGGCACTGAACGGATCATGGCAACATTTGTCAAGTCTTTTAAAAAGCCATCAAAATCACTCTCGACATATTGCATGTTTTTCAAATTTTGGGCTTTTTAAGCTTGGTCGCCTCATGATCCTGTAGTAAAAATAATTTTACGGTACTAAATAAGGTGTGACATACTTCGTGTGGAGATGACTTTCTGATGGCTTTTATGAACTAGTGACAAAATTGCAAAGCAATTGGCAATGTGGAAAGGTTTAATTTGTCTAAAATGTTTTTGTAAACCCATCTTCACATCATCAGGAACTCATGGCTTAAGCTAACACTACTGGTATTTTAAAATCTCTTATTAAACTAAATGTATTTCTAAAATGAGCTATGCAAGTTATATTTAGCATGTCAAATTTACTATGACCCTCACCAAGCAGTTTTAACGGTCAATTAGTTCCAGGCTGCCTTATGGCAGTCAGATCATTTTGTAGATGCTAGAGGCACATAGAGGCACTACTGATGCAAAGTATTAAATTATCCACATACTGAAGAATTATACATGATAACATGATAAAAGTTTCCTGACTTTTACAGTATATATTTAGATGCATGTAAAATAGTGTGCATATATAAAATATTATTATTATTATTATTTCCATCTGCAGGAACTTGGTTCGTGGGTGACACAGGAGAAGAGGGCTACTACAAGAGCTCGGAAGAAGACCGTCTGAGTGATAGTGACTGAACAGACTGAAAATGGGTTACAAAGAACAGACACTTTGATGGGGAGAAAGGTCAAAACCTGTTCTCTCTGAATATATTGAAATAAGAAGATAGATTCTATTGTTTTTGCTATAAACTGAAGACATTAAGATAAAAAAAATGCACATGAAGAAATAGTAGATCAGAATTTTTTTTCCGTTTTCTGATCCTAAATCCACAGTGGTGGCCATAAATATTAGGACAACATATGCCATGCATTATAGTTAAACTCGTGCACAAAACAGGTGATTTTACTAATTAGCTTTAGCCTGTCTGGCTCAAGAGTTGGGTTAATTAACTAAAAAAATAGTGAACAACAGTGTATGTAACTATGGTATTCAGCTTCTAGAGCCATGGCCTGGTTCATCTCCAGACCTAAACCAATAGAACACTGTTGGACAATGGTGAAAAAGGCAGTAACTGTCAAGAAACCATTTTCTGTATATGATCTTCAGGAAGCATCAAGCAGGCATGGATTGAGCAAGTGACACCAGAGTACTGCAGATGTACTGCAGACAGCCAAATCCAGCAAGTTATAACTAGGCTAGGTAAAGACTCAGTACTAAATATTGATTGTTGTATAAATAATTCTTGTTATTCAAAAACATTTTAAATGATAAATGTCAATAAAGCATTGAATTTTGCCTTTGAACCCACTTCTACCTTTTTTGCCACCACTGTAGATTTGTTCAACATCTTAAATCTTGCCACCTTTTGTTTGATCCAATACTTTTTCAAGTGCTCAAAATAATGGAACATGTGACTGACATGCATTTCTTGTTACCTGCTTCTGGAGTTTTTGATCAATTGTTTAAATAATTAAAAGGTCTCAATATCTACTCTTAGTTTGAGGAGATATTAAACGAACCTGGGTTTCATTTGTGAGGACTGCATTTGTAGCCAGAAAGTTTAAACTTAACATGGAAAAAAAGTGGCATTGATGCTTAGAAAAAAAGCATTGGGCGTTCTCTGAATAAGAAAGGAAACTATAGGTATACAAATAATCAGATGAGTCATCCAAGAAAAACAGCAGCAATTCAGAAGCCAAACAACAAGATGGAAAAACCTATCAGCAGCAGTAAGGACCAGAAGGCCAGATTATAAATCACTTTTTAATTTTTTTATTTTTACAATTTGATCTTATTAAATGTTTAAATGATCTCCAATCACAATAATAAAAAAAATTATTCCAACCCTTTGCACAAAGGTGATAGTTTACTGTCACCTTAGTTTTAATAATGAATGGGACCGTTCTTAACCCATTGTTAGTAGTTTCAAGTAGTAGTTAGTAGTTGTTTTCTTGGTGTAGGCCAATAATTTGCCACTTCTGAAATGGAGTAAAAAAAAATTTCCAGGATGTGTCTTCTGACAAGGTTGTTCAAGAAATGAGAAGCTACTCACTGCATTAGTTAGGGTTAAATAACTTGTTGCCAGCTAAAACATATTAATGAATGTGGTAATTATCCAATCTTACATATTTGCTTAGTTGTTAGGGCACAAGTAGTTTTATGTGGTGCTTATGCACTGACCTTATTTTTCATCTTCATAAAAATTACTTGCATTTCTTGCCTAGACATCTTTCTGGTCTTCATGTTGGTTTACCCTTTTTAAGAGCGAAGCCCGCTTTCGCAGGTCAGTTCAGTGACATGATTCAATATTTTGATTACTGAAAGCTGAATATTCTGATCAATTGTTGATCTCTAACACAATGAATATGCAGATCTGAGATAATTTGATTTCTAACAGAAAGGTCTAGTCTATTGCAAAAACAAAAGAATTGACACTTATTTAGAGGGGATGCTAGTAATTTTGTTTCATTTTGTGTAGTGCACATCCATTTAAGTGAAGGCAGTTTCATTATTATTTTTTCTGGCATGTTAAAGGTGTAGCTTTGGCTGCTGTAAATTAACTTGATTTAGTTAAGTGGTTCTCAACCCTTATCCTGGATGGACCCTTTACCTACAAGTTTGTGTTTTTCGTACTCCATCAAATCCACCTTATGAGCTAATGAACAGACTTTTTTCCTATTAGTTTAATCTAGTGTCAGGAACTGACAGCACTAAAATATTCAGGGGAGGCGCTCCAGAAACAGGGCTGAGATCTTGTAATTTAGTCTCTCTAGGTAGTAATATTATGTTTTGCAGCTCTACTACACCTAACTTTCTTCATGAAAGCCTTGATAAATTCATTCTAAGTTTGTAGTGGATTGCATGACTTGGGAGACAAGCTTGCTCTAAATAACAGGTAAAAACAACTGCAAATTGATCCTTGATTCATCTCTTCATCCACAACTGATGCAGTATTTAATTTCTAAAATGCTTCATCTTGTAAGCTAAATCTTTATCATTTTAAAGCAGAAGTTAGAGTTTCTACGGGTTTGCATGTTCTCCCCGTACTTTGTGGGTTTCCTTCAGGTAATATAGTCACCTCCCACAGTCCAAAAACATGCAAATTAGGTTAACTGACATTCCCAAATTGCCAGTAGTGTGTGTGAGATGATGAATTAATAAATCAGTTGGGCAAACATTGTATCGTATAGTAAATTATCATAAAATGGCTGGATGCAGCTTTAAGCAGTAATTTTGGAAAGCAGTTGTGTTTTAGAGTTTGTGTTCCAGTTTTATATTAGCTTTTTTTTCCTCATATACTTTAGTTATCAGCCATGTGATAACTGCTGATATTATTTTGTAGTTTCATCATGTTTGTTACCAAGTTAAGCTAAAGATGTGAGATGTACATCTGGCCACTGACCAGTTAAAAGGTCTGTATCCTGAAGATAGATTTTTTTTTTTTTTTTTTTTAAGTCTCATTTATTTTATTTAACTTTGCCTGTTACCTTTAATAGAAAATCTTGGTTCCACATATGAGACATTACTTACTATTTGTTACCATGTTTGGTTAAAAGACTTGGTAGGATGATAGTTTATAGTCCTTCAAGTTTAACATTATGTTCATCATATAATTTGTAGAAAATATTCTTTGTGGAAAAATAAAATGTAAAAAATGACATGCTTTTACTTTTATATTAATGAATTATTTGAAGAGCTAAGAATTTTTATTTATCTGTGAATCTCCACATCCTTGTATCAGAGTTGCCAACTTTCACGCATTGAGCATGAGACTCATGCACTCACCTTTAAATGTTCACATGACACACTTAGAATTTCTCATGCTTTCATATTCAAAACAGTTGTCTGTGAAAGACTCAAGCAAAACCAATGAGTTCCACCCTCTCACGTGTACAGGTGTATTGTGGCCATAACGCACTGGAATGGCACTCCTCCACTTTATTCACATTCATTTATAGCTGTGTGAATGGCATCAACCAAACGAAAAAGAATGGATAATTGGTACAGTTATAAAAGTGCTGAACAAATTAACAACCCAATAAAATAGATCATCATTGAAATGCATGTACAGCCTTCACCAAAGTTATGCACCAGCTGGCGCACTAGAAGACTGAGTAAGGGTAGTAATGGTATTATCCAGTGAGGGAAATGCATGTTATTATTTACAGTGACATCAAAATATTTGCATTAAGTTTAATTATATAGCACTTTTTCTATTCATAAAAACTCTCAAAGACTAATCACTCTGGTTAAGTTTTCCTTACTAGATGTGACAGTAGGAAATGCAGATAGAAGTACATTAGGGTTGCTGGAGCAGTAGCAGACAGGCATCAATGATTTTCATTCAGTTGGAGCAATGGGTACCCTTGAGAGTGTGTGTGTGTGTGTATGTATATATATATATATATATATATATATATATATATATATATATAGCAAAAAAAGAAACGTCCTCTGACTGTTTTTACTTTCAGTAAACTTAATGTGTAAATATTTGTATGAACACTAAAAGAGTCAACACCATAAGACATAAACTAAAAATGTGTCCCTGAATGAAGGGAGGCTCAAAATCAAAAGTACCAGTCAGTATCTGGTGGCCACCAGCTGCTTGAAGTACTGCAGTGCATCTCCTCCTCATGGACTGGACCAGATTTGTCAGTTCTTGCTGTGAGATGGAGGGATTGTGTGTTCCTGGTGTGACTCGGGCAGTTGTTGTGGCCATCCTGTACCTGTCACGCAGGTGTGATATTCGGATGTACCCATCCTGTGCAGGTGTTGTTACACGTGGTCTTCCACTGCGAGGATGATCAGCTGTCCTTCCTGTCTCCCTGTAGCGCTGTCTTTGGCGTCTCACAGTGCGGACATGGCGATTTATTGCCCTAGCCACATCAGCAGTCCTCATGCCTCCCTGCAGCATGCCTAATGCACGTTCACGCAGATGAGCAGGCACCCTGGGCATCTTTCTTTGGGTGTTTTTCACAGTCGGTAGACAAGTCTCTTTAGTGTCCTGCATTTTTAGAACTGTGACCTTAAATGCCTACTTTCTGTAAGCTGTTACGGTCTTAACGACCATTCCACAGGTGCATGTTAATTAATTATGGTTAATTGAACATGCATGGAAAACATTGTTTAAACCCTTTACAATGAAGATCTGTAAACATTATTGTTGAAATACGCAGTCCTGAAAAAGGGGCGTTTCTTTTTTTGCTGAGTTTATATATACATTTTCTATTCTATACTTTTCTATGGGAAAATGAAATTTGGTTTGAGTGTTTGGGAATACAAGCCCACTTCCGGAACTAATGTATATATACTGTGTATGTGTGTGTGTATATATGTGTGTATATATGTGTTTGTGTGTGTATGTACAGTATATATGTATGTATATATACGTGTGTGTGTATATACATATATATGTATATAGGTCAAAAGTTTGGACACACCTTCTCATCTATCTGTCAATGTGTTTTCTTTATTTTCATGACCATTCACATTGGTAGATTCTCACTGCAGGCATCAAAACTATGAATGAACACATGTGGAGTTATGTACTTAACCAAAAAAGGTCTCCACAGTCGCCGGACCTGAACCCAATGGAGATAGTTTGATAATACCGCAGAGTGAAGGCAAAGGTGTGTGTGTGTGTGTGTGTATGTATGTGTGTATATATATATATATATATATATATATATATATATATATATATATATATATACACACACACACACACACACACACATCAATAAAAATATCAGTTGATTTAATGATTTAGTACAAAAAGTGAAACTTACACATGGACAATGCGGTGTGACATGGAGGCAATCAGTCTGTAACATTACTGAGGTGTTATGGAAGGTTGCTCCGATATTGACCTTCATTTCTTCTGCGCTGTTGGGTCTGGTATCTTACATCAACAATGCCCCATATGTATTGTCTACGGGGTTTAGGTCTAGCGAGTTTGCTGGCCAGTAATGCACAGGGATTAGTACTTTTGGCAGTGTGGGTACATTTACATTTAGGCATTTGGCAGACGTTCTTATCCAGAGCAACTTACATTTTTATCTCATTATACATCTGAGCAATTGAGGGTTAAGGGCCTCGCTCAAGGGCCCAACAATGGCAACTTGGTGGTTGTGGGGTTTGAACCTGGGATCTTCTGAACCGTAGTCCAATGCCTTAACCACTGAGCTACCCCTGGTGGGTAGGTGCCCAAGGCGGCGTGGTTGTGTAGTAGTTAGCACTGTTGCCTTGCACCTCCAGGGTCCGGGTTCGATTGCCAGCAAGGCTCAAATCTCGTCTCGGTGTGCATGGAGTTTGCTTGTTCTCCCCGTGCTTGGTGGGTTTCCTCTGGGTCCTCCGGTTTCCTCCCACAGTCCAAAGATATGTAGGTTGGGTTAATTGGCGTTCCCAAATTGCCCATAGTGTGTGAATAAGTGTGTGTGTGTGTATATATGTGTGCCATGCAATGGATTGGCACCCTGTCCAGGGTGTACCCTGCCTCGTGCCCTGAGTCTCCTGGGATAGGCTCCAGGCCCCCACGACCCTAAACACAGGATAAAGCGCTATAGAAGATGAGTGAGTGATTGGGCAGGTGCCAAGTCCTGCTGGAAAATTAAATCAGCATCTCCATAAAGCTGGTCAGCAGAGGGAAGCATGAAGTGCTCTAAAACTTTCTGGTAGCTGCCCTCACTGACCTTGAAGCTGATAAAATAGTGGACCAACACCAGCAGGTTACATGGCTTCACAAACCACCACTGACTGTGCAAATTTTACACTGGACTTCAAGCAACGTGGATTCTGTGCCTCTCCTCTTTTCCTCCAGACTTTGGGACCAAGATTTCCAAATGAAATGCAAAATTTACTTTCATGTCAAAAGAGGACTTTGGCCCACTGAGCAACAGTCCAGTCCTTTTTGTCCTTAGCCCAGGTAAGACGACTCTGGTGTTGTCTCTGGTACCAGAGTGACTTGACACAAGGAACACAGAAGTTGTAGCCCATGTCCTGGATACAGTGGCTTGCAAAAGTATTTGGCCCCCTTCAATTTTGTCACATTACAGCCATAAACATGAATCAATTTTATTGGAATTCCAGGTGAAAGACCAATACAAAGTGGTGTACACGTGAGAAGTGGAACGAAAATCATACATGATTCCAAACATTTTTTACAAATAAATAACTGAAAAGTGGGGTGTGCGTAATTATTCAGCCCCCTGAGTCAATACTTTGTAGAACCACCTTTTGCTGTAATTACAGCTGCCAGTCTTTTAGGGTATGTCTCTACCAGCTTTGCACATCTAGAGACTGAAATCCTTGCCCATTCATCTTTGCAAAACAGCTCCAGCTCAGTCAGATTAGATGGACAGCGTTTGTGAACAGCAGTTTTCAGATCTTGCCACAGATTCTCAATTGGATTTAGATCTGGACTTTGACTGGGCCATTCTAACACATGGATATGTTTTGTCTTAAACCATTCCACTGTTGTCCTGGCTTTATGTTTAGGGTCGTTGTCCTGCTGGAAGGTGAACCTCCGCCCCAGTCTCAAGTCTTTTGCAGACTCCAAGAGGTTTTCTTCCAAGATTGCCCTGTATTTGGCTCCATCCATCTTCCCATCAACTCTGACCAGCTTCCCTGTCCCTGCTGAAGAGAAGCACCCCCAGAGCATGATGCTGCCACCACCATATTTGACAGTGGGGATGGTGTGTTCAGAGTGATGTGCCGTGTTAGTTGTCCGCCACACATAGCGTTTTGCATTTTGGCCAAAAAGTTTCATTTTGGTCTCATCTGACCAGATCACCTTCTTCCACATGCTTGCTGTGCAAACGGGACTTCTTATGGTTTTCTGTTAACAATGGCTTTCTTCTTGCCACTCTTCTATAAAGGCCAACTTTTTGTAGTGCATGACTAATAGTTGTCCTATGGACAGATTCCCCCACCTGAGCTGTAGATCTCTGCAGCTCGTCCAGAGTCACCATGGACCTCTAGGCTGCATTTCTGATCAGCGCTCTCCTTGTTCGGCCTGTGAGTTTAGGTGGACGGCCTTGTCTTGGTACAGTAGGTTTATATATATATACACAGTGGTGTGAAAAACTATTTGCCCCCTTCCTGATTTCTTATTCTTTTGCATGTTTGTCACACTTTAAATGTTTCTGCTCATCAAAAACCGTTAACTATTAGTCAAAGATAACATAATTGAACACAAAATGCAGCTTTTAAATGAAGGTTTACGTTATTAAGGGAGAAAAAAAACTCAAAATCTACATGGCCCTGTGTGAAAAAGTGATTGCCCCCCTTGTTAAAAAATAACTTAACTGTGGTTTATCACACCTGAGTTAAATTTCTGTAGTCACCCCCAGGCCTGATTACTGCCACACCTGTTTCAATCAAGAAATCACTTAAATAGGAGCTACCTGACACAGAGAAGTAGACCAAAAGCACCTCAAAAGCTAGACATCATGCCAAGATCCAAAGAAATTCAGGAACAAATGAGAACAAAAGTAATTGAGATCTATCAGTCTGGTAAAGGTTATAAAGCCGTTTCTAAAGCTTTGGGACTCCAGCGAACTACAGTGAGAGCCATTATCCACAAATGGCAAAAACATGGAATAGTGGTGAACCTTCCCAGGAGTGGCCGGCCGACCAAAATTACCCCAAGAGCACAGAGACAACTCATCCGAGAGGCCACAAAGGACCCCAGGACAACATCTAAAGAACTGCAGGCCTCACTTGCCTCAATTAAGGTCAGTGTTCACGACTCCACCATAAGAAAGAGACTGGGCAAAAACGGCCTGCATGGCAGATTTCCAAGGCGCAAACCACTTTTAAGCAAAAAGAACATTAAGGCTCGTCTCAATTTTGCTAAAAAACATCTCAATGATTGCCAAGACTTTTAATAAAATACCTTGTGGACCGACGAGACAAAAGTTGAACTTTTTGGAAGGTGTGTGTCCCGTTACATCTGGCGTAAAAGTAACACAGCATTTCAGAAAAAGAACATCATGCCAACAGTAAAATATGGTGGTGGTCGTGTGATGGTCTGGGGTTGTTTTGCTGCTTCAGGACCTGGAAGGCTTGCTGTGATAGATGGAACCATGAATTCTACTGTCTACCAAAAAATCCTGAAGGAGAATGTCCGGCCATCTGTTCGTCAACTCAAGCTGAAGCGATTTTGGGGGCTGCAGAAGGGCAATGACCCAAAACACACCAGCAAATCCACCTCTGAATGGCTGAAGAAAAACAAACTGAAGACTTTGGAGTGGCCTAGTCAAAGTCCTGACCTGAATCCTATTGAGATGTTGTGGCATGACCTTAAAAAGGCGGTTCATGCTAGAAAACCCTCAAATAAAGCTGAATTACAACAATTCTGCAAAGATGAGTGGGCCAAAATTCCTCCAGAGCGCTGTAAAAGACTCGTTGCAAGTTATCGCAAACGCTTGATTGCAGTTATTGCTGCTAAGGGTGGCCCATCCAGTTATTAGGTTCAGGGGGCAATTACTTTTTCACACAGGGCCATGTAGGTTTGGATTTTTTTTCTCCCTAAATAATAAAACCCCTTATTTAAAAACTGCATTTTGTATTTACTTGTGTTATCTTTGACTAATAGTTAAATGTGTTTGATGATCAGAAACATTTTGTGTAACAAACATGCAAAAGAATAAGAAATCAGGAGGGGGGCAAATAGTTTTTCACACCACTGTATGTATATATATATATATATATATATATATATATATATATATATATATATATATATATATAAAATTTTTACCAATTATACCAATTTTATATAAATATTATAAATATATTTTTATTGGTATTTAACAACAACAAAAGAGCAGAGCCAGATCAATATACAGTCGACACCCACAGCAAACATTTAAAAACAAAAAATATTCTGTTAATATAAGAGTGAACATGGAAACACCCACGGGCAAAACAGTTCAGTAAAAAATAAACATAAAAGAAAGAGTCATGATTGCTCAAGTAGATCCCACAAAGGGGCCCATATCCGCCAGAATAGTTCAGATTTGTTCTGTAAATCATATAAGTTTTTCCAATGGTACACGAGATGATGACCATAAGATAAGTATACATTTCTTTGCCAGATAAGTAATGAAATTTAATAAACAATGTAAATCAGAAGGAAGACCTAGTGGTATTTTACAATTTAACAGGTATATAATTGGAGACGTAGTGAATTTTTTAGCCAGTATTTTCTCAACCAGATCATCCACTCCATACCAAAATTTTTTAATTTTCTTACACTCCTAGAATAGATGCATCAATGTTCCCATTTTTGAATTACATTTAAACACAGCTGAGATACATTTTATGAAGGCGTACAGGGGTGAGATATGTTCTATATATGTTCTATATATGTTATATACAAGTTTTGCTCATGCACAGAAACTGAAGTTGATTTGTGAAAAACCTCCCCACATATTGAGAGCCATTCATCATCAGTAAATGATCTGCACATATCCTTTTCCCAAACCTTTCTCAACGGATTCAAAGGTGACGAGGTTTCTGATAAAAGAGAGCCATACAGATAGGAAATCTGACCCTTCAATGCTCACGGAAGAAGGAGATGATTTTCAATATCAGACAATTCGAAGTGGATTTTGCCCTGTCTCATTTCAGATTGAATAAAATGACGTAACTGGTGAAATTAGAAAAAAATCTGTTCTAGGAAGTTTATAATCCGTTCTAAGTGTCTCGAAAAATTTGACAACGTTATTTGTAAATAAATTGGCTAAATTAAAAACACCCTTCTCCACCCAGGACCAAAGGCCAGTAGTAGCCAAGGAAGCAGGAAAGTCGGGGTTCAAAATGATTGGGGATTGCATGGTTAAATTCCCGGAGAGGTGGAGGTATTTTTTTACATCTTCCCAAGCCAAAAGGGTATTTAATAACAAAGTTTTCAACTACTGGGCGGATCTCCTTAAAATTATTAATAAATGGAAGAGAGTTAACGTTCTCGGGTCACATGCAAAAGATTCCATAGTGACCCACAAACAGCCTGCATCATTTGAAAACCATTTAAGCATTTGTTTGATCTGAGCAGCCCAGTAGTAAAGCTGTATGTTGGGCAAAGATCCGCCTCCACATTCCCTTGGTTTGAGGAGAGAAGTGAATTTAATCCTGGGTTTTTTATTATTCCATATAAACTTACTGATAGCTGTATTCAGACCCTTAAAAAAGTTAGAATTCAAATAACAGAGTATGCACTGAAATAAATAAAGTAAACGGGGAAGCACATTCATTTTAATTGTGCTAATGCCTCAGGTAAAGAAGGACGTCATCCACATATAATATGCGGTGTTCCATCCCACCTGCCTCCACGCCCCGGATGCATGCGAATGCCTTCTGCCAAGGGTTCGATGAACAGGGCAAACAGGAGCAGTGACGGGGCATCCCTGACGGCAGCCTCTATGAATTGAAAATTTACCTGATAATAAACTATTCGTGTTAACCACAGCTGTTGAATCAGAGTAATGAAGTTTGACTAGTCTGTTGAAATTAGAGCCCAAATTGAATTTGTCCAATATTTGAAACAAAAATCTCCACTCAACCTTATCAAACGCGTTTTCTGCATCTAGAGATATTATAGTGGCCGGGTCACCATCTGTATTCAACTGATGTATTATATTCAGGAGACGACGCACATTGTCTGAGCCATAGCGAGATTTAACGAATCCAGTCTGATCAGGTTTAATGATCTTGGGCAGAATTCTTTCCAGACAACGAGCCAAGGCTTTGGCCACAATTTTAAAATCTACATTAAGTAAACTTATTGGGCGATATGAAGCACAGTTCAATGAGTTCTTTCCTTTTTTAAGAATCAAGCAAATAGAGGCCGTCTTCCAGAAACCTGGAGTAAGACTGTCTTCCAAAAGGTTATCAACTACAGGCATGAAAATAGGAGAGAGCTCGTGCCCAAATCTTTTATACAATTCCAAAGGAAAGCCATCCAACCCTGGTGCCTTCCCACTAGGCATAGATTGAATAGCCGCAATAATTTCTTCCTTTGTAAAAGGAGTGTTAAGAAAAGCCTGATCCTCCTCTGAAATTGAAGGTAACTGCATCTTATCCAAAAAATGGTGGGGTCTTGAGATGCACATACAGTAAGGAAGTGTACAGATTCTCATAAAAATCTTTGAAACTGGAGTTAATTTTAACCGGGTCATATGAAATTACTTCCCCAGTAGTTTTAATAGCCTTAATGGATCTTTCAGCTCGTTCACAGTTGAGCTGATATGCTGATAGGATGATAGGTAAAATAGGTTTATTTCCATATTGATAAAACCATTGCCTACTAAATGTTATTAAAATGTTCTGAATAGTCCATGTTTAATTTAGATCTAGCACCAGTCAGAAGATTCCAATTGTTTTGTGTAGGTGAAATTTTATGAAGCAGTTCCAATCTTTTAACCTCTTCCTCAAATTTTTTCCTATTCTCAGCCTTTTGTTTTTTATGCCAAGTACTAAGAGAGACGATGTTGCCTCTTAAGGTGGGCTTGGCTGCATCCCATTTAGTGGTGCTATTTACTGAACAAAATTCATTATCCTGCCAATATTGGGATATTTTTTCTTTAAGGAACTGGCAAAACAAATTATCATTAAGGAGAGTACTATTAAATTTCCAATGAGATGATTTAGGAGTTGAAAATTCTGTCAAACCTAAATAAACCGGGTTATGATCAGAAAGAACCATTGGACCAATATCACAAGATCTTACACAATTAATGTATCTGGAAGGCAAGAATAGATAATCTAATCTAAAGAATTATGGGAAGAAGAGTAGAAGGTATAGTCTTTGACACCTGGATGTAGTTCTCTCCATATATCCACAAAGCCTGAAGCACGACACATATTTTGAAGAGTTTGTGAAGAACGGGAGGTTGATTTTGTAGATGACGACCTGTCCAACTTGTTATTCATGACGCACTTTAAATCCCCAGTCATGATCCCCAGAGCATTACAATGATGATTAAACAATAGGATAATCTTTGTTATAAAGTCAGGACTCAGTCCTCATTTGGGGCATACACATTTAAAACAGTTAAGGGTTTCCCTAAGATGTGACCAGTAATCAAAATAAATCTGCCATCAGGATCCTGTTCAGTCTGCTGTAAGATAAATGGAAAGTTTTTATGAATCATAATGGCAACTCCCTGTTTGTTTGATGAAAAAGAACTGAAATATACCTGACCAATCCAATCTCTTTTGAGCTGTAAATGTTCCCTATCAGACAAATGTGTCTATTGTAGAAGTGCAATAGTTACCTTTTCTTTCTTTTGACTACATTACCCATGCCCTTCACGTTCCATGTGACCACCTGTCACACACACTCGCTCCGCGACCGGCACTAGGACCCGGAAGTAGTACGGTCGCGACACAGGGAGCTTAAAAGGAGGCAAAATGGCGCATCACATCGCACAGTCATCGAGTTGCCCATGTTGGTTCCGATGTGTTCCTGCCAAATCGTGAGTACTCACTATTTCTGGGTTTTCTTCCTGATCGAGTGTGTGGTGTTAGAACGTTTATTTGTGTAGACTCTTGCCCTCACTATGAGAGAGTTCTAAGAATAACTGCACGGTTATCTTGCCTCTTCGCGCTACTTCCGCGTTTGGGTTACCATCAATGCTACATGGGCTAACTGCTAAGTCATCTGTTGTCGTCTCTGGTTAGTTCCGTGACAGAATGACTGAGCCTGCAGTTAACCCAGCGGATTACGATCACCTCTGCGATATGGTGGACAGACACGCTAGGTTGATTGATCAGCTGAACGACGAGATCGCGACTCTCAGTAGTAGCGTCCAAGACCTTGCAGCCTTGCGCCCAGGAAACGCTCAGACCCGGTGAAGAACGAGGGCAACTCACCGGGTCATCTCCAACTCTCTCCAGTCACCTCCCATACCTCCCGTCTCATGGTCCAAGTAAATCTCCAGTTTGGCCACAAACGAGTCAGAAATACTGCGTTTATCGATTTCGGTGCCGCAGGTCATTTCATTGACTCCACCTAAGCCAATAAATTGGGGATAAAACTTGGTGTTATCACAGCCGTTTCGGATCACCTCTGTTGACGGTCAGCCCTTATCATCCAGCCCCATCACCTTAATCATCATCGCCTCACCACCCATCATCCTCGGGTACCCATGGCTGCTCCAGCATGACCCCCTCATATCTTGTGCCCAGAACTGGATTCTTCAGTGGGGACCGACCTGTTCCGAGCTCTGCTTACTAGCACCGGGTGGGACGTGCTCTAGGGAGTCCGAGGCCCCCGACGTCGACACCAACACCATTCCTACCATGTACCGGGACCTGGCTGAAGTGGTTTGCAGAAGTGATGATGAGTGGAAGACTACCCTCATCACACCCACGGGACACTACGAAAGCCTGGTAATACCGTTTCAAATTCAAATTTTATTTGTCACATACACAGTCATACACAGTATAATATGCAGTGAAATGCTTACACGACCGCCAGTGACCTTAACCGTTTGGACTTTGCAATGCCCCTGCCGCCTTCCAACATCTCATCAATGACGTTCTCAGGGACATGTTAGGACGGTGGGCCTTTGTATACTTAGACGGCATCCTCATCTAATCACGTACTGTTGACGAGAACATCCAGCATGTCAGAGCGGTTTTAAAGAGATTACACGTCCATCAACTGTACTGTAAGTTGGAAAAGTGCACTTTTCACGAGTGCTCCACCACGTTCCTGGGTTTTGTCATCTCGCCCCAGGGTGTGGCCATGGACCCGCAGAAACTCAACGTTGTGCATCATCAGACCCTTAAGCAACTTCAACGGTTTCTCGGGTTTGAGAACTTCTATCGTCGCTTTATCCGGGACTACAGTACTGTTGCTGCCCCCCTAACCGCTCTGACCCGACCATCACCTTCCCCTTTCACTCTTAACTCTGTCGCCATCTCAGCCTTCCAGAGACTGTCAACGCTTCACCACCGCTCCGATTCTTCTCCAACCATTCGTTGTGGAGGTGGCCGCCTCAGATGTGGGCGCTGGGGCTGTTCTCTCCCAGCGAGGTCCAGATCAGAAACTACACCCCTGTAGTTTCTTCTCCAAAAAATTTGACGCCACTCAGCAGCGATACGGCGTAGGGGACTGCGAGCTGCTGGCCATAAAGTGGGCTTTGGAGGAATGGCGTCACTGGCTCCAGGGCGCCAGGGAGCCATTCATCATCTGGACCGACCACCAAAACCTCATTACCATCTGTGAAACATGCAACTCAACCCGAGGCAGGCGCGATGGGCGCTATTTTTTAAACATTATAATTTCCATCTATCCTACCGCGCGGGGTCTAAAAACACCAAGGCCGATGCCCTCTCCCGACAATATGAGGAGGACGCCACCCGGGCAGAACCTGCGCCTGTCCTCCCACCGTCCAAAATCCTTGCGGTTCTCCGTTGGGATTTGGAAACACGGGTTCGCCAGGCACAGGCAACGGAGAACAAGCCAGCAGGTGCGCCGCCTGGATGCCTCTACGTGCCCCTAACCATGAGAACTGAAGTCATGCAATGGGGCCACACCTCACCCATCTCCGGACACCCAGGCACCCAACGTTCTCTCCAATTCATCCAGCGAGCTTTATGGTGGCACTCCATGGCCCGGGACATTGACGAGTTCGTTCAGACGTGCCCAGTGTGCGCCAGGGCAAAAGACACCAATCAGCCAACATCGGCGGAACTCCAACCACTCCCTGTCCCTCGTCGGCCCTGGTCACACATTGCCGTCGATTTCATCACAGGCCTGCCGGATTCAGAAGGAAAGACCACCATATTGACCATCATCGATCGTTTCTCCAAAGCCGTGCACCTGGTGGCCCTAACCGGACTCCCGTCAGCCAAGGACACCGTGGAACTGATATTAGAGCACGTAGTCCGTCTGCATGGGTTCCCCAAAGACATCATTTCGGACAGGGGGCCCCAGTTCACTGCCCGGTTCTGGAAGGTCTTCTGCTGTCTGATCAATTCCACCTGCAGCTTATCTTCTGGGTACCATCCCCAGACCAATGGTCAGACGGAGCAGGCCAACCAACAACTGGAGCGCTATCTGAGATGCTTCGTTGCTGATCGCCAGCGCTCCTGGGCTTGCTACCCCCTATGGGCTGAGTTATCTCACAATCTACATGTCTCATCTGCCACCAATCTCAGTCCGTTCGAGGTATACCACGGTTTCCAACCTCCGATGTTCGAACACCAAGAACTGGAGGTTGACGTACCCTCAGCCCAACAGTTGGTCCGCAGGTGTCGGTGGCTCTGGACACAAGCCAACCAAGCCATCCAACAAGCCAACACCCCCCGGGACGTTTGTATAATCATATGTCAATCTATGTTATCTGTCATTTTCCCCACACATCGCTAACCTTACTCGCTCTTGTATATTTCTTCTTTACAATATCAGAAGAATTCGCCCATTTCTTTCTTCACAGGCTACTCAGGTGCTTGTTCAGTCCCTTGTTATTTCAAGACTGGACTACTGCAACTCACTCCTGGCAGGCCTGCCTCTATCCACAATTTGTCCTCTGCAACTGATCCAGAATGCAGCAGCACATCTCGTTTTTAACCTTCCCAAGTTCTCCCACAGCATCCCACGCCTCCGCTCCCTGCACTGGCTTCCTGTAGCTGCCCGCATCAAATTCAAAACGCTAATGCTTGCCTACAAAGCTAAAAATGTCCCAGCACCCACTTACCTCTCTGCTTCTAATAACACCACGCACTGCACCACGTTCCCTCCGATCCTCCAGCACTGCTCGCCTCATCCCACCATCGCTCAGGGATCGAGGGTGGCATTCATCCAGGCTCTTTTCTGTTCTGGCACCTAGGTGGTGGAATGAACTTCCTCTAGATGTCCGTACAGCAGAGACTTTGAATGACAACTCAATGTTTCTCCAGGACTTGGACTAATCCCCCCCCCCCCCCCAAAAAAAAAGAAAAAAAAATCCCTGTTCCCAGTTGTGTTGGACTAATGGCACTTGGTTAATAACCTAGTTAACCCAGTGTAAGTATGTATCCAGTGATGTAAACTTTAAAGCACTTCTTGTAAGTCGCTCTGGATAAGAGCGTCTGCCAAATGCCTAAATGTATAATATAGGTGACAAGGTGTGGCTATCAACAAGAAATCTTCATCTACACACCGAATCAAAGAAGCTATCACCCAGGTTCATCGGACCATATCGCATCCACCTCAGAATCAACCCTGTCACCTACCGGCTCCAGCTGCCTGCGGCGCTCCGAATTCATCCGGTATTTCACACATCACAGCTCAAACTTTTCACTGCATCACCCATGGTTCCACCCACCTCCCCTGCTCCTCCCCCCCAATCATTGACGGTGGTCCTGCCTACACCGTACGCAGGATCCTGGATTCGCGCCCTCGGGGCAGAGGCATCCAATATCTAGTCTACTGGGATTATTACGGCCCCAAGGAGTGATCCTTGATTCCGGCCCTGTTCATCCTCGACCCCGAACTCATCAGGGACTACCGTCTGGAGCCGGTCCTGGACAGGGGGGTACCGTCACACACACTCGCTCCGCGACCGGCACTAGGACCCGGAAGTAGTACGGTCGCAACACAGGAAGCTTAAAAGGAGGCAAAATGGCGCATCACATCGCTCAGTCATTGAGTTGCCCATGTTGGTTCCGACGTGTTCCTGCCAAATTGTGAGTACTCACTATTTCTGGGTTTTCTTCCTGACCGAGTGTGTGTTGTTAGAACGCGAGTTTATTTGTGTAGACTCTTGCTCTCACTACGAGAGAGTTCTAAGAATAATTGCGTGGTTATCCTGCCTCTTCGCGCTACTTCCACGTTTGGGTTACCATCCACGCTACACGGGCATGGTGTCCTATAATTGTTGTACCTCTGTGTTTGATATGTACACCAGATGGTTTATTAGAACTGGATGTAAAAAAAAAAAAAAAAAAGAGTATCAAGGTTATCACGAGTAGGCACTTGAGTTACATGCTATAATAAATTACAAAGTATAACCTTAAATATATTTAGAATAGAAATCAGGATCACATCTACAGTATCATCACACAGCTAATGTACGTGTAATAAAAGTAGAGTCACAATGTCAGTACTGGCCCAGCAAACCAGCCATTTGCAGCGGCTTAAAACGTCTGAATTATCTTCAAATATACAAAAAAAAAAGCGAAAAGACACTCGATCATTTTGCAGAGGTTATTTGTTTAATTCACAAAGTTCGTAAAAACACTTTAAAATGAGAGAAAAACTGTTAAAATCCTCTTTCGCCTTCTCAGCGTTAGGTATCGAGTGACGTCATGATTTGAATGCAAAACTGCCTCCCGGGAAACGTAGGAAATGCACAATAACACTCCTCGGCGGTGCGCTCGGTGTAGACTGGGATGGAAGCGGGGCCCTGTGTGCTCTCTCAATCTCAATAGCAGGGAAATCTGCGGGAAGCTGTAACCACGCTGGCAACATTTTCTGTAGAAATGTAGTCAGAGGCTTGTTGCCCTCCGCTTTCTCAGGAAGC
This sequence comes from Channallabes apus, assembly GCA_030522415.1. Lineage (NCBI taxonomy): Eukaryota > Metazoa > Chordata > Actinopteri > Siluriformes > Clariidae > Channallabes > Channallabes apus. The sequence continues at coordinate 31,320,131 of CM060107.1, forward strand.
CCAACAATCCTTAAGTTTTTGCGATGACCATGGTTCTCAAAGTCATCCACTTTTGCTTGGAGTTGTTCCACGGTCGCACGCAAATCGGTCATCTGAGTGCCGTGTGCGCTCCCCGAGTCCTCTACCGCAGAAATCCGCTGCTCAGCTGTACTAAGTCGGGTTTCAGTGTCCATTAACTCGTGCGGTGAGAGCAGCAAAAGAGATCTCAAGAACTGTAACTGAAGCAGCTATTTTTCCCCAGCTGTCCCTCAATACCGTCTAAACGAGCAACAGCAGCCCTAATTTCAGTTAAAATTAGCGAGGTGTCCGACTGTGGAGTAGCGCTGGCCTCTTCCAATTCTCCATCACGCGCGGATTTTTCTTTTTTTCTTTACTTTTTTGCGATCTTGTCGCTGTAAAAATAGGAAAGTCTTTATCCCCTCCACTTTCCATTTCTAAATATGTTATTAAATAATCACAAAGTGGATAAAAAATAGGGCGTAATAAGAAAAATAGAGTTTCGGAGCAAAACTCCTAGGCTGTCATCCTGCTTCGGGTTATGTGACCTCCCTAATTATTAATATTTAATAATTCTGCATTTTACTTCAATACAGTACAGTACCTTCCAGGTCATGTGACCTATTGCTTCAAAATCTATTTTAAAATGTGTCAACCCATCCTGCATAGTGCACACTTTATTTTATTACTTACTAGCACGTTGCATGTTTATTAATACTTTTTAATTAAAATATTAATTTATTTTATTTCAATAACTTGCTTGCAATATTAATGATTTTTATTTCAATTAAAATAGGTAAAGCCATTCTTGAATTTACAATGGCATTCATCTTGGGTCTGAAATTAACGTAATTTTGAGAAATAAATGAAACGTACTCTAGATACATGTACTGTAGATCTATATCTAACATTTCAAATAAGAAAAAATTATTCTTATATAATAGGGGGCCACCCTATGTGTTGGCTTGCCTGACATACACTATGTTCATGAGCACTTTCATACTCTTTCTGCCTTCTATTTTCAGTAGCAGTGATTAACCTTTTCATAGTGATGTGCCCACTCTTTAGGCTATAGCAAATGACATCAATCACTTCTTGCACAACTTCTTCAGTAGCAACCAGGGCTGGTTCATCTGTATTATGGAGCTTGCAGGCATACAAAACTGAGGTACTGATCAGATGGTCGGCGGATCAAGTCTCACCTCCACCAGGTTGCCATTGTTGAGCCCTTGAGCTAGGCCCTTAACCCTATCTGCTCCAGGGGTGCCATATCGTGGCTGACACTGCACTCTGATATGCGAAGAATTTTTTTTAGTGCACACACTGAAAAAAATTTACTTGGCTACCTGTTACATGTACTAAAATGTAATATGTGTTTTGTACATCATAATTACATGTTTCCAAGATGAACATGAATAAATCATGTTGTATTTGCATGAAATTCAACAACTTAACATGTACTAGATTCAATTATGTTGAGATAAACTAAAGAGATCTTGTCACTATGAAAACCGGAAATATCGCAAGAAATCATTACGAGAAGAGAACACAGTTGAGGAGACAAACGTTTGGCGGGCTTGTGGAAAAGGTACGCAGGAATTAATTCCTATCTTTCTAAATAGAAATGAAATACTGAACATAAATGTCACCTGCTGATTAGCGATGTTTAGTCACGTTATTTTGGTTTAAGCTATTTCTTGTATTTTTAATCACACTTAAAATACCGTCGGTTATATGCGCGTGCTTAATCTGCGGTTTGGTTCTCGCTTCGGTCTGTTCTCATGAGTTGTGAAGCGAGAGGAACAAAGTATAAATATTGTTCATTTGCTAAATTAAGTATCATGAATTTTAATTGAATATCTATCTCTGTATTTTTTTCACAGCAGTTTGTGACTGAAAGTGTCCTGTCTGCATCTGACTTCAGGAGACTTATTTAAAAGTCATAAGCATGAAGTACAAAACGTTTCTGTTGGTGTTTAATTATTTTTTCTATGATTAATACTTATTTGTGGTGTGTTATGTTTTGTACATCTTTTTATGGAATAAAATCACTGTCAAAAATATTCGTGCGTAAAAAAAAAAAGATTTGTGTAATTCTGTCTTTTGTCTGAGTTGAATCCCAAAATCTACGGCCACGACAGTTTACAGATACGAGATTTTGTGTGTTTGTTACAGTTCAACTCTGAAATATACGACTCTGACCGTTTACAGATACTCGTTTTTACAACTCCTCTGTTTCACGGACGAATTGCGAAATTACAGCTACGAATGCTGTGCGTGAAAACACTGTCAAAAATGCGTCATCAAGGCCACATGCACAGGCATTACTATCCGAGGGAAGATGAATCGATTTGGCGCATGCGCCCCGCCTCCGTTTTAAACTCCTAAAATCTTACCTACTATAGTTAAAACATCTCTGTAATTTTACTTCTCTTAAACATGTCCGAATCTGTGGAAAAAAAACTTAGCTGAGACGTGAGAGCGCTCGACTGCTGGTTTAAGACGGAGGCGGGGGCGCATGCACCGAATCGATTCATCTTCCCTCGGATAGTAATGCCTGTGCATGTGGCCTTGATGACGTATTTTTGACAGTTTTCACGCACAGCATTCGTAGCCGTAATTTCGCAATTCGTCCGTGAAACAGAGGAGTTGTAAAAACGAGATTTGTATCTGTAAACGGTCAGAGTCGTATATTTCAGAGTTGTATTGTAACAAACACACACAATCTTGTATCTGTAAGCTGTCGTGGCTGTAGATTTTGGGATTCAACTCAGACAAAAGACAGAATTACACACACCTTTTTTTTTACGCACGAATATTTTTGACAGTGATTTTATTCCATATCTTTTCAAATTGAGACCTCATTTGTAAGTTGCTGCTGGTGTAAAACATTAAATATAAAATAAAAATCTCCGTTTTATCCCGTTTCTTATGCTTCCTTCCTTCAAAGAATTTTTAAAAATGAAAATTACATTAAACATTTGAATAATGTAAGCACTAAGAAATTGTTAGACTTTTCAATGATAATGACATAATTAAATTACATTACAATTGCACAATCAATTGCTATTACAGTAAATGATAAAGATTATAAGTCAACATGATTCTTTCACCAAGTTTAACATGAATGAAATACTTTGGTTTAGCAAGCAAAATTGTGTAATTTGGCCACAATTTGATGATGTGGGACCGATGTACACATTAAAATCAAGTAAATTCAAAGGATTATTTTTTTCAGTGCAGTAATGCACAAATAAAGGCTTAACTTAAGTCAGGGTGTCTCAATGTGTACTCCCATGTACAGATTTGTAGGGCCCAAGCACTGACATCAGCCCTTATTACATTACAGTGTGTAAACTTTTTATATTTATTAATAATTCATATTTAATAATTCTGTATTTTACTTCAATACCTTCCAGGTCATGTGACCTATTGCCTCAAAATCTATTCTAAAATGTGTCCACCTGTCCTGCAGAGGGGACAAACTTTTTTTATTCAACATTACCCCTTTGCATATTTATTAATAATTTTTTATAGAAATTGTATTGATTTTATTTCAATAACTTTCAAGCCGTGACCTTTTCCCTCAAAATCTATCAGCAAAATCTATCATTTTATCAATGTATCTTTGTCATTATATTTTTATTAATTAATTGATTCCAATAACTTACAGGTCATGTGACCTGTTGGTCTTAGGTTTAAGGCGTCATCCCTACTGACCCATTTGAGATGTCAAAAATTGCATCCAGTCCATATGTAGAGGTTGAGTGCGTTATCTAGTGGAAGTGAGGATCAGTTAGTGGTAGTAAGGAGAAATGAAGGAGACTGAACTTGGACTGATCCCTGAAGGACCCCGAGTCGACCAGGTTTCCGCCTGAGGATGTGCAAGCAAAAAAAATTAAAATAAAACCGCACGTTTATCTAAAAACGATTTATTTATTTGCATTTGTTTGAGTCGATAACATGAATTCGTTGTAAAATAAAACTGATAATACATATATGCACACATTGATTATTTATGTAATTAGTAACGAAACTGTGTCAGGCAGTTTGTACGGGCAACTAAAGGGTCCTGCTGGCGTTTGACATTCCTCGCTTGTTCGGTAAGCTGTTAGCATGGTGGCTAGCGGTGGAGTTGTCACTAGTTAGCGGTGTTCGTGAGAGCGGCTGAGTGGGTTTGTGCCGGTTCAGGGGGTTTGAGCTCAGGCTGCGGAGCGATATGGCGCTGATGCTGGGTTTGCTCTCAGCGACTGCTGCTCCTGTCCGCGGCGCACTGAGGAGGACTTTACTGCGCTCTTCATCACTCTCTACTGCTCTGGGGAAACTTTCATCAGCCAGGTTACATGTCCATACGAACAGGGTAAGACCAAGGTGTTTGTTTGTTTGTATTAAATTAGCGCACTGTGTTACTGTTTACTCTGTAGTAGTCCAGTAGAGACTCTAGTAGGCATAGTCATGATGACTCGGCGTGTATTCGCTCTGCCTCACTTCACCTCCAGCTGCTTCATCCTCCTCTAACTGCACATCTGGATGTCTTTCAGAGCCTGACCCGGAGTTGTCTGAAGTGCAGTGTCGGTAATCCCTGGGATACATCAATACTTTACGCAGGCGGCACTTCCAAAGGTAAAACATCAGACTTTACTCTGATTACATCAGACGTCACTGCGGTGTGTGTGTGTGTCACAGAGTTCCCAGAATAAGCTAAATTATTATAGCCCAGTTCTGACCCACATACCGCATAGAATGGTGGCCCATGAGAGGTCCAGTCCCTAACCCTGACAAATGCTAAAGGCACACCTGAGCAATTATTGGATATTTATAGTGTCTAGAAAATTTTCTTTAATGCAATTTTTAAACAACACATTATTATACAACAATTATAACACACAACTTAAACACGAAGCGGCACGGCGGTGTAGTGGTTAGCACTGTCGCCTTGAACCTCCAGAGTCTGGGTTCGATTCCTGTCCAGGCTCGATTCCCGTCTCTGTGTGCATGGAGTTGGCATGTTCTCCCCGTGCTTGGTGGGTTTCCTCCGGGTACTCCGGTTTCCTCCCACAGTCCAAAGATATGCAGGTTAGGCTGATTGGCGTTCCCAAATTGCCCGTAGTGTGTGAATGGGTGAGTGTGTGTGTGCCCTGCGATGGATTGGCACCCTGTCCAGGGTGTACCCTGCCTTGTGCCCGAAGCCTCCTGGGATAGGCTCCAGGCCCCCCCGCGACCCTGATCATAGGATAAAGCGGTATAGAAGATGAATGAATGAACTTAAACACGTTATTACATTATAGAATTTGTGTTTCTTTAATGTATTCTTATTCTTCACTTCTTTGTCTTTCGGCTGTTCCCTTTCAGGAGTCACCACAACGAATCATCTGCCTCCATCTAACCCTATCCATAAGTTATAAATCCATGAATTCAGTAATTTCCATCATGGGCTCAATAAAGCATATCTATTTCTATCTATCACTCTAGCAGAATCTATCTAAATCTCCTCTTTGTTCTTCCTCTAGACCTCCAACCTCGGAACCATCACAATATTATCTTCTACTGGATTCCAGGACATAGTGGAATAATGGGAAATGAACAAGCTGACATGGCAGCAAGACAAGCTCTTAAAGACACTATTAGCGTATGCCAAATCCCACCCTCTGACCTTAAACCATTGATAAATCAATATATATCCAATAAATGGCAAGCAGAATGGGAACATTACAAAAACAACAAATTATTCGAAATAAACCCAGTGGTAGGAAAAAGAAGTTTTCACTCATTCGAATCAAGACACGACCAGGTAGTATATACAAGGTGCCGTATCGGCCATACACACATTACCCATGCTTATTTATTGAAGGATGAAGAAGCCCCAAAATGTCAGCGCTGCAGAACGACCCTAACCATAAAACACATACTTTTGGACTGCCCAAGTTTTACAACCATAAGAAAACAATTTCTACCGGAACAAGATTTAAAAAACATATTCTGCAAGGCAAAACCAGGAAAACTCTTACAATTTCTGTCTAAAGTACACGTAAAGAACCAAATGTAAAACCCTGTCCTTCTGACCAAGACCATGCTATTATCTTATCTTATTATTATTATATCCTTTTAACTCTCACAACGCTCTTAATCACTTACATTTTTATAACATAATAAATTAGCATAATATTTGATGTGAATCTTGCCATGAAATAGCCTGAGAAGCTGATATGGCAATAAACCCAAATACAAACAAACAAACAAAAACCTCCAACCTCGGCATCCTTCTACCAATATGCTCACAATTTCTCTGCTGAAAATGTTCAAACCACCTCAATCTGGCTTCTCTGTCTTTATCGCCATCTGTTGTCCCTCTGATGGACTCATTCTTGATCCTATCCATTTTTGTTACCCCCAAAGAGAACCTCATCATCTTCATTTCTGCTACCTCCAGCTCTGCCTCCTGTCTTTTCTTTAGTGCCACTGTCTCTAGTTGTAGTGGGATTTAAATGTTTCTCCTTCTTCTTCTGATTATTATTAGATGCATTAATGCAATTTAAATGGCAGGATTCGTGCATGAAACCTCTGCCAAGTTGTGTGCGGATCGGACGGGCCGCTGTGGCGACCCCTCGATGGGAGCAGCCGAAAGACTAACAACAACAACAACATTATATTAACCAGTTCCACAAGTGGGCCAATAGAGCCACATCTTTGCCAGAATTGGCCCATGTCCAGGTGCTATCTGGGTTACGTTAACGTCCAGTTCTCCTCTCTCAGATGGAAAACCAAGGGGACCAGAGCGCCAGTCGAATGGAGAAGGAGGAAAAAAAGGAGGAAAGAGAGACTGGAAAAGCCGGTTACAACAGGTATGTTGGTCCGTTCCTGTGCTTGGAAAAAACCTGAAGCAATTTCCACCGTCATTAAATAATTTCTTGAAGCTCAGAGTTGAATGATTTAAAAAAAAATAATAATAATAAATTTCCAAAATAGAATTAAAATTGACACGATGGTGCTTCTTTTACAATGAAACGCTCAGTTTTGGCCTATACTCCTGTTTATCCTGTTATTGATTGTAAATGTTTTTGTCTCGACAATATAGGATGTCCCAAAAGTCTTCATACATAGGGGACATTAAATAAAATTACATGTTGCTAAAAACCGTTACTGATACAGCCTCTACTGTGTTAAGATTATGTTAATACACACTAGGAGAGATGACACAGTTACCACACACAGTCGTCTCTCCCAGTCACGATGAGTTGGCATTCTGCATGTGATTGCATGTCCATCATAACCTAGTGATGGCTTATGAGAATGATTTGAATACGTTTCTTGGGTCAAAGACATTTTAATGGTTTTCTGAAAAATAATACTTACTGTAACATAAAATTCACATGAACATTTTTGCTAAATATATATGAAGAGATTTTGCTTAAAAAGTGCAAATTTCCCTATGTATACAGATTTTTGTGTTCTTAAGAATTAAAAAGCTACACGTTGTTGTTCATTTGAGATTCTATTTGCCTAATACTGTGATTTTTTTTTTTTATTATTATGATTTTGCACATAAGAACAGAATTAAAAGATGGGGAGCTAACTTACACATGACTGTACAGTATACAAATATGCACCTCTTTGTCCAATCACTGTTCTGGTTCATGTTTACACAACTTGTCTCCCTGACTTTCAGTCAGTCCCCACTCCCAATCCCCCTCACCTACAGCATTAATTTCAAGTACAGTATTTGCTCCCATGCTGATTATCCCTCTTATAAAGTGCGATAGCAGCACAAATGTAAAAATTATGAAAATGGCACATAACGTTTTCATAGAACAAAAATAATACTTTAAATATATTTGCAAGACTGATGTACTAGTTTGACAATTTTGCAGTGGGTCATGATGTCCTGCTTGCAACTGTATAAACACAGCTATTAAATGTGCAGGCTCCAAGGGATCTCTTTTTGCAGTTAATATGCATGCATAATACTGTATGTTCTCTGCAAAATACACCAGACCCCTTTACATCTTATGATATGAGTTGGGTTATGGAAACAGCATGACACTGACATTGTAACGCTGGCTCAGCGGTATATTTTCAATATAATTTTGTGACAAACTTTTCAGGATGCGTCAATTTATATAAAAGCTTGATCTGTAATGAAAGTCTAGAGAGCACTTGGACACACTTTGTGTATTTGTATGTGCATAAGCAGTGGGACCTGTTGTTTTTAACACAATTGCAATAAAATGTTGAGAGTAAAATATTTCAGCTGGCGAGGCTGCAGGGCCTGAGTTACTTGTCCTAGTGCTACACACTGTGCCATCATGTTATCTACAGTTTAAATAATATCCACTTAGTGACTTTCTACTGATGAAATCTAGACAAGCTTATAGAATAGCAACAAGTGCATCGTAACAGGTGGCCACCATCACACGTATACTCACGACATTGTTATAAAAATGGTGTGATTCACTTCATTTCTTGTGCATTTATTTTGTGCCTCAGGGTGATATTCCATGGGACGATAATGATTTCCGCTATATGGCAGTCACAGTGGCAGGTGTTGCATCTGTTCTGCTTTACTTGTACCTTAATGATCCAGGAAATGAGATTACTTGGAAAGACTTCGTCCATCGCTACCTGGCTAGAGGACAAGTGAGAACACTATCTGTTATTTCGTAGAAATACATTTTTCTTTCCTTAACTGTCTCTTCATGCCTAATTCATGGTTTGTTGTTTTTCCCTTTCTCAACAGGTTGAGGGTTTAGAGGTCATTAACAAGCAGTTCGTCAGGGTCATCCTCGTCCCAGGAGCAGAAGGTTCAGATGGTGTAAGATTTGCACTGTCTTGCAAATGTGCTTGGGAGTGGGATTAAAAAATAAATAAAAATAACACTATACAGTGGAACCTTGGATTATGAGCATAATTCGTTCCGGAAGCGGGATAATATTCTAGAACACTCGTATACCGAGTTTTTCCATAAGGAATAATGGAAACTCAAATTGTTCGTTCCACAGCCCAAAAAAAATTACATAAAAATAATTAACACAAGTAAAAATAAAACAAATTAACCTGCACTTTACCTTAAAAAAAAAAAAAAGTTAAAATAAATCCTGACAGATAAGTGTTTCTGTTTGTGCGCACAGGCACTGTGTGTGTGAATCTAAAGTAGACTCCCCTCTCCCTCTTCTCGTCTTACACAGTTGCTTTTCCTCCACTCTTTTCACACACATGCGCGCACGCAACACAAACACTGTTTTATCGGAAAAAGAAACAAGAAATCTCTCTAATGACACTCGATTGAGCGACACACTAACGGAATCCCTGCTGTAAAGTAAAAATAAAACAAATTAACCTGCTCTTTACCTTTTGAAAAGAATCGCGACATGGTAGTGTTTCTGTGTAGAGCAGAGAGAAAGAGTGTGTCTGTGAAGCTGAAAGTTGGAGGGGTGTGTGTGGGGGGGGCACGTTGTCCAATGTTGATTATACCAGTAAGAGACGAGCACTAAGACCCAGCAGGGGAGACGATTACCCACCATTCCGCACAATTCCGCAGCGCAAGAGAGGGGAAAAACCCTTAGCTCAGTTGTGATCACGTGATGCTCTGCGTCAAAACGAGAAGCGCATTCATGCTACATGATACTCAGTACTTGTAAACCAAGATTTGTTCGTTTTTCCAAGTCAATATTTATAAAAAATCTTTGCATCTCTTGTTGAGCACTCACAAACCGTGTTACTCGCAATCTAAGCTTTTTAGTTGTTAATGGTTAAGACATAGTTTTTACTAGTAACTAGTATTGATGCCATGAAATAAAGTGTTATGTTTAGGTTCTTCTTTTTCTTTTTTCAGAGCTATGTATGGTTCAACATTGGCAGTGTAGACACTTTTGAGAGAAATCTAGAAGTAGCTCACTATGAGCTGGGACTGGAGCCCTCGAACAGAGTGCCAGTGGTGTACCGCTCAAAGAGTGATGGGTAAGGATTGATTCATGAGAGCTGCACTGCTGTCTCTGGCTTGCCTGTTTGAATGTTGTTGTTTTTTTTTTCCTAACTACCAGTACTAATGTTGTATCAACTATAACACCAAAACCAGATTGATGAAACAAAACATCATCAGTTTCACTGTTCTCACCCTCCAGGTCTTTCATTAAGAGTATCATTCCTACTTTGCTGCTGATTGGGTTTCTACTCTTCACCTTACGGCGAGCAGCAATGGGTGGAGGGGCAGGTGGTGGAAAGGGGCGCGGGCTTTTCGGCATGAGTGATTCCCCTGCCAAGATGATGAAGGACAACATAGACGTTAAGTTTAAAGATGTAGCTGGGTGCGAGGAGGCAAAACTAGAGATCCTAGAATTCGTCAACTTTCTAAAGAACCCACAACAGTACCAGGACTTGGGTGCTAAGATCCCTAAGGTATAATCTTTTATAAGGGTGGTGTATACTCCTTCGCACAGGTGGCACAGCTGCTCATGGTACTAACATTTATGCTTTTATTCAAGTTTAAGTCAGCAAGTAAAATTGTGCTTATGTATCCCAAGGGGGCTGTGTTGTCAGGACCTCCAGGAACAGGCAAGACGCTGCTGGCCAAAGCCACTGCCGGAGAAGCCAATGTCCCATTTATTACTGTCAATGGCTCAGAATTCCTTGAGATGTTTGTGGGAGTCGGTCCGGCCAGGGTGAGTTGATGACCCAAGAAGAACGCATCACAGATAAAAGAATATGCACAGATTATATAAAAGCACACTTGATTAGCTTTAAAAACATCAGTGAAAAGGAAAAAAAAAATTTCATCTATTAACCTCGTTTCTTTCAGGTGAGGGACATGTTTTCTATGGCGAGGAAGAACGCTCCCTGCATCCTTTTCATAGACGAGATTGATGCAGTTGGCAGGAAGAGAGGTGGAGGAAACTTTGGTGGTCAGAGTGAGCAGGAGAACACCCTCAACCAGCTGCTTGTGGAAATGGATGGTATGTTTATGTGCCACTGGGTATTTAAAAAAAAAAATGGCAGTCTGTATACTGTAAGCATTCTTCCTATAGCAGATTTCTCACAAACACATTATTCAGCGAATGCTCAATAATGTAATACAAAGAATTTAATACTGGATATTTTATTAAAATAATTTTCTATTAGTGTGCTTGACTGCTTTTTTCCTGTTTTCTTTCCAGCTTTATATTTCTAGCTTCTTCCACCTTCTCATAGTTTTTTTTTTTTTTTTTTTTACTTTTTTGTCTTCAGACTATAAATTAATTCACTGTTTTATAGCCCATACATTAAGTTTAGTTCATTCTTTCCACAGGTTTTTTTATTTTCTTTTTGAAACCCAAGTTTTATTTCCGTAAGCATTTGTCCTTTGTGTCTTCAGGTTTTAACAGCAGTACAAATGTTGTGGTCTTGGCTGGAACAAACAGACCTGACATCCTAGACCCTGCTCTGATGCGGCCTGGGAGATTTGACCGGCAGATTTACATAGGTCGGGTTCTGTTCTTTCCTGCTATTTTAATGTGTTTAACAATATTAATAATGCATGTTATATTTGTATTGCATTCATGTTCAGTCAAAACAGTCATGTAACTTATTAAAGATGTCTTATTTTCCTACTTTCTTCAGGTCCTCCTGATATAAAGGGTAGAGCCTCTATCTTTAAGGTTCACCTGAGGCCACTTAAACTGGACCAGAATCTAGACCCAGATGCCCTCGCTAGGAAAATGGCTGCTTCCACCCCTGGTTTCACAGGTGTGTGTGGGGGGGAGGAATCAGGGAAGATATATGAGGATCTGTATGACTGCTGAGATGTCTAGTGTTACTCTGACAATGTTCACTATAGGAAGCCTGATAAGCTTGTGAAGCATATAATAATGGGGGAAAAAATCCATAATATACAGTAGGGCTGCTCGATTATGGAAAAAATCATAATCACGATTATTTTGGTCATGATTGAAATCACGATTATTTTACACGATTACTCATTGACTTTGGAAATATGTTGCATTTATTGAAAGGAACAGTGAATTCTCCTTAAAACAGATTAAGACAGATAAAACGGATAAAGGTACACAAGATCAACATTGTAGTGCACTTCCACAAACTTTTTGAAAACAAGTAATAAATAAAATATGAATAAATAAATTAGTCCAAAATAAATTTGCTCACGTATGTGCCTTAACAAACTGAAAAATTCAAAACAACAATTTACAACATTCTACATTTCTACTGTTGTGGTGGCGAAGTCCTCTGCTTTTAATACTTCATTAGTCACTTCTGAACGTAATTTTTCAAATAAAGCAGGCAGAGCAACTCTCGTGAAATGGTGTCGAGATGGCAAAGCATAAAGCTTGTCCAGAGTATTTATCATTTTCCTGAATTCTTTCGTTCTCAACCGTGCTAATAGGGCACATGTCTTTGGCTAAAAAGTATGCAACGGCATCTGGATAGATACGGAGTTGCCGACACAACCGCGTAGCAAATCTTGCACCTAATATGTTTTTGATCCACGTCCGCTTCTTCGAATCCAAACTGTTCCCAAACAACAGAATTGCTTCTACCTCGCGATGGTACAGTAGAAGGTGCGCGCGTGCAGATCATGCGCCGGGGTTTGGGCGCGTTCATATCATGCGCCGCTGGGGTGCGCGCAATCTTCACTAGAAGACTCAAAGACATATACTCATTTGGATTATGATTAAATTAGCATGTTTGTTTTGGCGTCAGTCCAGATTTAACCGTATTTGGGTCCGGATGCGGACCGGAGTCCGCCTATTGAGTACCCCGGGTATTGAGTGAGAGAGTTCGGGCTTCCGGAAAGGCGAAAGTGCGGATGCGCGCGCGCGTCAGAACGCAGGTCAAAATAACTTTTTTAAAAAGTGAATAATCGTTTTTTTCGATTACACCATTTTTGTGATCGTTGAGACCCGAAATCGAAATTCAATTAATTGCACAGCCCTAATATACAGTATTTAACTGTAAATAATATCAGGTTAGATGTAAAATAGGAGGATCAGAACAATGTCTTTCTTAACGGTTTATGAAATAAAATAAAAAAAACAGTTCATAACTATTTAGACTAAAGCAGCTTTAGTTACTTTCATTTAGATGTTTCTTGTCACATTTGTAAAAATGCTTGAACAGTAAAATAAATGGGATAATGCTTGAATGCAAACTGGACATATTGATCCTCTCATCACCTTACATTAACACTAAAAGATTGTGTTTTGTTGATGGACTTTGGGTGTTTCTGTTCTCTCCTCTCAGGAGCTGACATTGCAAATGTGTGTAACGAAGCTGCCCTAATTGCTGCCAGACATCTCAGTGGAGCTGTCACCGGCAAACACTTCGAACAGGCCATTGACAGAGTGATCGGAGGTAAGTCATAAATTCAGCACAACTAGCCTCCTGTCTTTTCTCTGATTTTTGTCTGTCACTGTCTGATATCTTCTGTGCTGACTCGGTTCATGTTTGTGATGAGCTATATAACATTTTTAGAACCATTTTTCATTATCCATAGACAATACATTTTTTGTTCAGGTCTTGAGAAAAAGACGCAAGTCCTGCAGCCCACAGAGAAGAAGACAGTGGCTTATCACGAGGCTGGACATGCTATAGTCGGCTGGTTCCTCGAGCATGCAGATCCACTGCTCAAGGTAGATTATAGACGTAGAATGTTGTGCTTAAAAATCCAACCTGAACGTCTTGCCTATTTATTATTAATGGCATCTAAGAAAACGTTTTGTTTTATTAGTTTAAATATCCTTTATTGAAATAAAAAATGCATGAATCTGATAACCTGGTTATTCAGTAATTAAAGTGGTAAGCTGACTTTATTTTATGGTCACATAACATCGCTGAGCCTAGGCCAGACCAACAACCACAGATCAAAACACCACCTCCAGACGCTTGTACAGTGGGCACTAGGCATGATGGGTGCATCGTCAGACTGCGTGACCTTTTTTCCGTTGTTTCAAAAACGGATCTTTTATGCTCACTAGCAAATTGAAGCTTTTTATAACAAGTAGTTTTCTGTCTAACCAGACAGCTGTTTAGTCCAAATCCTGAGAGTTCATATCGCTTTGTAAATGTGGAAATGCTCTTACTTTCGCTATTAATCATAGCCATGCACTCTCCCATCAGGGGATGTCTTACAACCAGGAAGAGTGGATATTATCACATCACTTTCTATGCCCTCAGGACACCTGATGCTTTTAACCAGGATGTATATCTATTCTGGATTCTGAATCTACATTTGTCTGCACTACTTCTGCTAAACTTTTAATAATGAATATCACTATAAATGGCAAGAAAGGCAGAAAAGAATCTCATGATCTTCTTGTTTTTAGGAGCGAACATCAAAATCTAACCATTAACTCAAACATAGTGTTACACATATTAAATACGATTTAAGGTGGAGAGTTTCTTTTAATAATTAACTGCTGGTGAACATGTAATTAAAAGTGCAGTTGGATTTAAAGAGCATGAAGGAGCACTGTCTACATAATTCTTTACTTTCATTTAAGGCAGTTGACGAGATGTTTTGCCCATTCTGATGTTTGTCAGGTTTCTATTATTCCACGTGGGAAAGGTCTGGGCTATGCACAGTACCTCCCTAAGGAGCAGTACCTGTACACGCGGGAGCAGCTGTTTGACAGGATGTGCATGATGCTCGGGGGTCGCGTAGCTGAGGAGGTTTTCTTTGGCAGAATAACCACTGGTGCTCAGGACGACCTGAAGAAAATCACACAGTCAGCCTACGCTCAGGTACGGACAACTCCTGGGAGTCACTCTTTGTCCTTTGATTCGATTATTTATTTATTGTTTATGACCTCTCTTCTTTTTCATGTCCTGTAGATTGTGCAATTTGGGATGAGTGAAAAGGTGGGTCAGTTGTCGTTTGATCTGCCAAGACGGGGTGACATGGTGATGGAGAAACCATACAGTGAGGCCACGGCAGAGCTCATCGATCAGGAGGTCCGAGAACTGGTGGACAAAGCATACCAAACAACTCTGACGCTCATCAAAGAGAAACGTGACCTGGTAGAAAAGGTAGGATCTACTCATTAGAGTGCTTTAGCAGATATTAATAGCAGATTAGTTGTTTAGTACATAGTCTATTTAGACGATCTGGCTGCTTCATGTTTGTGCGTGTCTGTGTTTAGGTGGGAAAACGTCTCCTGGAAAAAGAGGTGCTGGACAAAGCTGACATGGTGGAGCTGCTCGGCCCCAGACCATTTGAGGAGAAATCCACCTATGAGGAGTTTGTGGAAGGCACGGGCAGCTTTGAGGAGGACACGAGCCTACCTGAGGGGTTAAAGGACTGGAACACGGAAAAGGAGAAGAAGCAGGATGAGGTGGACACCTCCCAAAAGGTTTTCACGTTTAAGAAATGTGAACTGCAGCCATCTCGCAACAAAACATAAAAATCTTATACTGGGGTCTGTACACCATTTTGAGTATTGTATTCATGACCTCAGACGGTGTTCTTAAATGCCAGAGTTTTAGGAAGTTGGTGATGGACTGATTTGTTTACACTTTTTTTTTTTTTTATATATATTTTTTTTTAATCCACTTTATGAAAGAAGAAAAAATGCTGTATATTTGTAGAACCTACGGACTGGTCTGATTACTTTTCTTTTGGCAAACCTGCATTGTTGTACTTATTTAATTAAACTGTCTTATTCAACCATAACAAACATACATTCAATTTAATTTCAATTTACTTCTGAATGTCTCCTGTTTCATTGAACAGGTTTTAGAGTTTTAGAGAGTTAATTTCTACCACTCTAAAAATATTTTTTCAGATAAAATACATCGTCATCCTGTATTATAAACACTATGTAGTTATGTATGTGCTACTTTCTTGATGATAAGGAAAGCGATCCTAAATCAGGCACAGTAAGTATCGATTGGACTGGTTAAAAAAAAAGGCAATTATTTTTTTGTCTCCGGGGGGAAACAAACATCTGAACGTGCATTTACTGTAAAAAATTAAGATGACGTAATAGTTTTCTCTGTGTTAATGCAAGTGGTGCAGTGATGCCGCCTCACAACTCAATGTTAATCTTGATATTACTACTGTGTGGCTACAGTAATGTGCAGAGTCTCATCTCAAAGCCATGAAGAAATGAGAGAAACTGTCAATAGGAATGACAAGATAATGAAAACCTACACCGTAATAGTCACCCAGTAGTAAAATCAAGATTAACATGTTTGTACTGTTTGTTTTTTTACCTAGTATCCTGTTTATGGTTAAAACTAAGCCACAATTCCACAATGTCAGCACAAGTAGACCACAGCCAGATTGATTTATTGCATCCTCTGCTTCCCCCCTTTGGCCATCGGAAAAATATTGCTTTCAAAACTGGACACCAGAAGCAGTGTCATCTTGCAGGCCTGAAAATTAATTAAAGTCCTTTTAAGTGAAAATTTTGGTCTTGATACAAACTCTGTGTGATGTGGTGTGTGGGTTTTTTATTTTTTTTAATTAAATCCAGTGTAAAAACAGAAGATCATTTATCAGTGTGTACACTACTGTTCACAGGTTTAAAATTCATAAAAACAACTTCAAATGGTCATTCAGGAGGTACGGGAGCTCTACATGTTTCATAGGTGCTAGAAATGCGTTATTCAATGTTCTGTTTCAAATAAGCCTTTGATGTATAATATTTATTATTAATAATTTTTTAGATTGTATAAAATTTCCAGGCTGTGATGTTCAGTACCAGGCAAATGTTTTAATACACCTTACTCCATGGTCTTTCCTGATTTTTATTTCTTTCTACACTGTAAAACACAGCTGAAGGCGTCCAAAATATGCAATAATCTCCTTTGAACAGTTGATATGGAGACAGATGTCTGCCATGTATGATCTATAAAGCCCTCATAATGGCTCTAATCTGATGTGCTGTTAATTGGTGATTATTGAGACTGGTTTCATCATGGTGCTTGATTGGTCAAGTGCATTTGCAAAACCCTACAGTTCTTGCAAGAACTATTTCAGAACAGCTGACCTTCATGTCTTAAAATAACTGTCGTCGTTGCTACTTAATTATCTAATTTCGTAAATTTCATTTAATAGTTGTTCTAAAATGTAGAAAATAAATTACTAAACAAAAAACATTGAATTTAAAGGTGCATCCGAACTTTTGACTGGTACTATATGACAGTCAAGAATTAAATCTAGAAATTATGTCACTTTCAAAAACCGAATCTAGATTCTAATATACAAATACAAATAGCTAAAAATAATATCACATAAATATAAACCAGATAGCTTTTCAAGTTCTTTTTTGATATTTTAAATTATGCACTATCTACACATCAGCTTGTTTCTAGCTAAGAAGCATTCTGCATATTTCTTCTTATCAGTATTTCCATCCTCCTTCTCGATGGTTCACTTCTTTTGCAGTCATGTTGGGATTGCTCTCTTAGGAAAAGAGCCCTACAAAAATTCTCATTTTGTTGCAGCTTCCAGCATATAAATCAAAATGCATGACGTTGCATAGTGCTTGCATCATGTTACAGCCAGGTTCTTACGTGTGTGAATTTGTGTGCATTGGAGTCTCATTCATTCTCTATTCTTTCTTTACACCCACTGTCGTAATCTTTTCCTTTAAATTTTCAACAATTTGTATACAAGTATTAAAAACGGCTGCATATGATCCTCTGACCTTTAAACTCGCTTATTAAGTAACAACATGCACCATTGTTATTTTATTTTGACATTTTATTCATTTAGGTTGGTTTGACTTGTTTTCTGTCGTCTCATCATACCCTGTTTTAAACATGCGTAACATTTAACCCTGTAATAACCTGTAACTGTTATACTGTATTTATAAATGCTCAAGTGAAAAAAGGTTTCACACAGTTGAATGACATGTTCATTTAATCTTTGAATGTTAAATTAGGATTCAAAACACTTAGAGAAATATAAGTGGGAATTTGTTTGTGGATGAAAAATAGAATTGCTTTCACATTTAGGCATAACGCCTGGTTGCTCTTTCAAATTTTATACAAGTTCCCGTTTTTAAATAATTCAGGAGCTAGTCTATGTGTACAGTATGATGATGCAGGTGAGGTTTTTCTCAGCTCACTTGAACAAACTGGTTGATGAAATGCCTTGCTCATTAAAATAAGACTGACAGCTCCTAAGCTCAGTTCTTCATTATAATGATCCTTTTAGACACTGAAAGTGTCTGAAAGCTTCATGATGTCATGCTGCCAGTTCATCACATAGATATGCTGAAAACTGGTTAACTGTATCGTTGACACACTTCCCATTAATTGCTGGTTAAAGGAGAAATTTTGCATTTCCTGAAGAGCCCACTCTTCTATCACATTCGACGTTATCTATTGGCTCAATTTGCCTCATTTAGGCAGAAAGATCACTGTATCTTGAGTAGGGGTCTCGGTGTCCTTTCAGAGATCCCTCATCACTTCCTTGGGAAGGAATCTTCATCCCCCAGACAAGGACGGAGTGTCCTTTCTGAGCTCACGTAGTTGGCCGTGGCTCAGGGCTGCTGCGATTGGGAACGCTCGATCTTTAGCAAAGGCTCAGTGTTCTCTGAGTCGCTGTGATGCGTCCTGTCTCTGGGTTGCTGCTCCCCTTTGCAACCTCGGGTCCAGGAGGGCGATCGGACATAACCGCCATGAGGGAAACGAGGCAGCGGCGGCTGATGATCTGAAGGATGAACAAACCAAGAGAAGACATGTTTCAAGTTATTCTTTTATCATTGTCCATGTGTTGGCTCTAATCACAGGGCTGACTAATCTTCTTAGGCATGTCACATTTAAGCCAGAGACCTACTGAGATTTTTTTTTTCCTTTTTTTTCTCCACATTGATGCAAGATATGTAATCTGCACAGTCCCTAATTCTAGCTTGCATGATTCAACTATTTAATTTACTCATTAGCTCAGGATAGAGTGGATTTGAGAACACCTGCTCTCTCAGGGAACAAATTCAACCCAAAAATCTAATCTAATTTAATTAGCTATTTCTAATATCGAGCTAATCTAATACATTTTCAAGAAACATTTGCAGTGTAAAACAGCTGCTAAACTTTGACCTTTGGATTTTCCTTGAATAAAAATTTCAGGAAGTCATAAAACTCACATAAAGGTAAAAATGGCAAACTGAATTGAACATTTTTAAGAATAAAACTGCTATCTAAATTTCCCCTTTAAAATGTTAGTGCTTTAAAGTGAAACTGCTACTCACTTGCTGGCAATTCATTATGATTCTCTTCATCTGAATCAGCAAACACTTCTCCCAGCTCTTGATCAGACATATCAGTCAGCTCTGTCAGGTCCAGCAGATCAAAATGTACCTCTAAAGAGGACACGCTGCTCAAAGGCTCTGAGGGATGACGAGACACAGCAGTGAGAAACCATTACTAATGGAGGTAACTCCGATCACTAACAACCACAAGGAAAACTACAGGTTAATTTGGGAGACGCCTGTATTACTATGTCAAATATTGAATAAAATATATTAATCCTCCTTCCCTTAAAGTGGATCATCTGTGGTGGAGAGGCGAGAATGATCCTGCTCGATCTTTACAGTTTTTTTTTTGGTTGCAGTGATCACAGTGTTGGACACTCCTACTTACGCCGTCTCTCTGCGGTCAGGACCTGGCTGCAGTGGTGCCCGGGGGTCCCGATTTGCTCTCCTGCAGCATTGTGAGATGCCTCCGTAGTGAGACTTGCAGAGCTGGATGACTTAAGTTTCTGAAAGTCTTTCTGTCTGTTGGGCTCTACAGTGAAAAAAGAAGAATTTGAAGGATTTAATCTAACATTAAGCAGAGCACAGTAACACATTTGTTGAGGGCTGAAAGCACTGTCAGCATCCTTCACGTAGAGAATATCTCCACTTGGTCAGAAAGGGTAGTTGCAGGAGGTTGCCAGAATTAAGAAACATGATATACATTTTGTTTCACAATGAGGTGATGCAATTGACCGTTATCTGTTGAGTGCTTTGGGGCAGATACCACAACAGACAGGTGTTCTGTTTCACTGGACCTATTACTACTCTTAGGGGAAAAACAGATCCATTTGTTTCAAGGGATTTCTTTTTGTTCTACTACCGACGAACCACATAGTCTTATGAGCAGGACAGGTATTTTATTAGACTGCTTCAATTGTCTGCAGTTTGCAGAGCATCCTTTTCCCTACCCCAAATCTCTCATTATAATACATTACTCCCCTCACACAACCCACACACACATTCAGATACAGCAGTCAGCCCCCAGTGATTTGAACAAAGAACCTAATTCTTTATCTATCTATCTATCTATCTATCTACTGTATCTATCTATCTACACACACACATATATATATATATACATATAATTAAACAACCTAATTGATTTTCTAATAATGCAAATGGCCATTAAATGCACTACAGCCATTTCATCTCAAACACCTTTTCAGTTTTAACTCATGAGGATGAAGAACACCAGCTGCCCATGCTACTGAACCAAGGCTGTCTGAATTCTGCCTTTTTGCCCTTGCATGTCTATCTCAAAGAAATGGCAGAGCCTGCGTTCGTAACAGCCTTTGCAGTACAGAGATGTGTTCTCCCATTTATTGTGTCTGCACAGGCACATGCCAAGCTGTGTTAGGACAAAAAGGGTGTCTCTTACCTGCAGCACTGGAGTCTGCCTGAGCCTCCATTCAGCCTACAGAGCAGCTGGTGCAATGCTGTCTGGCGCTGCAGACAGGGACGGGAGGGGAGGTGTGAGGCGTAGCCTCCTTCGTCATGCTCGCGCTCTCTCTCTCTCTCTCTCTCCTGATTTCCTCCCTTTATACCCTTTATACATGCAGTCACATCCACATACCCCTTTTCTTTGCAGCATCCCCAGCACAATGGCAATGAAAGACAAAGGCAAAAAAAAGCAATTACCATCTGTTAAAATCTGCTACAACAGTTGTGCTAAGGAGAAAAAATATTATAGAACCCAGCAAGAGACTCGAAAGAAATAAAAAGATGAAGCTACGCATAAGTGATAACCTCTGGTAGTAAATGTAATACTGACACTCCATGTTTTGTTAAACAGGGGCCAATATTAAAGGGCTTGCATTACTTTGTGAAATCAAACCTATACTGTATTTACATATGGAGCTACCAATGGGCCAATCAGATGAGAAACCAGGTGAGACAAAACACATCCATTTCTCTTTTTAAAGAGTTTTTTTTCTCACACAAACATTAAATCTGCTTCAGATCTGTAGAGTGCAGTTATAGTGAAATGGCTATGTTCTGCTTGATCTGTGCTGGCTGCAAACCTGACCTGATAGAGCTCTATATATTCCATGAAGATGGCTACAAAAAAAATTACCTGGTAGCTTATTGTGTACCATACACAAAAACACTTTATTAGGAACTATCTAAAGCAGCCAATCATGTGACAGCACCAAAAATAAAAAGGTTCAGGTAGAGTTTTGTGTTCACACCATGAAGAAAAAGTGTGATCTCTATGACGTTGATTGTGGCCTTGATATTGGTAGCAGATGGGCAGGTTTGAGTAGTTCATAAATTGCTGATCATTGGGGATTTTCACACAGCAGCAGAGTTTCACACAGAGTTTACACAACTTGGTTGTGTATAAAAGGTTGGACTTTTGCCTCAGGTCTGTGTTCATGTTTTCCCAATACTTGGTAGGTTTCCTCTGGGTTCTTTGGTTTCCTCCTACATTCCAAAGATATAGATTAGCCTAATTGACGTTTTCAAATTTCCCGATTGAATACTTGTGCCCTGCCATGGACTGGCACCCGTCCAAGTGTACCTTGCCTCATGCCCCCTTCCTCATGTACCCTGGGATAGACTCCAGGCCTCCCGCAACCCTATACAGGATAAGTGGTATAGGGAATGAATGAATGAATGAATGAGAGTGAGTGAGAGATTTATAATAGTTGAAATGATTTAGATCACAATGGTTAAAAACAAAAATGTGCATACTCTGAAATAATGTAATGAAACAATGAACCATACTTGTCTCTTTTTTTATTTATTTATTGTTCATGAGTTATTTTCTGATGGTAATTAAAAAAATTTGGACTTATTTATGTGAATCTCTGTTTGAGGTATAAGAGCGTCAATGTCCCTGCTTCAATACTGAGCTCTGTTTACTGTCTGTGTGTTATATGTTACAGTATATATACAGTGGCTTGCAAAAGTATTCGGCCCCCTTGAACTTTTCCACATTTTGTCACATTACAGCCACAAACATGAATCAATTTTATTGGAATTCCAGGTGAAAGACCAATACAAAGTGGTGTACACGTGAGAAGTGGAACGAAAATCATACATGATTCCAAACATTTTTTACAAATAAATAAGTGAAAAGTGGGGTGTGCGTAATTATTCAGCCCCCTGAGTCAATACTTTGTAGAACCACCTTTTGCTGCAATTATAGCTGCCAGTCTTTTAGGGTATGTCTCTACCAGCTTTGCACATCTAGAGACTGAAATCCTTGCCCATTCTTCTTTGCAAAACAGCTCCAGCTCAGTCAGATTAGATGGACAGCGTTTGTGAACAGCAGTTTTCAGATCTTGCCACAGATTCTCGATTGGATTTAGATCTGGACTTTGACTGGACCATTCTAACACATGGATATGTTTTGTTTTAAACCATTCCATTGTTGCCCTGGCTTTATGTTTAGGGTCGTTGTCCTGCTGGAAGGTGAACCTCCGCCCCAGTCTCAAGTCTTTTGCAGACTCCAAGAGGTTTTCTTCCAAGATTAAGAAACCTGTATACCCTGTATTTGGCTCCATCCATCTTCCCATCAACTCTGACCAGCTTCCCTGTCCCTGCTGAAGAGAAGCACCCCCAGAGCATGATGCAGCCACCACCATATTTGACAGTGAGGATGGTGTGTTCAGAGTGATGTGCCGTGTTAGTTTTCCGCCACACATAGCGTTTTGCATTTTGGCCAAAAAGTTCCATTTTGGTCTCATCTGACCAGAGCACCTTCTTTCACATGCTTGCTGTGTCCCCCACACGGCTTGTGGCAAACTGCAAACAACTTTGTGCAGTGCATGACTAATAATTGTCCTATGGACAGATTCCCCCACCTGAGCTGTAGATCTCTGCAGCTCGTCCAGAGTCACCATGGGGCTCTTGGCTGGATTTCTGATCAGCGCTCTCCTTGTTTGGCCTCTTTTTCTTTTTTCCTGTTTACACGGACATAGAACATATTCGATATGTGTCACATAAGAGCAAAAAATCTGAATTTACCTGACAGTGTAATGTAGCCATTGATAAGGATAAAGTGGTTCCTGATGATAAATAAGAGTCCGTGAGAAATTGTCCCATGAAGAGAGAATTTGTGAGAATGTGTGAGTGTATTCATGATGTGCTGTGAGGGACTGGAGTCCCAGTCAGGGTTTATTTGTAACCTATGCTCAGTGTTCCCAGGATTGCCTGCCCAGAATATTACTGAATACTCATTTATCATCTATACCTCTTTATCCTGTGTTCAGGGTCAAATTCAAATTCAAATTTTGTTTGTCACATACACAGTCATACACAGTACGAAATGCAGTGAAATGCTTATACGACCGCCAGTGACCTTAAATTTTTTTATAAAAACTTGTACGTAAGGAATAAATATGAATAAAAAGAAATACTAAAGAAAATAAATTTAACTATTAAAATAAACTGTACAAATAAGGGCATGATAAAAAATATTACAAAATATAGAAATATTTGAAAGTGGCAGTGGTTGTGCAAATATGCATAAAAAGTGACTTATTAAAGTGTCTTGTGCAATGGTCCAGATATATAAATATGTAGTGTGAGTGTGTATGAATGTGTCCATGATTGTCCAGTCAATGTTGGGAGTTTAAAAAGATGTTATTAGTCCTGTGTGGAGGTGTGATTGTGATTGAGAGACCTTATCGCCTGCGGGAAGAAGCTCCTCCTCAGTCTCTCTGTATTGGCCTTTAGGGAGCGGAATCGCTTCCCAGACTGCAACAGAGAAAACAGTCCATTGTTGGGGTGGCTGAGGTCCTTCACGATCTTCCTGGCCTTGGTCCAGCACCTAGATCGAGTGCAGGTCAGGCAGCTCGGTGCGGATGATGCACTCAGCTGATCGCACCACCCTCTGTAGAGCTCGTCTGTCCTGCATGGTGCTGTTTCCAAACCAGGTCGTGATGTTTCCCGTCAGGATGCTCTCTATGGTGCAGGAGTAGAAATTCCTGAGCACCTTGGAGGGCAGTCTGAAGTCTCTCAAGCGTCTGAGGTGGTAGAGACGCTGTCGGGCCTTTTTCACCACGGTGCTGATGTGACAGGACCATGATAGGTCCTGCGTGATGTGAACACAGAGGTATCTGAAGCTATCCACTCTCTCCACTGGGCTCTTGTTGATGATTGGGGTCTGGTAGTTCCTCTCCTGCTTTGTACTGAAGTCCACTATCAGCTCCTTTGTCTTGCTGACGTTCAGGTCGTGGGGGGCCTGGAGCCTATCCCAGGAGGCTTAGGGCATGATGTGGTGTACACCCTGGACAGGATGCCAATCCATCGCAGGGCACACACACATACAGTCACTCACACACTACGGGCAATTTGGGATTCCCAATTACCCTAATCTGCATGTCTTTGGACTGTAGGAGGAAACTGGAGTACCTGGAGGAAACCCACCAAGCACGAGGAGAACATGCAAACTCCATGCACACAGAGACAGGAATCGATCCCGGACCCTGGAGGTGCAAGACGACACTGCTAACCACTACACCACTATTACAGAATAATGAAGAGCGAATTATTACTAATTATTGCTGTCCACTTTAAAAAAGGCCTGGGTCCTGTTTCTCGATAATGCACACTCTTAGCGCGCTAAGAAGATATACAGGTCCTTCTCAAGAAATTAGCATATTGTGATAAAGTTCATTATTATCTGTAATGTACTGATAAACATTAGACTTTCATATATTTTAGATTCATTACACACAACTGAAGTAGTTCAAGCTTTTTATTGTTTTAATATTGATGATTGTGGCATACAGCTCATGAAAACCCAAAATCCCTATCTCAAAAAATGTGCAGATCATGAAAAGGTTCTCTAAACGAGCTATTAACCTAATCATCTGAATCAACTAATTAACTCCAAACACCTGCAAAAGATTCCTGAGGCTTTTAAAAACTCCCAGCCTGGTTCATTACTCAAAACCGCAATCATGGGTAAGACTGCCGACCTGACTGCTGTCCAGAAGGCCATCATTGACACCCTCAAGCAAGAGGGTAAGACACAGAAAGAAATTTCTGAACGAATCGGCTGTTCCCAGAGTGCTGTGTCAAGGCACCTCAGTGGGAAGTCTGTGGGAAGGAAAAAGTGTGGCAGAAAACGCTGCACAACGAGAAGAGGTGACCGGGCCCTGAGGAAGATTGTGAAGAAGGACCGATTCCAGACCTTGGGGGACCTGCGGAAGCAGTGGACTGAGTCTGGAGTAGAAACATCCAGAGCCACCGTGTGCAGGCGTGTGCAGGAAATGGGCTACAGGTTGCAAATTTTGCATGTCATTCGGAAATCAAGGTGCCAGAGTCTGGAGGAAGACTGGGGAGAGGGAAATGCCAAAATGCCTGAAGTCCAGTGTCAAGTACCCACAGTCAGTGATGGTCTGGTGTGACATGTCAGCTGCTGGTGTTGGTCCACTGTGTTTTATCAAGGGCAGGGTCAATGCAGCTAGCTATCAGGAGATTTTGGAGCACTTCATGCTTCCATCTGCTGAAAAGCTTTATGGAGATGAAGATTTCATTTTTCAGCACGACCTGGCACCTGCTCACAGAGCCAAAACCACTGGTAAATGGTTTACTGACCATGGTATTACTGTGCTCAATTGGCCTGCCAACTCTCCTGACTTGAACCCCATAGAGAATCTGTGGGATATTGTGAAGAGAAAGTTGAGAGACACAAGACACAAGAATCTGCAAAAGGATTCCCGACCAAGTATTGAGTGCATAACTGAACATAATTATTTGAAAGATGACTTTTTTTGTATTCAAAACACTTTTCTTTTATTGGTCGGATGAAATATGCTAATGTTTTGAGATAGGGATTTTGGGTTTTCATGAGCTGTATGCCACAAACATCAATATTAAAACAATAAAAGGCTTGAACTACTTCAGTTGTGTGTAATGAATCTAAAATATATGAAAGTCTAATGTTTATCAGTACATTACAGAAAATAATGAACTTTATCACAATATGCAAATTTTTTGAGAAGGACCTGTATATCTTCTTAGCGCGCTAAGAGTGTGCATTATCAAGAAACAGGACCCAGGCCTTTTTTAAAGTGGACAGCAATAATTAGTAATAATTCGCTCTTCATTATCTTCATGTATCTTACGTTAAGTGATAACTTTTCTAAGTGTATTTCTCGAACTGTCTCTTAGGAGTCTTCTTAAGTCGCTGCCTCTTACGTCCGACATTACAAGGCGCTGTCTACAGTGAAGGTCCTGAATTAGCTGACATCGGTGGCTCAGGAATCGATTTTTCACTCCTTTTGCATGACAGTGTTAAGAAAGACGGCACTTTCTATGCAAATTAAACATTGCACTAAATTCTTCCAATAACGTTTATTTCGACATGGGTTAACTTATCAATAGCATGCCATAATAGACAAATATATAAATTAAATCACCAAGCTGTCGCTAATATTTTCATGTAACATGTAGTGACGGTGAAACGAACCGGGTATACAATCATAGTTGATGGACAAACAGCTGATAACACTCTTCACCAGCTTCAGAAACAATGTGAAGTGTCAGTTGTTGGGGTTGTATAGCGCACTTATGGAAGGAATACGATGAGATGACAGAGTGGAGGTTTAATACCCGGTGGCGGTTCTACACTGAATTGCTCCCTGGGCGAGACTCCCTCCTGGCGCCCAATTATGTTAGGTACCGTGAGCTGCCGCGATTGCCCGCCGACGTTCTGCTAACGTTCCACGAAGTTCTGCATGGTCCACAAGATTCCGCGAGGACCGCCAAAAAAATTAAACACGTATAATTTTAACATGTAAATTTAAGATGGAAAGATGGAAACGTAATCACAGCGCAAAAACTCGGGGTGAATCATGATGAACCCTACTTGCACCTCACTGCGCAGGTGAGATAGGGGTATAACACCGCATCTCACAGCGAGTCAAACTGCATTGGTGAGATAGGGGTATTATGCATTACAATCACTCAGAAAAATGTATGGATGCGGGTTTGAAACTCAATGTTATTTTCTCATACAACTAAATCAAATTTCATCATAAAATAAAACGTGCCGAAAGAAAAGTCCATCCAGTAATGGATGATGGCTAATGATCAATGAAACACATTTTAAACAAAAAGCAGCAAACAGCTGGACATCGGGACGTAGAGCTTAAGTACGACGCGTTGGCCAGGCACGCGCAGGTCTGAGCAGGTCAAGAAGCTCCATAATCTGTTGCCTTGGAAGGCAAAACCTTTTTTAAAAATAGCCACCTCAGGCTAAATATGAAAAGGGCTGAAGTTTTGCCAAAAGGAAAAATTTATATTAACCACACGGCTGCGCGGACGCCGCCGTCTTCAGTTTAGCACAACAACACGCTGTATCTTTCCCAAATTGTTTGCCACCTGTTTAATATTAAAAAGTGATTGACAATTTTAATGCATTACTCACATTATGAAATAGGCTAATTAAAAGTAGTTCTGATATCAAATAAGATAAAATTCTTAAACAGGCCTACTTTGATAACATGCCATAATGTGTTTGCATACGTACACCGCTGATTTATAAAGACTGCTGCTCAGTGGCGGCGACTAGTGTCTCGAGCTGAAACTACGCTAAGTATGAGTTAAGGTTGGTCCAGATCAACCTTACGAATGTGTGACTTAGCTAAGAGATACTTAGCGTACGAACGTTTCGGGAAATGCGCCATAACGTTAAGAGAGAGGTTAAGGTACAACTTAAGAACTACTTAGTGATAAGAAGCTTTCGAGAAACAGGGCCCTCATTTGAGCTCATTAATGCAGATATACAATTATAAATAATGGTGCAACAGCTCAGTGCACCAAATCACACAGATACAGGTCAAGAGCTTTAGTTAGTGTTCATGTTGGCCATCAGAAAGGGGAAAATGTGATTACTGTGTCTAATTGTGGCATGGTGGTTAGTGCCTAGGTGAGCTGCTTTGAATATTTTATCCTGCTGATAACCAGGGATTTTCACTCACATCATTCTCTAGAGTTTATACAGAATAGTGCGAAAAGAAAAACACTGAATGAGCAATACTGTAGTTCTGTGGGTGGAAATGTCTTGTTGATAACAGATGTCAGAGGAACATTGCCAGTTTTGTTCAAGGTGCCAGGAAGCCTCAGATTCTTGTTCTTGGTTGCCAGGAGGAGAAACTGCCCAGACAGCACACATACTGTATGTCTCACCAATGTCAACCTCAGAGCCTCCTATTTATAAAGTCTGACACGCATTATTGGATATCTTCTGAGGTGTAGTGCTCTATTTTTCCAGCTCCTCAAAAACCAGTGGTTTTCAGATAAGCTTTCACTTGAGGTAAATTGGCAAAAAACATCATTAATTTGTTATTTCTGTGACAGTTAATAAAGTGGTAAGACACGACTGGGTGTGCCATAGACAGGTGAAGAGCAAAGATGACCTCAACTGGTGTTGAAAGCTGTTTCTCTGAGGACTTGACTTGGCCGCAGTTGCTCGATAATGCAAGACTGGAATTTCCTACAAGTCTACCTGAGTCTCCAATAACTACCTGGACTCCTTATTAACATCAATTAACATCAACTGTTATAGCTGATCTGGCTGCCACCCAACACACAGTATAAATGCAGATCAATTCCTGCTTCCTCTTATCTCCCAATGTGGTTCCCTGTTGAGTCTGGATCCTCTCAAGGTTTCTTCCTATTACCACCTCGGGGAGTTTTTCCTTGCCACTGTCGCCCGCAGCTTGCTCACCAGGGACTATCTGACCATTTTGATTCATATACATTCACATTCCATACAAACTTAAATAATTCTTTTGATTGTGTAAAGCTGCTTTGCGACAATGACAATTGTTAAAAGCGCTATACAAACAAAATTTAATTGAATAGATGACGGCTCATTACCAGCTTTTGTTAGCTCCCTGGTTTATCTAAGTCTCAGCATTAGAGATTATTGGCCAGACTGTGTTCCTGTGTTTACTGTTACTGTTTCAATGTTCAATTTTATTTATATAGCGCTTTTAACAATGGTCACAATGGTCTCAAATAAGCAGTTTCGGTGCTCCTTCTTGTGCTGGGCCCTTTTGATGGCATTCAATCCAACATTTAAGTTTCTTAATTTGAATCATGTCTCTTCATTATACACACACAATATTAAAAAGTTTTTTTGGAATTTAGTATTGGTTTTCAGATTGGATTGTAAAATATTTGCAGTCTGAATTGTCTGACCTAAACAAATAAAGATTGTAGTTAACAAAGCCCAACTACAGGTTTGGTTCATCATCCAGACATCATCTGGTAGACATCTTTGATTAAATGCCGACATCTCAGTGACATATTGCAATATATATATATATATGTTGGAATGCAAGTATCCACTTTGAGGTTGACCTCTAGAAACTTTGTTTCACTGACGTAGATAATCATTATAGTGTCACATATAAAACCAGTAATAAAAATGCAGGGGAATCTATTTCCTACACACAATTAACATGTGTAAACATCTGTCTAGAGGGAAAGAAGAAACGCGAACAGCTGAATTTCAGCCGCAGCTCCAGCGACACGCGCGCTGCTGACAGCCCCCCCCAGAGCGCGTGCGCATGCGCGCGAAGGGGGCGGAGTCGTTTAGGAAACAGTGAATGGCTCTTATGGCTAACTAGAGCTAGTCAGATGGGTGAGGAGAAATTGATCGCAAAGCGCGCGGTTCAGGATATGAAATAGACGCAGGTGTCTACAGTCCGGTTTGAATGGAGTTAATAACCACATTTAAGCCTGAAACGGTGTCCTCGCCTGCTTAGCTTGGCCTCTGCCGTCTCTTGCCCATTGAGCTGTCCGCTCGGAGGAGTGGGAGAAGCCGTTAGCCCTGCTCTCACCAGGCACCGAGCTAACCACACTGCTAACCCGAGCTAAGTTAGTATGCCCTCTGATTTCATATCTCTCCTCAGCACGGATATCGACCTCAATTCACCCAAGTCTCTGTATTCTAAAGGTAAGCGTTTTGGATATGTCTTATCACTCTGCTCATTCGTGATGGACTAAACCAACTGAGGATTGTATTACTATGGTAATGTTTAGCTAGTCAGCTAGCTAGCCCACTGTAGCCAGACTGTGCGTGCGCGCTTATGTGTGCGTGCGCGCGCGTGTGTGTTGTGTGTTGCCTGACGGCGGCGGTGTGTTTTTGTTTTCTTGCACTTCAGTGTCATTTGTTTCGGTGACAGCTTCACACCAGCTGTACAGTCCTTCACCAAGGCCAAGGTCTCCTGCTCATTATTTAACCTTGAACGGAGATGACATGAATGGAACATGTGTGGCAATTGTACATTTTTAAAATAATAATAATATATATTTGTCTGAATGCGAATATGCCTATCAGGTTGTTTACCTGTTTGGCGTTTCATAGATTTTGTTTGTCACATCTGGGGAAACGCTTTTTTCCCCCTTCATTTTTTTCATGATGTACTCCTGTACTAGTCTTGTGTTCGTCCAATAAAATGCTTTCTAGATTAATGTCCTTATGTCCTGGAGGCAGAACGTGGTATTGCCTTTTTTGCAACTAACGTTTTTGTCGGTGTGGTTTTTATTTATATTTTAATAGTAAGTTTTTCTTTATCTCACAGTTATGGAACAGATGACAATTTCAGCCTTGATTATAAAAGATTCTCGATTTCACATCAGTTTGGTGTTTATCCAGTAATTTGACTTGTCATGTGCCAAGATTGCCGATATTTAGTATTATTTTTCTGTGATAATGTGCTGTTTGTGTCACTACTATCTGTTATCTTTGTGAGTATTTGATTGTTACATAAAACTTATTTAAAGCTGTCAGTGAGTCAAGTGATGCCCTATCTAGTTATTGCTTCTTTATACAGTATGCTGTTTTTGTTGACAAAGTAAAAATGTAAAAAAAAAAAAAACTGAATTATTACAGCTCGGCTGTGATTACGTAACCTGTAGTCAGTCATGTGATAGATGCTCATTTGATATATTTTGCTACCTGTTATGTGATCAATAATAACTTTACACTCTGTTGCCTTTGTTTATCCATCAGTAAGAGTAAGGGTACTTTCACACCAGTCTTGGTACACTTGACCCTAGAGTTTGGTACGTTTGCATATTATGAACACTCCGTATCGTGCCCAGGCATGGATCGCTTGAAAAGATGGTCTTAAGCATGGTAAAAGTCTGCAGTGTTTATTTATTTATTTATTTATTTATTTATTATTTATTATTTAATTGTTATTTAATTGTTTGCACAATTAAACCCGCGTTCAACCAACACACACTCAATCAGTATTAACATAAGATCCGGCGAAGCGTCGGAAACGGCCTGGGCAGACTCAATGACTGAGCGATGTGAAGCGCCATCTTGTCTCCGTTTATGCTTCCTGAATCGCGACCATAGTACTTGCGGGTCGCGGAGCGAGTGCGCATGACAGCAGCTAAACTAGCTTCGCGACCTCTGTTTCTTCCGCCAAAGAATACAAAATATCGAACGTTTTATCAAACACATTTTTTATTGATATCGATCACGTGTCTATCGTGATACATATCGTTATCGTTTTTATCGCTCAGCCCCAATATACAGTGGTGTGAAAAACTATTTGCCCCCTTCCTGATTTCTTATTCTTTTGCATGTTTGTCACACTTAAATGTTTCTGCTCATCAAAAACCGTTAAGTATTAGTCAAAGATAACATAATTGAAGACAAAATGCAGTTTTTAAATGAAGGTTTATGTTATTAAGGGAGAAAAAAAACCTCCAAATCTACATGGCCCTGTGTGAAAAAGTGATTGCCCCCCCTTGTTAAAAAATAACTTAACTGTGGTTTATCACACCTGAGTTCAATTTCTGTAGTCACCCCCAGGCCTGATTACTACCACACCTGTTTCAATCAAGAAATCACTTAAATAGGAGCTACCTGACACAGAGAAGTAGACCAAAAGCACCTCAAAAGCTAGACATCATGCCAAGATCCAAAGAAATTCAGGAACAAATGAGAACAAAAGTAATTGAGATCTATCAGTCTGGTAAAGGTTATAAAGCCATTTCTAAAGCTTTGGGACTCCAGCGAACCACAGTGAGAGCCATTATCCACAAATGGCAAAAACATGGAACAGTGGTGAACCTTCCCAGGAGTGGCCGGCCGATCAAAATTACCCCAAGAGCGCAGAGACAACTCATCCGAGAGGCCACAAAAGACCCCAGGACAACATCTAAAGAACTGCAGGCCTCACTTGCCTCAATTAAGGTCAGTGTTCACGACTCCACCATAAGAAAGAGACTGGGCAGAAACGGCCTGCATGGCAGATTTCCAAGGCGCAAACCACTTTTAAGCAAAAAGAACATTAAGGCTCGTCTCAATTTTGCTAAAAAACATCTCAATGATTGCCAAGACTTTTGGGAAAATACCTTGTGGACCGACGAGACAAAAGTTGAACTTTTTGGAAGGTGCGTGTCCCGTTACATCTGTCGTAAAAGTAACACAGCATTTCAGAAAAAGAACATCATACCAACAGTAAAATATGGTGGTGGTAGTGTGATGGTCTGGGGTTGTTTTGCTGCTTCAGGACCTGGAAGGCTTGCTGTGATAGATGGAACCATGAATTCTACTGTCTACCAAAAAATCCTGAAGGAGAATGTCCGGCCATCTGTTCGTCAACTCAAGCTGAAGCGATCTTGGGTGCTGCAGCAGGACAATGACCCAAAACACACCAGCAAATCCACCTCTGAATGGCTGAAGAAAAACAAAATGAAGACTTTGGAGTGGCCTAGTCAAAGTCCTGACCTGAATCCTATTGAGATGTTGTGGCATGACCTTAAATAGGTGGTTCATGCTAGAAAACCCTCAAATAAAGCTGAATTACAACAATTCTGCAAAGATGAATGGGCCAAAATTCCTCCAGAGCGCTGTAAAAGACTCGTTGCAAGTTATCGCAAACGCTTGATTGCAGTTATTGCTGCTAAGGGTGGCCCAACCAGTTATTAGGTTCAGGGGGCAATTACTTTTTCACACAGGGCCATGTAGGTTTGGATTTTTTTTCTCCCTAAATAATAAAACCCCTCATTTAAAAACTGCATTTTGTGTTTACTTGTGTTATCTTTGACTAATAGTTAAATGTGTTTGATGATCAGAAACATTTTGTGTGACAAACATGCAAAAGAATAAGAAATCAGGAGGGGGGCAAATAGTTTTTCACACCACTGTATATAGTACAGGCCAAACGTTTAGACACACCTTCCCTCATTCAGTGTGTTTTCTTTATTTTTATGACTATTTACATTGGTAGATTCTCACTGGCATCAAAACTATGAATGAACACGTGGAGTTATGTACTTAACAAAAAAAGGTGAAATAACTGAAAACATGTTTTATATTCTAGTTTCTTCAAAATAGCCACCCTCTGCTCTGATTACTGCTTTGCACACTCTTGGCATTTTCTCGATGAGCTTCAAGAGGTCGTCACCTGAAATGGTTTTCTAGAAGGAGTTCCCAGAGGTGTTTAGTTGGCTCCTTTGCCTTCACTCTGCGGTCCAGCTCACCTCAAACCATCTCGATTGGGTTCAGGTCCGGTGACTGTGGAGTAGGGTTGGGTACCGAAAACCGGTGCTAATACGACACCGGTACCTATATAACCGGTATGTACCGGACCGAAACAGAACGCAAATTTCGGTGCCTCATTTCGGTGCCACTTAAATGTCTGAACTGTCGATTGAAATATTTGTTCTCTAGATTCAACTCTGTAGATTTTTGTAAATTAATAGTTTATTAGATTAAATAAAAAAAATAATAAAAGCACAAATCACCAGGAAATGAGAGACCATCCGACATGCGCGTGAATGCAGCAAC
The DNA here is from genome assembly GCA_030522415.1 of Channallabes apus. Taxonomy (NCBI): domain Eukaryota; kingdom Metazoa; phylum Chordata; class Actinopteri; order Siluriformes; family Clariidae; genus Channallabes; species Channallabes apus. The sequence continues at coordinate 31,354,139 of CM060107.1, forward strand.
TAACATTACACTCGCTCTGATGGCAGCAGGCGGTCTACCGATAGCTTAGCTTGATAAATTAAACAACTTTCGTTAAAATGCCTAAAACTAAACGGTCGAAAGTGTGGCTGTATTTTACAAGAAAGGATTCCAACAACGCGACGTGCAGGAAATGTTTCACAGCAGTTGCGTGTAAAGGCGGAAACACGTCAAATCTAATGAAACATTCGAGGGCAGACGGAATAAAGTTAAAAGCAGAGGGAGGCACCCTTGACAGCTTGTGGACAACAACTGGCACTATCGGTGTGGATGACCCCAGTCACGGTCATACCAACTGTAGCAAAAAGGAGTCACCGATTATGATGACAGCAGCCTTTCCGCAGGTTCATTTCATTCATATAATTTTATCGTCATGCGACCACGGTATTATCAAAATAAAGTGTTCTTGCGGTACGACGGTATTTACAATACCGTTACCATATATATATACATACACACACACATCCATATATATATATATATATATATATATATATATATATATATATATATATATATATATATATATATATATATATGGATGTATTTAAACATACATACGGTATATGTATACGTGTGTGTAGCTGTGGTCATCATTCGTGTGTTAATCGGCGTGTGTGTCTAATAATATGTAACATTGTAACGATTGCGTCTATGTAAGTGGAGGTAATTTTCTCACCCCCAGGGATGCCCTCCACAATTGGTCTGTTACTATTCAAACCAAAGCCGAGCTCTTCTGCTGGGGTATAGGGAGAGGGTGCTGGACCACCACCTGTTTTTTTTTTTTTTTTCTGTTCCACTTTTTTCTTGGTTGCTATTTTAAACCATGAAACACATTGATTTGCCAGTGTCTTAAGAGAAAATTAAGATAACTACGCTAAAGATTACCATTTTGTGAGATGTTCTTGAACTTCACTTTTACTTGTTCGCATGGGTCCACTGCTGGCTCTGACATTAAAGATGACAAAAAGAGCAATTAATACGAATAGGATTTGAGATATATATTTACATATATACATATAAATAAAATAACATATCATGTAACATGGGCAGCACTCACGCATTTAATTTGTTTGCTACTTTTTGCCAGCCCTCTCTCCTGGTTTTTGCAGCATTTGCTGTGTTTCCCGGTGTCTTTATTAAAGTTTGAAATTCTCCATAACCCCCTAATAAAAGCTCTTGCTCCGCTTGAGAAAAAAATTTAGCTGCTCTTTTGCCATTACGGCAACCAATCGAAGGGGTTGTGATCATCGACAATGTTGTCGATGCGTATTGCCTTTTAAACCAACGCACGAACGCGCAATAATCCTAGACAACTCAATCCAGCCATACTAATCATCAACAACAGGTGTGCTCGAAGAACCAACTTAGACAGATCGTAATTAGCACGATGATCTCATCTTAATTCATTAATGTCAATTCATCTCGGATGTGTCAAGCGACGTACGATGTAGACTTTTGGCCGGGGTGTGGCATAGCACAAGCCTTACTGGCTGTTATGTCCTTATAACGGCATGCTTAAGTAGACAGCCACTAAAACATGCTGTTGAACAGGATGAAATCCCGGCTCTCAAGCTATTTCACCAGTGCTGTAATAATGTTGTAAGTAGATCTCGCGCTGCGTCCGTGTTGAGTGCTCTTATGGGAAGAGTTACTGCATTAGACTGACATGTTCGTATAAAACGGTGTAAGTGGTTCATTGCAGGGGATCATGTAATAACTAACCCCTTAATCACACCTGCAGGGAGTGTAGAGTAACCAGTCTGCCACTATCTCCCACATTGGGAGATAAAAGGAAACAAGAGATCCCAGGTGAAACCCGCAATGCAACAAGGAAGACAATACCAAGCACAGCCCCCCCCCCCCCACCTCAGTTTTTATATATCCTGGATGACTAGATAAACGATGCGCCAATCAGCGGGTACAGCGTCTAGAGCTCTAGTTGTATCTGTACAAATCCTTTGCACCAGATTTTATTCTTAAATGAAAAGAAAAATTCATCATGAGCTAAATTTTATGCTTACTTAATTTATGTGCAGCATCGGCAGCGTTATGCCAAATCCGGCTCCAAAGCGGAAGACTTCTAATTAGACCCGGTGACTATAAAGGTTTTCTGACAAGTAGAACAGTTTGCTATTTGAAATGTATACTTCACAACAGTTTTTAACACAAAGATGGATTATGAGAAACGTAACGAATTGAAGTGGAATTTTTAATTTTTTTTTGCAGAGTTTACTGGTTCACTGTTTTTGCATCACTATGAGAAGATGTACACAAAAATACTGACATGTCTGGAGGTTAGGCATGGCATAATTAATATCTTAATGCAATTCAATATTTGTTTGTTTACCTCAATGATTTTAATGATTGTGACTGAAATGAAAAAAGAAACTAAAAGAGATTGATTAAATTGTCTAGTCGATCAAATCGCAAAGCTCTAGCAGGCGTGGCGACACACTGGGTCTCCTTATTGCTGCTTCACAGCTCCAGAGATCTGGGTTGATTTGCTCACTCAAATCTCATCTGGAGATTGGGAGAAAATCGGGGAAAAAGAATTGGACAGGACTAAATTTATTAAAAAAAAAAAAAAAACGAGCTAGCTCTAAAAAAAAAAAAAAAAAAAAAAATATATATATATATATATATATATATATATATATATATATATATATATATATATATATAATCACATTTGGATTCCCAGTGTCTGGACAGAAACTAATCTAGAGAAAAATGTCTCCATCAGTCAGGACGGAGCATTCAGCAGCTGTTAAATACAAAGTCTCTTATTGTGCGGAGGTTGATACTTTTACTCTAAAAATAAGCACTAATATCGGTAATAAAAAAATTTTCTGTATGGTTTTGTAGTTTTACTGTGGTGGGGGGGGGGCAGTGCCTATAATAAGAATGTATGATATACAAACAATGAGGAGTGTGTGTGTGTGTGTGAGAGAGAGAGAGAGAGAGAGAATTTTTTATTGTACATCAGGAAATGAACAGTGTTGGATAGATTAAAAAGTGAAATGTTTGAATTGACACCAGAATATTTACGAGCATGCTGTTATCTTGTGGAGGATCTCTCTCTCTCTCTCTCTCTCTCTCTCTCTCTCTCTCTCATAAATCTGCATTTCTCTTCTCCTTTCTTCCGTCTGTGCTCATACTGTTCATTGAAAAGCTTTATTTTTATAGCGGATAGAAAATGTGAAAAATGAAAAAATCTAGAGCGAAATCTACTTTTCATGATTTCTTTCCTCAGTTAATTGGACTAGCACATACTTCAGATAATGTGGTCAGGAGTCGAGCTACTCCTGCAACTGAGTTGGACAAAAAGATTGGCCTAGACGTGCTCTGTCCAATGAACTACAGTTCCTGTACTGGGCTTTAAACTGGAAGTCGAATGAAATGCGAAACAGCGATTTTATCTGCCTTGCGATAACACCATAACCACAAGAGATAGCATGTGTCTCGTTTGTACAAAATGTGAGGCATTAAAGCACGTACGAAACATACAGGGTTGTACAGTTGGCTATATTTTCACCGCTCAACATGCGACCAGTTTGACACTATCTAACTTGCTTGATGATTATGTTCTGTGCTGCAAAATGTCATCTGGGAATACAGAACTAACACACTGAAAGGGACATATCGCCACCAATCGTAGCAGAGTCGGACGTACATCAGTCAATAAACCGATTACCGCGCTGAGCTCGTATAATAGGACGTAAAATAACCCAGTCGAGCTATAACCATAAGTGTGCATATGGAAATGTGCTGTTGGTTGAGTGATGTTAGTTTCTGATGTGGGTGATTTAACCTGCACCATTGCTTTGGTGTTAACGTTACCACCAGTAAGGTGTGGGGGGGGGGGGGGGACTTAGTCACCACCAGTGAGCAGCAGAGCGATTAAGTGGCAGTATTTGCTCAGCATTCTGGAACTGGACTATAGATGCCTTGCTCGCTTCAAATCAAGTTACTAAACAAAGGGGGAGGAGCCTGTGAACAGTTTCTGGGTTGTGAACTAATGTTGTTAAACATTAGTTAACAACACACACTTTTTTTTTAGGGTTATTTAGAATTATTACTAAATTTAAATAATGGAAGGTTTCATGTGGTTGAGGTGAATAATAGGAGGACTGAAATTCCGTGCCAAGTCCCAAGGTTAGGATTCAGAAAAAAAAAAATAAATAAAATAAAAGTAATAATTAAAATAATAAGGAATTGTTCATGAAAGCAAAAACCATACAAATGCGGTTCCTGACATTCTGTCTCGTATTTGCTCACATCCATGTTTTGCATATTTCAGAGTCAGTGTATGACCTCCTGCCTAAAGAGCTTCAGCTTCCTCTAGCCTCACAGGACTCCCAAACCATGAGTCAGAAGAGTGGTGGAGAGGCCGGCCCTCTTCCCTCTGCTGCCGTGGCGTCAGGTAGGCAACTGTCTCTTGAGTTTCCTACAACCATCTTATCTCTCTTATTTATTTATTTATTTATTTATTTTTATGTTTTGCCCAGAAAAGCAACTCATCCAGTGTTCTCCCTCCTAATCAAATCCTGATTTACTTCACTGCTGCCTTCTGCTCACTTTTATGAGAATTTGTAGACATGCATGCAAAAGTGACCCCATTTTCACTTTTAGCGTTCCTCTTTGGTCTTGATTTATTTTGCCAGTCCATCTGTCTCTCTTTCTCTCCAAGTTCATAACATTGCATTTGTTAACATTTCCAAATAGTATTTATTTTTTTTAAATTTTTTATATCATCTGCCATACTTTACTTTTTTTTCCCCCCAAGGTCTGTTTCTTTTCACAGGTCCTTGTGTTTTGGTGGAACTCTGTCAATCTACTGTTCAGTTCTGTAACCAGATTCATTTGACTCTCACCAATAAAACCACTAAAATGTTAAAAGAATTTCCTGTTATTGCTCAGACTGAGCAAGAGTTGTTTTTGCCCGGACCACTTTCTGGCATGCGCCCACCAAAATCAAGTTAATAGTTAAGGTGACCCAGAGGACTTGACTAACATACCTTGGCACCTGTTTTAACTTTAAGAAATTTTTAAGAATATGGAGTTTTACCTTATGATGCATTATTTATCATTTTGCTTAAAATAAAAATTAAGGGCATTTCCTCTGCTGTTCTTCCTTCTTTTGAGAACTGCTATGATTTCTAGTCCAATTTCTAGAATTATTCCGGGGTAGTGGTGGAGGGTTATATTTTAAAAAGTTCCTGTTCAGCTGCTTTTCTGCTTTGACAGGAATCTGAGCATAAAATGGGGCTGTGCGTTTGAGGATCTGTTTTGGGGAAATACATTTTAGGTTCGTCAAACAGAAGACGATGAATCAGAGTTAAAATTGAAAGTTTTACTGGGTATTATAAGATTTAATGCTGGTTTTATTTTATTATTATTATTTTTTTATTATTATTATTATTATTTTTTTTTTTTTTAATTATTATTTTACCAAAAATTGTTTTGGTACTATGTGCTCTGGTTAACACCAGCATTGATTTGTGCACAAAATTGCTCATTTACCAAAATTTGCTGATATTGACATTGGCTGACCTTTGACCAGCACTTACTGCATTTTTGCTGTCATTTGTCGTTTTTATTCCAGGGAGTTCCCTCTGAAACAGGGAGAGTCTGCTTATAAAATGGTCTGCAGTTCTCTGCTTCGTAGGTCAGAAGCTTGTTTATTCTGTCTCCATGGCTATGCTCAGTCCCAACCAAATCCTCCAATTGGCATGCATTAGCTGACATCTGAAAATTATAATTTGAGCCCATTTGTTTTTGATAGGTTGTGTTGATTATAGTTCAGCGGTTAATTATGCGATAACTCTTACACATGCTCTGTATGCCTTACGCATGTTTACATGGCACAGGATTTAATATTTTTAACATGTACACCGTAGACTGTAATTTATGATAGAATTACATACAGTAATGATAATACATTTGTTTATTATGTATTCATTGATGGATAGAAAGGAAAATAAAAAAAAAAGCTTTTTATAAGTGATTGGCCTGATATTATTGCTATGTGTTTAATTTGGGGGAAAACAATTGGCCTAAAGGGTTAGGGCAAAATCATGCACAAATTGCACTTGCTTGATCGGGACTGCTAGCCAGTTTTGTAGTAACGAGCATTATTAACCCTGTGCATTGTGCACACTACAGATGCAGCCACCGCCTGTGCTGTTTCATCCTCCCCTGGAGGGCACAACAGTGCTTCTTCCTGTCCCAGCATGCACTGTGCTACGTCAGCTCCAGAGCCGTCTTCCAGGCTCCACTGTCTCCCCGTCGAGGTGCTGGGAGCGGAGCCTGGTTCGGCTCCTGCTGTCAGCGGGACTGCTGGGAATGATTGTGTTGGAGCAGCCGCCCATCAGAGCCAGATGACACCCTCAAAGCGACGCACCGTCCTTAACATCTCTCCGCCTCCCGAAGACCTGCTCGACGACAGCCGCATGTCCTGCCAGGATGAGGTAGCAGTCAACCCAGACTCTGAGCAGAGCGGCAGTATATGGATGGACGACTCCGTTTCAAACTTTAGCATGCTGAGCAGTAGTTCATATAATGACAACACAGAGGTTCCTCGGAAATCCCGTAAGCGAACGCCACGCCAGAGGCCGGGCCCGAAGCCCGTAGCCAGGGATGAATCGAACATGGACGTGTTTGATGCTGACAGCGCAAAAGCTCCACACTTTGTACTTTCACAACTCGGCTCTGAAGGGAAGGGCGGTCTCAAAGGAAGGTGAGTTGACTTCTCCATCTGACTTTTTGACATTTGGTAATCTGTGTAAGTCGTTAGTCGTAAGACAGGTGCCAGTTGTTGAGTCAGTTACTACCACTACTACCACTACAACCCCACCACCAGCATGTCGGAGTGAACAAGGGGGACAAATTTGGCTTACCAGACGTCGCAACCTAAATTCCGTACGATGAACCAACATTTGTTAGAAAATATACCTCATCAGCTTAATGCTGTTTTCTTAATGCCATCAGTTCTGTAAACACATGCATTTCTACAGCAGTTTTCATGCCTAGAAAAAGCACTGATGGAATTTGCCATTGTTTTGGCAAAACAGCTTTGCTTGAATATGCAGTAAGTGTAGATGTATGTAACTTTATTTGCTCACTGTTTTTTTCTGGTCTTGCAAATTTCATAGTATTCTCAGAGTACCTTCCAGCTTACTCGGATGTCAAAATAGGTACAGTAAGGTTTGGCAGGTCTGATGCAGCCGTTTAAATATTTATTTTTGGTATTTTCTATCCCATCCCTCACCCCTGTGCAGGCAAATGAGTGAGTGAATCTCACACCCGCACAGTCAGATGGCCTCTTTGTGTGAAAGTAGTGGCTTTTGGCCACATTTAGAGTTGAAAGGTGCCACAGTCTCTAGCCAAAGATGGTAGTCTGGTTTAAGAGTGCTCTTTAAAGCGATGCAAGCTTATAGACGTGTGCATCCCTCCAGAAGACTACAAGAAAATGCAGAGGCTTAACACTTAGTTATAACAAATAGGGCCAATGTAAGAGATTATATCGAGTCTTTTTTTAACATGTATGTAATCTATTAATATTAAACAATTGAATACATTCAGGTTGTATTCCAGACTGAAAACACCAGGAGCTACAAAACCCTTAAATAACTGTATAGTGTGTTGCATTTATGAAATGCTACAGGGAAAACTACATTTTATTTCTGCATGCAACAAAAACATTTTTAACTCTAAAAAAGTAGACGCTGCTTGGTTTAAGATAACTTTTAAATAAAATACTCAATGTTTTTTTGAGTCTTTGAGTATTCACTAAATAAAGAAAACCTATCCACCTGGAGCAAACCACAAATGTAGTCTCCTTCTGTGTGCAGTCATTCTTTTATTGCGTGTACTGGGGCGCTAAAAAAATTTAACGTTTTATTTTAATGTTACTTTGTTTATTTTAAGATTACCATACTCTTCAAATTTAGAATTACATTAAAAAAAGCTAATGACCTTAAATAAAATGAATTTAAATGAAATACCCGTTATTTATTTTCCAAAGCCACCGGGAGCCGCAGCAGAGGGAGCAAAGAGCCACGTGTGGCTCCGGAGTTGCAGGTTGCTGAGCCCTGGTCTAGTGTATAAGAACTTGGACCCTGACACAACTTTAATATTTTTTGCCTCTGTACCCCAACATAATGGTTTAAAACGAGACAATCATGATGTAATTGATGTGTAAACTTTCAGCTTTATTTCAAGTGGTTTAACAACTTAAGTGGTTTTATTGCTTGAACTTTTGTTGTTTTTCCATAACATTGTTTTTAACTGGCTCAGAAGTTATTGGGCAAATTAACAATCATATTTTTACTGTTAATACTTGGATGGAACTTTTGTAGTCAATAGCTGCCTAAGTCTAAACCAATGGACATGAACACATGTTGTTTCGTCCCTTGAGGTGTTTAGCCAGGATTTTACTGCAGCTGCCTTCAGCTGCTGCTGGTTTGTGGGTCTTCCATCAGTACTATGAAGTGTTGAAGTTTGGCAGCATTTGACACAACCTGATGGAGATGTAGATCTCTGTTCACATTAGAATTCATCCCTCTTCTTTGAGAGATGATGTGGTATTCTTTGGATAATGAGCCCTTTCTTTCCTTCTCCATCCTCTTCTTCTCTTACTATCTGTTAGAAAAAATGAATCTTAGTTTCATCTATACAGTACAATCTTGCCCAATCTTATTTTACATGGTTTTAGTCTTCCTGGCCATTCTGTTCATCTGTTAGCAGTGGTTTGTATCGTGAGGTGTAGTTGTCTCTTAATTGTAAACATTCAGTAATACACTTGGAATCACCTGCAAATTTTGTCATGGAAAAAAATGAGGAAGCAGGCCACACTTTGGCAGTGAAACTGCTAAACAGGCTGGGAATGATGATGTCTCTCCATTGTCACATTACTTTAGCGCATGTGACAATGGTGGGACTTTGTAACTAAACAGTTAATATTTCTTTTTGGTTAAAGCTTCTGAATTAAACCTCAAAGTCTGCACCTCATTTTTGTTCATATTTGTTCACCTCGTATTGTTTGCTTTAATTAAATTCTGCTGTGATGGTGTGCAGAGTTAAAAATAAATTTTTTAATTGTCACTATCCAAAGTATCAGTTTTTCCAATGCCAATGTATCTTATTGTACAGGACCAAGTTTGAGAGTTGTCGGCATCTAAATAACATACCGTTAGGAAGGTGGAAAGCATTATATGTGAAGCATGCTGGAACATATTAGGCCATAGTCTCAGCATAAATACTTTATAACCAGGGCCGAACACGCACAACAGTTTTCATCTTATTAGTTTACCCTCTCATATCACCAGATGTGTTTAGTAAATTATGCTCTTTTTCTGTAGCGCCCTCGAGGTGACTGGCAGTCAGAAAGGTGGAATTCTTTCAACACAGTATCCACAAAAGAGTGAGGGGAAAGAACTAAAGATTTTGGTACAGCCTGAGACACAACACCGAGCACGATACCTTACAGAGGGCAGCAGAGGATCTGTCAAAGACCGCACACAGCAAGGCTTCCCGACGGTCAAAGTAACTAAAGACTTTAAATAATTATAATTTTTTTACTTATTTGTTTTTATTCATTACATTTAGCAACTTTTAATGATAGAGCCGCAGCTTGTTTAATTTAAACTGAAGGTGCGTGAAGGAGGGTGTTTATGGATGTACTGTTGGCTTTTTCTAGTTGGAAGGTGTAAATGAACCAGTCGTTCTCCAAGTGTTCGTGGCTAATGATGCTGGACGTGTAAAACCTCATGGCTTCTATCAAGCATGTAGAGTGACTGGCCGTAACACGACGGCCTGTAAAGAAGTGGATATCGAAGGGACCACAGTTATTGAAGTGAACCTAGAGCCAAACAGCTCCATGGCCTTAGCGTAAGAATTTTCTTAATCAGTTTTCTTTATTTTGTTGTTGTTCTGAGTAAGAGTTTGGCAATCTTTTTTATGTTAAATAATATTTTAACATAAAGAAAATCCTCTGTATATTGATTTTATTTAGCCTATAACTCTGCTGTACTGGAACTAAATCAGAGTGCTCTTTTATTTTTTTTCTCCAGAGTGGACTGTGTTGGGATATTGAAATTGAGGAATGCAGATGTTGAAGCCCGAATAGGAGTGGCTGGCTCTAAAAAGAAAAGTACTCGGGCTCGTTTAGCGTTTAGAGTTAACATCCCCAGACCGGATGGATCCGTCCTCACCCTCCAGACACTTTCTTCACCAATCCTCTGTAGTACGTATATAAAAAGTTTGTGTGAAAGCTCCCAAGATAATGTGCCTCTGCGTGATGTACATTTTTCAAATTAATGTTTATGTCTAGGTTACTAGTTGATATTTTTTTGTTACCTGTTGTGTACAGCCCAACCCGCTGGAGTGCCTGAAATTCTCAAAAAGAGTCTCCACACCTGCTCAGTGACTGGAGGAGAGGAGGTCTTCATTATTGGCAAGAACTTCCTTAAGGGAACCAAAGTTATTTTTCAGGAAATTGCCACAGGTACCTCCTGTTGCTGAGTTCTAGTTAATGAAATGTCTTTTTCACAAAGTCATCTCCTATGTTATTAATTTGCCTTTTTTGTTTGTTTTAAAGTTATTTTAAAAACAAAACACTTTCTGCTTTTGCCTCAGATGAAAGCCCGTGGCAGGCTGAAGCAGAGATTGACATGGAACTTTTCCATCAAGTAGGTGCAGCTGCCCAGAACAATAGGTTATGCAGTGGTGCATAGTTTATTTATTTTTGTTTTTCTTATTTCAAACAGAATCACCTAGTGGTAAAGGTGCCTCCTTATCATGACCTGACGATAACCTCACCTGCATCAGTTGGAATCTGTGTGGTAACAAATGCAGGAAGAACTCATGAACTACAACCTTTCACTTATACTCCTCAGCCAGGTTTGTCAAGTGTTTATTAACTGAATCTGAAACTTTTATAGGTTGATATTCTTAAACATATTACAAAGGTAACAAATTACAGTGAAAGAAGAAACAGTGGCCATCATTGGATTACCAGTTATAGGACGCAGGTTAAATGTGTGTTTTTCCCTTGCTCCCCTTCTGTGAGAGTCCTTAAACTAATTTGCGTGGTTATCCTGCCTACTCGCTTGCTTCCGCCTTTGGATTTACCGTCCACGCTACAAAGGGCTAACGGCTAATCGCTAAGTCTTCTGATCATCCCGGGTTAGTTCGCAACAGAATGAAGTATATATATATATATATATATATATATATATATATATATATAATACAAGATAAGATCACATGTATATAAGATAAATACATAATTTTTCGGCAAAGTCTCCTTGTTTTCAATACACATTGTTGTCTGTCAACAAGCTTTCATATTCCCTCATAAAAAATGTTTTAGGCTGAGCTGCGATACATTTCTTCTCTTCTTCATCAGAACTGAATCCTCGTCCTCGTAGGGATGCTTTCAGGGGACCAAACGATTGAAAGTCCAACATAGTTTTCCTGACAATGTTCCAATCCTGGCCCTTGAGAATCCCAGAAAATTTTCCAGTTAATGTTAGAATTTTAAACTTTTTCTTGGTCGGTGATTCAGGATGTTTCTGTTCCACGCTCTGCCGTTTACTCTCAGGCTTGTGGTGATGAATTCAGGTTTCGTCACCAGTAATTATTCTATTTAAGAAACTTTCACCTTCCTTAGGGTATAAAAGTTTGCCAATTTTGTTTGTAGATATACAAATGCAAACAAAATTGTTTGTGGTCTTATGTGAGTTGTTTTGGCACCAGGTTCAACCTCAGACCACAAAAAACTAATCACGGCATGTTGCTCTGCTTTGGTGCAAATCATAAGTGGGGCATTAGTTTTTGCTGCACTTACAAGTAAACTTGCCTCCGTAGACAATTTAATGCATGTGCCATTTTTGAGCAGTTTGTCTGTTATCTCTAATGTTGTAGATGATTGTGCCAGTAATATTTTTTGTCATGCAGAAAAAGTCGATGTTCCTGTGAAGTCAGAATTGTCAGTAACAGCCAAGCCTTGCACTTTTGAAGAGCAGATAAATGGTGTGAGATTCAGAACTTTAAGTCTTTTCTTTGGTTTAGTCAAAAGTTTACTTTGTTTTTGAAGTTTACGTTTGTTTTAATGCATTTGGTTACAGCAATGCAAACGGGCACCAGTAGTCTCAACAGTACCTTGATGGCTCCGATGATATCCATAGTCAAAAGGGAGGAAGTGACCCCAATGGAAATCTCTACCAACGCTACAACATCTAACATTTTTAAGGTGCACTGTAAATCACTATTATAATTAAATGTTAATAATAGTTTAACATAAAAAATATTAAAACTTTAGTTTTTGTCATTTTTCCAGCCTGCAGAGGTCCTTAACTCAGACCAACAGATTTTGGAAATTACCACCATCCTTCCTACTAGCAGTAAATCTTTTCCTAGCCCTGTGCCTCTGCCTACTGTTGATGCTCAACAATCAGTGCCCACAATGTTTGTAACTCCAGAGCCCCTTACAACGATTCAGAAACAGGATATACCACCTGCATCATCATTTCAAGTCTCCTTATCAGAAGACACCACTGTTCTTCAGCCTGTGCCCCCTCAGGTCCCTCAGCAGTTCTTGAGGGAAACTCCAGAGACCTTGTCTCCAGAAGACAACAGTCCGGATGGAACAGGAATGGTGGTAGTGGGGATGGAGTCCAGGCCACCCCCATCCCAGCAACCCCAGGTTCAGACTATTTTGCCTCAAGATGAGGTAGCACAGCTAGAAAGAGCTGTCAGGGAGTTGCAAGAACAACAGCAACTTAATTCTGTGCTTTACGATTCGAACCCTTCTGCTGAAAATCTTCAGCAACATGTCCAGGAAAATATGAACAGTTTGAGGCTGGGTGGCAATGAGAATACTTTAATAAATCAACAGCAGCAGCAGCAAGAACATAATATATTGCAGAATCTCCAGCAACAGCATCAGAAAGCTCTGGTTGATCTGCAGCATCAACAAACAGTACTGAAGAATCTCCAACAACAACAGAAGGTCCTTGAGAACTTTCAGCAGCAAAATCTTGGAAATCTGCAGCAACAACAGTCGCATCAAAAGGTTCTGGAAAACCTGCAGCACCAGAAGGTTCTCGGGGACATTCAGCAACAAAATTCTTTGGTGAATATTCAGCACCAGAAAGTACTTGATAATCTGCAACAGCAACAGCAGCATCAGCAGAATCTAGAAAAACTTCAACAAGAGCAACAACATCAAGAGGTCTTGGAAAACTTGCAGAAACAGTTGCAGTCAGAGCTCTTACAGCCACAGATTCCCATGCAATGCACACCAAGTTTCCAAGTACCACAGGATCAAAGCACCACACAGATTGAGGGTCCCTTGTCACAGACATCTGGTGGTTTTCTTCAGAATTCATCTGCACAGCCACAGCAGCAAGCACTTTTTCAACAGGCTGGGGGGCTACTGACAATTCAGACATCCAGCTTTCTTCAGCAGCCACCCTCAGAAAGCTCACCTCCTCAGCAACTGTTTCAAAGTCACACGCCTATTACTGACACACAGGAACCACAGACGGGGCTCTATGGAAGTCCCAAAGCTACCCAGGTCCAACCTGATTTGTTTCCCAATGCAGTAACGATGCTGACAAGCACTAACTTATCTTCTGAGCAACAGGCTCCCTCGACTACCCTGTTCATTTCTCAGGGTGTACTGCATAGCCAAATAGCATCTAATAATTCTCAAAATCAGCAACAGCAACAAATAGCTTTTCTCACTCCCATGGAAACATCAAGCTCAGCAACCCAATCCGTGTCTCTTTTTCAGGGACAACCCCAGTTGACCACTCCACTGGAACAGCTTTCTTCGCAGTCTCAGCAAATACCAACACCTCAGCAAGCTTCCCTGTTTCAGAATATTTCTACAATATCTCCAAATCAGAGCCAGCAGCAACCACAGCCTGGCTTACTGTTTTGTACTACTCCTGTTAATCCTCAAGACCTCTCTCAAACTCTCCTGTTCAGTACCCAGAATCAGGGTCCAATGGGTGGCAACCCACTGCCGCAAAATATCTTCCAGGACCAGCAGCCCATGCAGGTAGTCCCAAGCCCTGGTAATATTACAGCGGACAACACCACAAACCAAACTACAGTCTCTTCATCACAGTCAACACAAAGTCCACAGATTCTTTTCCCCCAAGCCAGTATAGTGAACGTGGCTCAGCAAGACTCAACCGAGCCAATGTCTTTTCAAGATGAGACTTCTGTTGTGGGTCACTCATCTGCTCGTATGCCTGCAACCCAGCCAGGACTATTTCAGGATCAGCAACCAATGCAGGTTGTCCCAAGCGCTAGCAACTGTGCCACTGTTGCTCCTACAGACCAGGGTGCTGTTAGTATTTTCTTGCCACAGGCAGCAATTTCAGCGCTCCAAAGTGGTGTAGCCACTCAAGAGTTACCTCAGACTGCTACAGCAACTGCCATTTTTAGTGGGCAGGGTGGAGTGGCAATTGGAGGGATGCAGAGCTCCACTGCCTCATCTAGTCAACAGACTCCTGATTCACTTTTTCAGACAGCTTTAGGGGGAACCCTCAACCAGCCTGGACAGCCAGGACAAACTGGCTTATTTATATTTGAAATCCCCACTGGTAAGTCTACTTTGTGATCATGTCTTCTTTATCGCATAAACAGGGTACTGTATTTTCCAGAATCTCACCAATCCAAATGGTTTTTTTTGTTCTATTTACTAGAATGTGGTCAGTTATTAACCCCTCCTGGTCCTGCGTTGACAGACCAGCTTGTCACCATGGGACATCCTAGATCAGATCATAACCAGAACCAGCTTCAGACCAGTGCACAGATTCACAGTTTACTAGATCAGTCCAACAACCTCAGCGAGAAGATTGATGAACTACTAGAGCAGTTTGAGGAACAAGGGAAGACGCTTCCCAGAGACTTTTTAGAACAGTAAAATAAGTTAAAACGTCACTCCGAGTAGGTCTTCTTGAGCTCAGCCGTGAGCTCACAGTCATAAGAGTGACTTGGGCAACTTGAAGGATCTAAGTTTTTAAAGCCTTTAATATATGTTTAATAGATTGGTTGTTACAGGTGGGTATAAATTATGGAACCAAATAATTGGGGCCAATAAAATGTTTTGTCAAGTCAGTATTGTGATCTGTCATGGCATTTTATATTTCGGCGGTATGTCATGTTGACAAATTCCGTCTCCGGTTATACTTTATCATCGTCCACCTGTCTAACAGAAGCTGACACAAGTTCTTTAGCTAAACTGTTGTCAATCTGATGTAATACATTGGACTAATTAACTGTCTGTGAATTTTTAGATGGTGTGTTTAGCACTTTATGGGTTTTTGAAGTGAGTTCTATGCTTTTTAGCTTTCAAACCATTTGTATCCATATTTGCCTCTTTTTATAGTCTTTCCCTAAAGATCCTCTATTTTGTACCAGCTCAGTCATATTTACTCTCCATTTTCATATTAACCTATATAACGAGCCATGGCTACTACTTTTTTTTTTTTTTTTAGATAATTGTATGCTGCATTCTTTAGTTTCAATCCATATGTTATACGTTACGTCAGTTATTGTATATATTTGTATAAATTATATTTTTGATTGTCATCTAATATATTTTATAAAGAAGCGGTCCATCCATGGTCATTCCTGTCATAGACATGTTATATCACTTGTGTTTATTGTTACATAATGATGATGTGTCAGATACATACATAAGCTAGCTTGGTGGACTGCCCTACATATATACAGTATAGTATGTAATACATAGCAAGGTGTCCGTGATCATTTGTTGGACCTAAAAAGAAACTGTTGCTCATCCTTTGGCATTGTCCATGACCTCTTGCATAGTGATTTGCCTGAAATATTTATTCTGTATCAGGAAATTCCACCAAGCTATCGATATGCATGCCCATGACGGTGTGTTTGCTGTCTGTGTGTTTGTGTGTGTGTGTGTGTGTTTAATAGGAGAAAATAGTGTATTAATATTTGTACCATGTTACCTAAGTTTCAATCAATGTTTTTATATTAAAACACATTACATGTGCCGTTCAATTGAGCACTAGCTACTGGAAAGATTTATTAATGTGAAAAGTTGATTGAGCATAATTTTATTCATTTATTATGTAGATTTGGTAAATGAAGTTATACATGGTTTATTTTTAAACACTTTGGTGACTTCCAGTCTAGCGGGCTAGGCAATGGCAGCATAGAACAACAGGGTCCCGACATTAAGCAACAAAAAGTGCCTGATACGACTCGACTTAAGCGAGTAATGCAGATGCATTGGGCTAACAAAAATGCCTAAAATAAGTAAGAAAAGTTTTACACAACCTATAGAATGTGATAAAGAGGAAGGCCAGTTGTCAGCCAACAGCAACATGGAGGACGAATAACCTCCACATTTGGATGGGCGGGCGGGCAATCTGGGTTTAATTTTGTGAAGTAGCTAAGCGAATTTAGGAAGGACTTCAAGCATTAACTAAACAGCATAAGAGAGGAGTAGTAACAAAGTTTATGAAAGAGTGGAAAAAGTAGAAGAGTAAAGCAGGTTGGCCGAGGCTTGGATTCAGTAATTGGCAGATGTTTTCACAGAGTTGGTGAAATTCCAAAAGCAAATGGAGGACAAAATGACTAATTCAGGGGATTGGAATACTTTCATAATACATGGAGGAATTGAGGGAGCTGAAGAAAATGCAACAATCAATAACAATTTTTGATGAAGATTTGTTAATAAATCTTCTTCAACTGTGGTAAATATAGAGATTACACCAAGCTTTTCTTCCTGAAAAGCAGAAAAAATGGGGAAGTGTAAGGATTTACGCAACTTTGAGATGGGCCAAAAGGCTAGATGACTGGATCAGAGCAACTCCAAAAATGCAGCTCTTGTGGGACGTTTCCGTTCTGCAGTGGTCAGGACATACCAAAAGTGGTCCAAGGAAGGAACACCAGTGAACCGGCGATGGGGACATGGGTGACCAATAATGCATGTGGGGAGTGAAGACTAGCCTGTGTTAATAGAAAAGCTAATGTAGCTAAAATGTCTGAAAGATGTTGGTGGTTCAGATAGAACGGGGTCAGGTCACCGTTCAGTGCAGGTCAAGGTGCCCATGCTGTCCCACATCTGTGCCTACGGTGGGCATCGGAACTGGATTACCGAGCACTAGAAAATGGTGGCCTTACCTGCTGAATCACATTTCTTCATGTGGATGACTGTGTGCGTGTGTCGCTTACCTGGGGAACAAATGGTACCACAAATTGCACCAAGGCAAGCAGGCAGTGACAGTGTTTCGACAATTTCTACAGTGTTCTGCTGGGAAACCTTGGATTCTGCCCTTCATGTGGATGTTACTTTGACACATACCCACTTACCCAAACATTGTGGCTGACCAAGTACA
Organism: Channallabes apus; assembly: GCA_030522415.1. NCBI lineage: Eukaryota > Metazoa > Chordata > Actinopteri > Siluriformes > Clariidae > Channallabes > Channallabes apus. The sequence goes on from CM060107.1 coordinate 31,371,562, forward strand.
CCACTTCTTGGAAATGGCATTCCCTGAATGCAGTGGCGTCTTTCAGCAGGATAATGTGCTGCCATACTGCAAACATAGTTCAACAATTTGAACAGTTTTAGGAACACAACAACGAGTTTGTTGATGGTGACTTGAATTCCAAATTCTCCAGATCTCAATCCATTTGGGCATTTGTGGGATATGCTGGAAAAACAAGTCTGGTCCATCGAAGCCCTACTTTGCAACTTAAAGAACTTATAGGATCTGCTACTGACAGCTTGGTGACGGATACTACAGCACACCTTCAGAGGTCGATGCCTCAATGGGTCAGGGCTGTTTTGGTGACAAAATGGAGACCTAATTATTAGGATATATAATATTAGGAGGGTAGTCATGATGTTATGGCTGATCGGTGTATTTACTAGGTTAATTCTAGAAGGTTACAAATTAAAGCCATAGGATCAGAAGATAAGGTCGGGAAACCCAATACTAGACACATGGAACTATACATCAGCTTAATAGTTGAAGACGGCCCTCTTTCACTGGCTAGAGGAAAGCTCTTCTCCCTCAAAACTCGTATTATTTTCAAAATTAGAAGTCACTAATGTTTTAGGTGAATGTTTTATTTATGTTGTTACTGAGCTGTTGGTCTGTGTTTGAGATGTACTGTTCTTTGTAGCACCCGGGGTGCAGAACATGATTTACATTTTGCCGTTAGGGGACACAGATTGTGCTTAAAATCTCACAATGCAAAGTACCGAGCCAATCAGATTAAAAACTTACTGTATGAATTAAATGGTCTGGGAAACCCAAGAAAAAGGAGTAAATTTATGGCAAAATTGAAAAAAAGAGGTAGTGGAAGTGGCTTTTCTCCAAGAAACCCATTTAATATAATTAAAAACTTAAAAGATGGAGCTAGCTTCTTGGTCAAGGCTCCTGTGGCAATTTTAATCACTATTAATCTTATCTTTGCATGTACTTGGGTAAAGTAAGATACAAGATGAAGAGTTGTATTAATTCTGGGGTAATTACTGGGCATTATAGTTCCTTTCTATGGTTTTATTTTATTTAATTTTTAAATCTCCTCTAGGATCTGGATGTTAATTTTAGAAACCCAAGGTATCCTGGTTTACAGAGGTGATTTTGTTAGACCCAACCTTGGATACATCAAAACCCTACTATTCTAGATTACAAAAAGCATAACACGACTGCGGGAGAAACCTAGGACTCTCAGACATTTCACAGATCTAATCCCAACCAAAAGGGAGTATATGTATATATATTTTTTTTCCTCAAGCACATTCTGTATATTAAAGGCTTGACTATATATTTTTTTGCTTCAATGAGATTTACAGGGTGATAAGCTACAGTATTGGAATTATGTGTCAGATCACTCCCCAGTTAATATGGACTTAATTGTAGATTCTGGAAAAAGCACAATTTGGTGTTTGTGCACAAGAAAGTGACAATAGGGAAGTACCTTTATTGTTCTAATCCAATAAAGCATACAAGTGTTATTCTTTAAATAATATTATTAATAAACCCAAATAAAACCCAATATTGTGGATATTAGGACCAGATGGTTTTTCATAAGAATGCTACAAAGAAATCAAAGACCCACTGATACTGAAAGCCACATAAAATGACTTTCTTAGACAGAAGCGGTAATTTCAGTATTACCAAAGGAAACGTCTAAGTAGATTTTTATTATGTCTGTCCAGAAGTCTCTTCCAGCTGCTGAATGTATTGCGGCTTCCAAGAAGCCAACCACTGCCACTTGTTCTGGGCCTGTTAAAAACGTCAAATTTTACAATTTACACATAAATATTGACAATATTTTTGGGGAAAATGTTACTTTTAATTGGGATGATGAACTGTTTGGGTTTCCACAGTCAATGTTTTTTGAACATAAAGTCAAACCGTTTGTTAGGAATGTTGAGTGTAGCTGCTAGAAAGTCTTGGAGTTGGACACTAAGTTGGACACTCCATCTATAAAATGTTAGCACCATAATATCTATGAAATCTTTGTGCTGAAGGAAAAAAAGCACTTTCTCCAGAAGACTTCAGGAAAATAAGTTTGAAAAAATCTTGGAGAAATTATAATGGTGCATTTCTCTGAGAGGCCCTTGTTTTCTATAATTTACTCTTTATTTCTTAATTGTCTCAATTCTATAATAATTTGCCTAATAAATCATTGCACTCCCTGATAAAAATTTATGTTTTTTGAGTTATGTGGTTTTAAAAAGTTGGTTCACTTTAAAGATATTCATCTATGTACAATTATGTAAATAACAGATAAAATCCATAATATACTGTAAATTTTAAAAAAAAATTGCCATAGTGGTGCTACTTTGTTTACATAAATTACACAAAGAACCGTTATATCAACATTTTGACTGATTATTATTACAAAAGGCTTTGCTTTTAAAGGTTGTGGTCATGGTTTTTAGTTTTCTTGCTTTTTCCCCCCCATGTCTTAGTGGCCTAGTCCTCCACTACTTTCCCATACTTTCCCGTAAAAAGAAAACAATTTCAGACACACCCATTGCTTCGACGATGTTCACACACAGATCAATTTTGTTGATGGAAATGTAAATTCCTCCAAAATACATGTACTTACCGTTGTTTGTCTTCTGTTTATCATTCTATAGTCACTGATTGTCTAATTATGTATTTAACACGTCCCACAAACTCTGTAAAAAAGAACAAGTATACTGTAGTTGTAGTGACATCGTTTTTCTGTGTGCTGTTGGTTTAGTGTGTCGTGCCGTCTATGTAGTAACTTTTTAAAACACATTTTAAGTGAGCCATACATACAGTATTTTTGTAAGTCTGAAATTACTAAATGTACTGTGTACATTTCAAAATATTGAATATTGTGTCCCTTCTGCAGTACTTCATGTATTACGTCATGAAAGAGATGTCGTCTTCTCCCAGCTCCCCCCCCCCCCCCCCCCCAAATCACTGTGCTATGACGCAGACCCTATTGTGTGTCATATAAAACTCAAATAGTTCAATTAGACCTGGAAAAAAAAACACAAGATGCTTTTATACAGGCTGATGATTTGCAACATGCTAAATCCAAACTAAATAGTAACTCTGATTTTAGAGTGAAAGAAAGTTTTTACCTCATGGTGTAGAGACATAGGTTTCACACTACATCTAGTTCAAGACCAATTAAATGACACCTTTTTATTTTGTACAATATGGCAGCAGAACACTTTTTGGACAAATTATTGAAGTTTTGTGTGTCCGATTTATTCCTTTTTTTAAGTCTTGAGTTGAAACACCATGTCCTAACAAGCAGAAACCGATCAAAAACAGCATGTCTGCACAGTCCATCATTGCAAGAACTACATAAAATGTGTAGTATGTTATGCATACATTCTATGTTCCGTTGAATTGTGCTCTTTTTATTGGAAGTACTTTTGTGCCTTTTAAGAACCGTCCCCCCTTACTTCTAAAGTATCTTTTTTAACTAAATAAACCCTTGCGTTTTAGGTTCCACTTTCAAAGAAACCAAAATTCATTTAAATTCCATGTTTAACTGTCTTGTGAACATGTCGTCTAATCCAAATGCAGAGATGCATTTGAGCTTTCTGTCATGAAACTGCTATGCAGCTACACCACTTTATTTGTACTGTTGGTTGCTTTTATGATTTGCTAGAACAAGGTACAGAGCAAAATGTGTGAAATGGGGTTAACGGCAATCATAGAGCTTTCATCACTCATCACTTTCATCACTGCAGCAGTTTGTGTTTTGTCTGAGTTTTATTTTCCGTGTTCATTTTCTTCATACGCAGTTTTCCTATGGTTTGTTTGTTGTGAATATTACTTACCCTAGAAGTTACAGGGATAACAGTTTATTTTTCCGTCCATGTGAAGTAACAACAGTTAACATAACTATATTTGTTTTTTGCTTTAAACCAGTAAACTCTTGAATTTGTATATTCTTGCAGTTCTATTTCTGTAAAATGTGCTGCTATCTGTATGAAATAAAGTTAGATCTGAAGTTGTTCTTTGTGTGTCTTTTAGGTTAACTGATTATAGAAAATATCGATCGATCACAAGACTCGTTCCAGCTGAGGTTACCTCCAAACATCATTACTTTAGACTTAATCTAGTGTATATTTTTCCACCTTCTCAAGGGGATTCCAGCACACAGCTATTATCTTTTTAACCAGAATAAAATTTCAGTCAAATGCAAAGTTTGGAAGATAAATCTGGAAACAGGATCTTTCAATTTTATTTGTAGAAGTTCTACACATGGAGAAATTCACAAGTGTAGTCAGAGTCATGCATCATGTCTCCGTTCCTATTTAAGTATGTGTCAAAATTTTGCAATGTTTTACAACTATTTGGGTCATTTGTGTGATAACCATTTCAGAGAGGTTTAGCTTATTGTATGAAAAACTTGCATACATTTTATCCACTTATCTTATGGTGAGACATGTCCGGTACCCTACAGTAGCACAGAATGCATTCACATATATCAAGAATCAGCATAAAGAGAATGCAAAAGCTTTTAAGGATAAGAGAAAGTAATGGGAACTTCAATAATTCTACATAGCATTATGGTGAGTGTTATCTGAATGACGTTATGCAATATCAGTTTGTTTTTAAATTAACACAATGAGATGATAAAGCAATAAAAATATATAATATATTGTGGGATGTCAAGTTTTGTGTGTGTATATTGGGGTCAAAATGACAGTTTGTCCAATGATGTTTAGTAGGCCTTCTTTTTTGTGAAAGGCAGTAAAATTGTATAATGAATAGGTTCCTATGGAATCCAGGTTTTGTCATGTCTCAAACAAACCTCTATAACTCCCAACTGCTTTGACCAATCTTCTCCATTTACACTTTGAACAAGGCAGAAGACCTGTCTCTCTGGTGTGTTGTAAGTTTTTTGGGGGGTGCGAAGAGAGTTTTGGAGATATCCACTGTAAAATGCAGTTGATTTTCTATGGAGCGATCTTAGTCTCAGGACCAATTATTTTTATTTATTTTGATTGACATAATTTTTTCCAAAATAATAGAAATTTTTGAGCACTTCAATGTGACTTGTTTTATTTTCTGAGCAGACCAAAATGATCGGGTTTGGAGTCACGGGCACAAAGGGGTTCTGCATAGGGTTTCTGTTATCTTAACCCCCCTCCCCCCAAAAAAAGGTTACTGGTGTAAAGGAGACCATGCAATACATATTGTGATGTTTTTGTATTGTGATATAAGTTTTTCTTTATTTGTACTCTCTATATTCTAAAGTGTGATAAACAAATTGTTTTAGATTTTAGATAGAGTAGCCATTATTCCTGAGATACTCATCTGGAATGGTTTTCCAACAGTGTTGAAGGGGTTCCCATTTATGATGCCCACTTGTTGGCTGCCAAGAGTGTGTAAAGTTTCATCTGGCAACTTTAATAATATAAATTGTGAAACATATATACTTGCCACATAAGTTTATTTTCAGTGATGTTTCTAGTCTGTGGGGTCCTAGGGAAAAAATTGCAGGGTGCCTCTCCTAACAGCATTCATCACTGCTATATTATCAATAATTTGAACAACATACCATTATTAGCCTTTGGAGGGTGCAATTTATCCCTTTTTCCCTGGTGCCAGAAACTTGAGTAATCATCTTGTGGAAAGACAATAAAGTGATAATATTCATTCCAACAGCACTCCCTCTCATGTCATAATGCTTAATTGTCATAATGCTTAATTACAACCACACTCCCTCTCATGTCATAATGCTTAATTTTTTTATTGTCATTATCCGCTGCCAAACTTATTTTACAGAATCATGCACAAGACAGTGAGGAGTCACAGCATGTGAGTAAATGCTGAATGCTGAATGGTGTTATGTGGGGTACCTGTTAGGAAGGTCAAGTCCCCATAGTCATTGCAAACTTTGCACATTGCCACTGCTGCGGTTTAAAATTTTGTCGTCAGGGGGCCCCTCTTAGCCTGGGGAGCCTCTAAGTATGTCACACTGTTAAATCGGTACAGTGGAAGGGTTGAGTCAGGAAGGGAATCTGGGTAAAAACTGCATAGGAATTTTATTTGTTCTCATATTCCGATTGTAATCATATTCCGCTATAAATTTTTCCATAAGAAATCATTTAAATGCAGATTTACATTCATTCCAGACACCTAAACATGTTACCAGTATTACAAAAAAAAAAACATTAAATTCACATAAATCATATTGAATCTTTTGAAACAGCTTTAGCTATGTTTGGCTTTTCACTGAAGGAAACACGTTTCAAAAGGCTCCCGGATGTAGGCGAGTTGGGTGTTCGGTTCAGTTCAGATTGGTACAGTTTGTACACAAAAATGTGTTATATGTTGATTTTAATGGTTCTTAAGGAAGCCATAGAACTGCTGTATTTTTCTCTCACTCACTCATAGTCTATACCACTTTATCCTGAATACAGGGTCGATGGGGGGGGGCAGGGGTTGGAGCCTATACCAGGAGACTTATGGCGCTTTTCCACTGCATAGTGCGGCACGACACGGTTCAGTTCAGCTCACTTTTGGGGGGTTTTCCACTGGGAACAGTACATGGTACCTGGTCCTTTTTTTAGTACCACCTCAGCCGAGGTTCCAAGCGCGCCGAACCGTTACCAAAACGTGACGTGTAAACTCTGCTGGTCACTGATTGGCCGGAGAAAATCGCCATTATTGCGTCACCGAACTTGCGACACGAGACACAACAGAACCGCTATATTTAGAACAGCAAGAGAAGGATCGGACGCACCTTTTTGTATTAACCAAAAATTTTCTTTGGCTGCCATCAGCCTCTTTTGAAACAAACTCCTTCGTCTCGCTGTTAAAAACATCCACATGCCGAGAATGAAGAACACCATGCCGTCGATATGCTCCATTGTTGTGTGTTTGTTTGTGGCGCGTTTACGATGACGTCACGGCAGTAGAGGCGCCGCAACTATAACGACACGTGAATAATCCCGCCCACTCTAAAGCGTTACTAAACTGCAGTGGAAGCGCAAACCTAGCCAAACTGCGCCGAACCGAAGTGAGTTGAACTGAACCGTGTCGTGCCGTACTATGCAGTGGAAAAGAGGCAATAGGGCACAAAGGTGCACCCTGGAGGGGTACCAATCCATTACAGGGCACACACACACACATTCACAAACTACGGGCAATTTGAGGAACACCAATTAGACTAATCTGCATTGTCTTTAGACTGTGGGAGGAAGCCAGAGTACCTGGAGGAAACCCACTAAGCACAAGATCATACAAAGGTCATATGCGTACAGGCCAGAGGCAGAAACAATGTGCGAGGCCACAGTGCTAACCATTAGCCGCCTGTCCAAAACAGAACAAATAAACAGAAACTAAATTAGTAGGTGTATCCAACAATTTGACTGTTGCTGTAAGGAGTTTTGTACTGACTTTTGAGAGGTTTATTTTTTTTTCCCTGTGTAAAAAAAAAAAACCTTTATTGTCCCCTTTGGCTTTCCACACGACTCCCGAGGCTCTCCCTTAAATCTGATTATTAAGGAAACGGGGTTCTGACGTCACGGCTTTAAACGCGCGGGGAGCGAAGGGAGCGCGCGCAGAGACAAGCATGATTCCTGCAGTCTCACTGTGGTGAGCTTCAAGGACGAGCTGCTGAGGATGGCGTCTTCTTATGTACAGGTGAGCTCTGTGTGTGTGTGTGTGTGTGTGTGTGTGTCATGTGCGGTGTTCGCATGTCTCTAGCTGTGTGACGCGACACGGGCTTCATTACTGCTTCTCGCACTGCGAAGGTGTGGGATAAATGTGTGTGTGTGTGTGTGTGTGTGTGTGTAGGCGATGATGAGTGGTTCTTCTCTGTACTGGATGATGACTGTATGATCATATGATCAGGGTGTTAGAAAGCAATGATGTGTTAACCAGTAGAGAGAGAGAGAGAGAGAGAGAGAGTGTTGTTGCCCCGGAGACTGCGCTGTTTACCTGTTTCTAATCACCCCTTAGAAATAAAGTGCATCAGTCTGCAGCATTCCATTATAACCGGGGTACTTATACTCTCTAGCTTTATTATACATTTAATTTTTACCTGTTATTTTTTTTCTATGCCCTCAGTACATATTTAACTTGAATAATAAACTTATTAACTAATAATATTTTGTGTGTCTATTAGATCTTTAACAATTTCTAAATCCACCTCCAAGGTTGAGGGTTCAGTTCCCGCCTCGGGTTTGCAGGTTCTCCCCTGTGCTTGGTGGGTTTCCAAAGACGGATTGCACATACTGTAGTGTGTGCGTGTGTGTCCAGGGTGGACCCCGCCCTGAGTGCCCTAAGTTTTCTAGCATAGGTCCCAGGCCACCGGCGACTGTATTCAGGATAAAGTGGTATAGAAGTTAAATAAATGAATGAATGATTTCTATATATTCCTGGACTTTCTACCTACAAAACACATTAGGTCCATATTGATATCATTTAACATATTGCTTTGCTTAATGTTCAGCTCTTGTGGCTGAAACCCATTCTATTAAAAAAATTTCATACTTGTAGTATTAATTAGTGGTGTCACGGTGACTTAGTGGTCACCTCCAGGTTGAGGGTTTGATTCCCGCATCTGTGTGCATGTTCTCCTCATGCTTGGTGGGTTTCCTTCAGGAGGCCGGGTTTCTCGCACCATCCAAAAACATGCAGATTAGCCTAATTGGGGTTCCAAATTACCTGTAGTGTCTGTGCCCTGCAATGGATTGGCACACCATCCAGGGTGTACTCCGCCTCCTGACCTAAGTCTCCTGGGATAGATTTCATGCCCCCCGTGACCCTGTTGTATACAGGATAAATAGGTATAGCTGATAAGTGATTATGAGTGAGTGAGTATTAGTCAGTGTCGGTGGTTGTAGCGTGGCTGAACCTCCACCACCATGATGCAATAAACCCACACAGCCCCAGCAATACTTCACAGATCCCATTTAAGAAACCTAATATAATTCACCTTTAAATCTTTACCTTAAAGTATTATTACCGTAAAAGGTAATTACATATACACATGGCACATCATATCCACATTTTTGAGTGATTATTCATAAAAAATCTATGCATATATCCAACATTAAAATAATTTTTTATAATAGGTATCAATATACATTTCTAAGACATTCCATTTTATTATTAAACTTTACAGATAGATGATGAGAACAAGGGATATGCACTGAGCCACTTTTGTGTTCCCAAGCACTACGAAGAAGACTTGGAAAGTGTTATCATTCCCAATGGTCTCATAAAAGATAGGTAAGAGATACTGCGAATTAATGTTGCTTAATAAGCTTGGTGATGAGTAACTCAATATGCTACATAGCGACTGCTTCATTTGTAAAACATGTGACTTCTAGATGCATTGAAGCGCACATAACTTTGTTAGCCACGCCTGGGCTCAGACCACAGTATAAGCATGTGATTTGAATTCTGCATTTCTCCAGCTTTGTTAAACAAATTTCCTGTGAGAATCCCTTTCATGCACAATGGCATTTCTTTAGTACAGTCTATCAAACATGATGTTTCTGAGGTCATTAACTAATGCTTCTGAGGCTATCTCAGAATTTGTTCAGTTGTTCAGTTTTTGCACATTGCTTCTACCATTTATACTGTACGGTATGTTTTTTCCTTTTAGGACTGAGCGCTTGGCCCGAGATATTGTTCGTGATATGGGAGGAGAACATATTGTGGCCCTGTGCGTATTGAAAGGAGGGTATACATTCTTTGCAGACCTGCTGGATTACATTAAGGCACTGAATCGGAACAGTGACAAGTCTGTGCCGCTGACTGTGGATTTCATTAGGCTAAAGAGCTACTCTGTGAGTGCCAGCACTAAATGCCCCTCCACTCATCCATTTACACTGAACGCTCTATGAGGCATACAATCGTGCCATATTGATTGTTTTGAGCAGATTGTTTCAAGTTATTCTGATGTCATACACCCTGTACATACAGAAATGTTCTTTAAAACAAATTGTGCGCTGTGTTTATGGTATGTAAACCCGAACAAGATGTGCAATCATTCCATATATGACGTTAAGACAGGAGTTTATTATTTTTATATCCAGAACGACCAGTCTCCAAGCTGTGTAAAGGTTATTGGAGGTGAGGAGTTGGCTGCTCTCACTGGAAAGGTGAGCTTAGATTGAATTTTACTGTATGTATGTAATAGACGATCATGTCTATCTCATTGATTTGTCATGTTTTATAAACTATTTCTTTACTACATCAACAGAACGTGCTTGTGGTTGAGGTGAGTCTTTTTGCTTCAAATATATCTAGTTATTTGTTTCACATATTTTGAATCCTTTATGACATATTTTATTTTCATCTGTTTTGATGTTTCTGTTTAACATATGCAAAGAAAACTTGAGCTGATAATTTTGATGTCATATACAGTATTATGATCTTTATGTGTATTTTGCATTGAATTGTGATGCAACGCCATTAATATTATTTCCTGTGTACTATTAATTTCACTTCTTTTAAATGTTTTACAGGATATTATAGAAACTGGGAAGACAATGGAAACTCTGCTAGAGTTATTAAATGAATGTCAACCCAAGATAGTAAAAGTGGCCAGGTAACAGTGGCCATTATTCATAATGTTTGTGATAAATGGTGTACACATCTGTGCCAAAGAAGAATCTCTGTATGAATCTTATACCCCTGGTATATCTTACATGTGTATATCAGTGGTTAAGCCATTGGATTACGCCTCTGAAGGTCCAAGTTGTCCCTGTTGGCCCTTGAGCAAGGCCCTTAACCCTCTACTGCTCAAATATATAATGAGATAAAACTGTAAGTCGCTCTGGTTAAGAGCTTCTGCCTAATGCCTAAATGTAAAGTCACATGTCTTGAGCTATTGACTGTCTTGATTGTTAGAAGACTGAATTGCTCAAGACGGACAACATTCTCTCTATTAACAACTAAATGCTTCCTAACACTCCTTGTGCTGTTCATATCATGTCTGAATGCCTTAAAGAAGCTTCCACATTGATTCCGCAGCCCTATGAAAGTAGTTCTTGTCCATTGCTGCTTTTACTCGCACAATCTAAGCCATTTTATTAGACAGGAAATAACCCATAAGACCTGGCTTGTACCACACAGTCACTAATGTATAGCAAGCTGCAGATTCTCCACAAGATGGAGCTATAAGTAGATCATGCACCACAGCTTCCCCAGCCTGGTGCTGGAGTACCCCTTTTTTGCACATATTTCGTTTAATTAAGTGGCAATAGCTTCAGGCTGTTTTCGTTCAAGTGGCATGACCAAATATCTGATGTGTACCCCATGTAGCTCTATTATATTCAGTCACACCTACATTTAATTAAACTGAAGTCAGTTTTATTTAGTGCTTTTAACAATGGAAATTGTTGCAAATCACTCACACTCATCTTCTATACCACTAATCCTGTATACAGGGTTGGGGGGCGCTGGAGCCTATCCTAGGAAACTTGGTGCATGAAGCTGGTTACCCCCTGGACAGGGTGGAAACCCATCTCAGGACACAAACACACACTCCACACACTCATTCACACACTACAGGAATTTTGGGAACAACAGTTAGCCTTATCTGCATGTCTTTGGACTGTGGGAGTAAACTGGAGTACCCAGAGGAAGCCCACCAAGCACAGGGAGAACATGCAAACTCCATGCACACAGTCGGTAATCAAACCTGCCAGTATCGAACCCGGACCCTAGAGGTGCAAGGCGACAGTGCAAAGCCTCCTGTCACAAATCAGTTTTACAGAATTACATTTTTTAAATGTAAATAAAAAATAGTAATAAAACAATGTATAGTTTTATAAATGTACAGATGCATCAGTTTATCACACAATGAAAAACTCCCAAATGACATGAGGAAAATACTTTTAGAGGAACAAGATTCAAACTCATTCTCATTTGCGTGATGCCAGATAGTATGCCCAATAAATCATCTCTTTCTGCTATTAGGTCAAATGTGCTATTTTATAACAGGTAATGTGTTCTAGTTAACATACAGTAGATACTTGGGTACAAGAATGTTTTTTGGTACTTTCAGTTCTACCAAAGTGACTGCAGTCACATGCCATCATAACAAAACTGATTGTATCAAATGCAGTCCAAATACATTTTCCTGGTTTTAAATGAAGCCCGTAGTCAACCATATGGAGCCATTTTCAGCAACATATTCATTTATTGATTTTATTGAGAGTTATACTCTCCTCTCTCAATCACTGCTAATTGTAGGCATCTGTGTGCAGTGTAGTACTTACCATCTGAGTGTCTTATATGATGCCGAGCTTCATACTAGCCCCACTTTCTATGGGTACTTACTTAGTGTGCAGGGACAGGCAAGTCCAAATTAGTGGAAAAAACATGATTATCATAGTGCATGTGTTGTAGTGATACATAAGGATGGTTACATATTTGTATTTTAGTTCATATTAAGTGCATTCATCTTTCTGATCAATTTTTAGCCTGCTTGTGAAAAGGACACCAAGAAGCTCTGGATATCGTCCTGATTGTGAGTACCCTGCTATTATTCCTATGAAAGCACTACATAACCATTACAATCACAGCTGCATTAGACTGTTTAAGTCTGAGTTCATGATGCATCTGTAATTGCAATGGTTATGTAAAGCTTTTAGGAGGCTGGAGCCTGATTAGCTTTTCTCCTCAAATTGCACATGTTGTCATTTAACTCTTGGATTGGACATTTTTAACTAGCCATTAATTGCCTGCTAGATTTCAGCATGCTTCAGATTTTATAGTATACATACAGGCACTATATCCTCCAGGTGATAAATGGTACAGATTGCTAAATAGTACAGAATAACAACATTACACTGGAGCACATTAGTCCAGAAACAGAACTGAAAATGTTACACTAATATTCATACAGTAATTCAAGGCTCAATCTCTAAATGAATGAATTAGTTAATTTTGATAATCAAAATTATCTGAATATCTTGAATAAAGAGTGTTTTAAACATGAAGCAGGCAGTCCGAGCCTGGTGATGCTGTACTGAGAAGACTTTACATCCTTTTGGTACCCAGACGTTAGTGAAACGCTGGGATATGTGCATTAGTGTAGTAGGGGAATACATAGAAAAAAAAGTTTTTACTCTCATGACTGTCTGGTTTGACTAGAGCGTCCGTTTTAAAGTATTTTATCATAGAAGCGACTCAAACTATGAGAAATTATGAGAAAGTACAGGTTTTCTACAAACTCTGTGAATTTTCAGTGAAACTGTGGAACGTATTACACTGAAAGACACACAAAATGAATCAACATCATTTGTGTTCATTTGGATGTTTGCAATTTTTGAAATAAATGTTTTAGGGATAAACTGGAGTTATGGATGTGACATGACTGAATCGGTCCTCTGCAGACTGCATAAAGAACATGCTTGAATATTTAATTTCAACATAAAATATTTAAAATGGTATTTCTTCTGGTTCTTGTCTTTTTCCTTGTAGTTTTTTCTTTAAATTTTTTTCTTTCTAACTCTTGTGCCTCTTTGATGTTTACTGTTAAATTTACAAAACAGTAAACAAAAGTTTATAATTATGGTTTGGTAGGAACTCGGTTGCATTATGCCTCCTTTTTTTTCCCCCACAGAAGGACTGACCTTTGCATGAACATTGCGCTTATATTTTAAATATCTAGCTTGCCTAGAGTAAAAAAAAAAAAAAAAAATTAATTTTAGACTCAAGGTCAGTCCCAGATGAGTGTTATGGATTAATTTGACCTTGATCACCCTTGCATTTCTGACCTTGTCTTTCTTCCAGACTTCGGTTTTGAGGTTCCTGATAAATTCCTGGTGGGATATGCTCTAGACTACAATGAATATTTCAGGGATTTGAATGTAAATATCCTAGAGTTGCACTAATAAATGGCTGCTTTTTGTGTTGTTTATTTATTTCACAAGATTTTTTTTTTCTCCCTCTTTCAGCACATCTGTATACTTAGTGACCGGGCAAAAGAAAAGTACAAAATGTGAAGTGTATGCATGAAGTGGACGCATGAAGACAGAGCACTGTGACCCCCTTCTGCCTCGGTTGTGTTTCTACAGTCTGATTTATCTTGAAGGAGTATGGACTTCGCTGAACAAAAGGCCAAAGATATTGGGGAATGAAAGGGCAACTGGAAAATAATATTTTGCTCAGAATTAATAGGCTTAGAGTTCAGGTTAGAGACCTGAATATGACATTATGAACTTCTGTTTTACATGTTTTTATTTATTACTATTGAGGCCTTAGCATATACTTGATTTTTAAGAAAAAAAAAACTTTATAAAAGACAGTATGAGTTATATGGCAGTAGTACAGAGAAAATACATTTTTGTTTGGAATTATTTGGTGCATGACTGGATAAAGTTATTTCTAACAATAATGGAAAGTATGCACCAATCAGCCATAATATAATGACCGCATGCCTAATACTGAGTAGGGTCCCCCTTTCTGCAACCAAAACAGTGACATGCTGTGTGCTCTGTCACCTTTCTATCAGACCCAGCATGAACCTTTTCAGCAATTTGAGCTACAGTAGCTCTTCTATTGGATCGAACTTCACAGGCCAGCCCTCGGTCCTCATGTGCATCAGTGAACCTAGGCCACCCATGACCCTTTCGCCAGTCCACTGGATTTCCTTCCTTTGACAACTTTTGGTATGTCCTGATTATTGCAGACTGGGAACATCCCACAAGAGCTGCAGTTTTTAATTTGCTCTGGTCCTGGTGTCTAGATATCACAGTTTGGCCCTTCTCACTGTAGCTACAGTTGCACTATCTCATTACATAGGCACCTGGAACTGGCTGGGATATTTTAGGCAGCAAGTATACACTTTCTCCCTGAAGCTGATGTGTTGGAACCTGAAAAAAAAATGCATGAGGATTTGAGTGACTTGGACAAGGGCCAAATTGTGATGATTAGAGGACTGGGACAGAGCATCTCCAAACCTGCAGCTCTTGTGGGATGGTCCTGGTCTACAATGGTCAGGACATCGAAGGAAGGAAAACCGGTGAGCTGGTGACCAGGCTGTAGTTGAACAAGGCGTACTGATGTATATGTGGAGCGAAGGCTGGCCGTATAGTCCAATAGAAGCACTAGTGTAGATCAGATTACTGAAAAGGTTGATGCTAGTTGTGATAGAAATGTGTTATGGTGGCAAAAGGGGGAGCAACTCAATATTAGGCCGGGGTTATAATGTTATGGTTGATCAGTGTGTTTATGTATAAAAGAAGATGGCAATGAACTTTTATTTTGTAAAGTCAGGATGCTTTTGTGATAAGAGACTTCCTGAATTACTGCAATAAAATAACATTAATAGGTGTGCAATTTATTTATTTTTATGGGTGAATAAATATAAATAAAATATACTGTATGTTTTGTTGGAAACAAGTTGAATGTGTAAATATTGTTTCCTCATAATAGCTCCTGGATTGACCACTAGACATAACACAACTCTTACAGAAAAATATGAATAAATTAATGCATTTGTCTGGACAGTGCTGGGACAAAAAAAAAATACACCCGAATAAATTCTCATTAAATATAGCGATGTTTAAAACGAAGACTTTTGTATTGTAACGTAGGGAGTAAAGCGCTGCCTTCACATCCCATAATGCATTGCGCGCAACGTCACGCACGTTGTTGCGGAAGTACAGCAGCAAAATTAGAGTCAGGTCTTTCTGAGTTGAGTTTTCAGGAGAGTCACAAACACACACAACCCGGACACGGTGTAATGGCTGCGCTGAAGTACGCCGGAATGGACGATACCGACAGCGAGGATGAGCTTCCGCCCGGCTGGGAAGAGAGATCCACCAAGGACGGCTGGGTTTATTATGCCAAGTGAGTGTCATGAGTGTCATCTGCCCTGAGAGGTGTGTGTGTGTGTGTGTGTGTGAGAGAAATGATGTTCCTAGTAAAGTACTGCAGGTTTGGACAGACAGGAGTGCACTCATGGCAGAATTATAATGTAGAGAATAATGTGTGGAGGAAATGTCTATAACTGTGTGTTTCTGTCTCACAGTCATGAGGAGATGAAGACACAGTGGGAGCATCCTAAAACTGGCAAGAAGAAACGTTGTGCAGGAGGTTCCTCACTTTTTAATCTGTCTGTCTGTCTGTCTGTCTGTCAGGTTGCACCAGCTGTTTCTAAATAATCTACAAATATTGAGTTGTGTAACTATATACTCTACTGCACACAGTACACAGATAACTGGCCTAAACCTTTATACACAGGGGAAATAGATTTTTCTTTCTTTTTTTCATATCCACATCCGGTTGATGATGAACTTGTGTTAAAGCATGGTGTAATGCATGCAATAGTGTTTCAAATGAGTTAACTTAAGTCTTAGACGATTCCAAAATCTGTCTGTTAATTAATTTTACAACTAAACTTCTATTATGCACTCTGTCATGCTCTTGACTCTCTTTCTGTTTCCCTCCTATGTTTTATACACGGCCCATCCCAAAAACAAACACACAAAAAAACAACAACACAAAACTTACTTACCTGGATTTAAATAAGCAATTTGATTCAATCCAACTTTATGTATGTAGTGCTTTTAACAGTGGTTATGGGTACGAATCAGCTTTACAGAGTCAAAAGTAAAATGAGTGTGAAATATGTGAGAAAATTTGTATACATTAAAATGATCTACTGTCCCTGATGAGCAAGCCGAGGGTGATGGTGGAAGAAGAAATCTTGAGAGTCCAGACCTTAAACCCATTGAGAATCTTTGTAATGTGCTGGAGAAGACTATATGCAGCAGCGGTCTGACTTTCCCCATCATCGATACAAGGTCTTGGAGGGAAATTACTGCAACTATTGACAGTAATAAATGCGGTGAAATTGCATGAGCTTATTGAAACGAGGCCACAGCGAATCTGTGCTGTAATAAAAGCGAAAGGAGGTTTAACAAAATATTAGCGTATGTGACGTTGTGCGTTTTACAATTTTGGGCCAATCTTGTGCTTAGTACTCCTTTGCTGTAATTCATGGGTCATTTTGATTTTAAGTAGCGGAGAAGGAGAATAAATTGTGGTATGTGCTGCCATTAATGTATATTTTTAGGGAACAGTATTGAAGACAAGATTGATACATTAGATGAGATGCA
This sequence comes from Channallabes apus, assembly GCA_030522415.1. NCBI lineage: Eukaryota > Metazoa > Chordata > Actinopteri > Siluriformes > Clariidae > Channallabes > Channallabes apus. The sequence continues at coordinate 31,388,646 of CM060107.1, forward strand.
CAGAAAGTAGTCTACATTTAGCCTACATTTAAGCATAATCTATAACTCATAAAAAATTTATACATAAAATAAGAACTTTTTACAACAATGGTTAATAGCAAGCTTCTCAGAACTGGCAACAAACCAATGCTTTCGGTGGAAGGAATACAACTGCTGAAGAATATATAGGTTCAGCTCTGCACAGACTGAAGCGGGACAGTTGAAGATTTGACTGGAGATGTTTATCTAGTCTTTGACATTGAGTCTGTGTCTATTATAGGCCCAGATTACAGTTTTTGCTTTCAGGAATGAAACCAGATATGGTTTTCTGTTAGTGTGGGTCATCCACATTGGCGTGTGATGTGTTGTATGTTCTGAGATGCTGTTCTGCTCAACACAGTTGTCCCTAGGTGTGACTGAGTGTACTGTATGATTGTGTATATGGTGTCCTCTAATGGTCTGGGCATATTCGAGTGCTCACAATTTTGAAATGACCAGTCCAAGACCGTAGTTTTCTCCCAGGAGAGTTAGATTCTATAGGAGAGAATTTGCTCCTGGTATAGAAGTTTCTTGAAAAAATAAATAAAAAGAATTATAATTGATGAAAAAGAAGCTGTTTTGTTTACTGGTCAATCTACATCATAAAATATAAAGAAACTTTTCCATTTTTAGCTACAGGATTTACCTAATTCATGCTTGTGTCTTTTTCTACAGCTCTTCCGTATGGATGGGAGCAGGAGACAGACGGCAAGGGTCAAATCTTTTATGTTGAGTGAGTTCTGCATTTTTATCCATAGATAAATTTCCTGGCATGACCATGTTCTCTGATATTATATGCTTGTTAGCATTAACATTTAAAATTGAAAGAAACTGGAAGCATTTTACCCAATGTCTGTTTTTTCTTTTCTCATTTTTAATAATAATAATAATAATAATAATAATAATAATAAAATCTTTCAGCCACATCAATAAGAGGAAGACGTACTTTGACCCTCGGCAGGCCTTCACTATAGAGGATGTGCAGGTGAAGCCTAAACGCTATGATGGCAATACGTCTGCGCTGGAGATCCTACAGAGTCACGACCTTTCGGACAAGGTTGTAATCATCACTGGGGGCAACTCTGGTATCGGTGAGTGCACTAGCAGCTAGATGTTTTTATGCTGTCCATATTCCACTGTATATGCATTCAGATTAAAAAATGTGCTGTGCAGGAGTCTTGATCCAGTCTCCATTTTTTCATCTTTTGCTTCCAAAGAGTTAGTATTTCTTCTTATTTTAATTTAGATGCATTTTTTACAAGAATATAAACAAACACACCCCAGATCACCCCCAACATCCCACCCCAAAAAACAAAGAACAACAGCAAGAACATCCCCAGCCCTGGGATAAAAGTAATGAAACAAAAATGCATGTAAACCCAGACAGTCCGAAAACCACAAAGAGTGCACTAAAATATAACTCGTACACAGTACGAAAAATGAACATAAATATTGCCATCATTAAGACAGTGCGGAGCTGGGGTGGACGAATTATTGTCTAAAAACAAAGCACACATTTTGTTAAACATTTTTTCTTTTCTTTCTTTTTTTTTTTTTTTTTGCAAAGAAGAAAGCATCTCTGAAAAGATGGAAGAAGTGATAAGTTTCAAACGCTGAAAATGATAGTTTTAGCCACCGTCATTCCAAACATGAGAGAAGATTACACATGGTGAGGTAATTCATTGGTTGCATCAGAGTAACCAAGCAAAGCAAGTTTACAGTACGGAGTGATCTCAGTTTCATAAACATTTGAATAACAGTTAAATATATCCTGCCAGAAGCCAATTACCTTGACACAAAACTAGATGTATGAGCATGAGTACCTTCTTGGCACTTGCATGTGTCACAAATGGATGAGATGGTAGGGTAGATTATATTGAGCTTAGTTCAAGAGTAGTGCAGTCAAAGACTTTCTTGTGTTTTAATGCAGTCTTGAGGAATAGTTCTCCAGGCTTCCTAGAGGATTTCCTTTTGTTCTCATTTCCAATCCAGTCCCTGTACCTGACCAGGTTCAGAGAAACGTTTATGTGATGGTTTAAGCTGCACCATGACCTATGAATAATTCAAACATTAAAAAACATTTAACTTCAGGCATAAACCAGTAGAAAACAGGTGTAGATGATGTCAGACGACTAATATACTGCTGTGTGGTTGTAACAGATGAGAGGGGAAATAAGGTTGCTGCTGAGGTCGTTACATAATCAATTTCAGATTCAGTATTTTTAGGCACTTTTGAAACCTGTGCAGTAAAACAGGTTTCCTTTTATTTAATTTAATATGAAGAAATGAGTGGCTCAAGACTTTTGTAGTAATTTCTTAGTTATTGTCGTTGTTTGCCAAATGGATGATGAAGTAATTTATTAACTGTTTCGGGGGTGTTGGAGAATAAATATTAATTTTGTCATAATTAACTTACAGTAACATTCAAAATGTGCACCTTTTGCGGGAAGAGTAGAATGAGATGACATCATTTCACATAACTTACAGAGGGTGGCACTGTAGCCTTGTGAATCATTGCAGTCTTACAGCGTTAAACCTGTTTATTATAGAGATTCAACACTAACTGAAGCATTATTCTACATTATCTTGTGAATGATGCATACAAAACCCACACATCATGCCTTAATACCACACACGAGTATTAACTCTGAAGGACAGAATGGCTTTGTGCTGAGTTAATGCACGGCTTGTAAGATAATGGACTGTTGAACTTCCTCACTCGTGATGATGTGACTTATTCCAAGCAGCCATGATTGAGTCAGTCAGAGATGAACAAGGGGATGAACTCAACATGAACGTGTTAATTGTTTTGCCAAACATGTGTGAAAGGTAAAGCTTACCCTGAGCTGCTGGACAGCGTATGTTTATTCTTCATACAGATAATTCTGAACCTACTTAATTGAGTTTAGAAATGTATTGATTAAAAAAATTAATGATTGATTTTAAACTGAGTTTTTTCTCTTTTGCTGTGCTCTTGTTATTTATATTGTGATTTGGACGTGATTTTGTTTGATTCTATAGTATTGTTTAAGGGCAGGAATAAATATTTAGATTGTAAAAAAAACAAAAACAATTAGATAATATAAATCATCTTATTTAATGCTCAATGTAAATTAAATCCAAAGCATGCTGTAAATGCAGTTTTTTATTTTCCTCAGCACTGTTGATTCTTTTCGATAAAAGCAATATGAAGTATTTTGTAAAAAAAAAAAAAAAAAAACACAATTTTTAAAATTCCTGATATGAAAAGATTTGGTTATATCAGATCAGCTGATTTTAAGTCATAGTAAACTAATAAATAACTTTTCAGTGTCGTTTTTTCACTGATCACTAGAGGGCAGTGGAACCCTTCTTACTGAATCTGTAGACACAATGATGCAGTGTTAGGGAAGTTTCTCATGATCACTTTAAAAATCTAAATAAATTAATGCCAGAACTGTGATTGGACTATGAACATTAATATTAATAATAATGACAATAATAATAATGATAATAAAGCATTGATGTTGGTATTCCAATTTTGTATTTTTAATATAAAGTCAGTAAATTAAAGTGAAAAAATAATAATAGTGTCCCTACTACAACTATAATAATAATAATAATAATAATAATTATTATTATTATGATTATTATTATGATTATGATTATGATTATTATTATTATTATTATTATTTCATTTAAAAGCATATTTTTCTGTTATTTAACAGGACCACAACTTAATTTTATTATTATTTTTATAAGAATTTTTAAAATCATGTTTCAGCATTCTTTCCCCCTGAACTACTGTAAGGAGGAAAATTTACTTGTTCTGTTTATATGAAGAAATAAAATGTTTTTAGTTCATACTAAATACACGCTGTAGTTACTCTTGTACATCTAACCCTTGGATTGCTGTTTTAACATTTTTAAAAAAAAATAATTAATTTAATACTGTTGCCTTATTTATTCTGGTGGTTTCTATTGTGGCAGTTTTAGTGCATTGAAAATGTATATCAGACCCCAGTTACCTCATGCATTGAGAGGCAATATAATTTTTCCCATAATAAGCCATGTGATATGGTAATTGTGGTTAGAAGGCATAGTGCATTTCCATCCTCAACCTGATTAGACCACTGTTCACTGCATCCCATTAGTCCATTACTCTTCTCATTATGGGGCTCTCACTCTTTTCTTAAACTTTTCTCTCAACCACACTTAATCGTGTTAAAGGAACTCTCTCTCTCTCTCTCTCTCTCTCTCTCTCTCTCTCTCACTCGCTCACACACACACACACACACACACACACACACACACACACACACACACGCACGCACACATTGTCTTTTGTATTGCTCTACACCTGTACCTCTGCATTGATCTTGCAGTACTTTTGACCTGAGCTGATGCCTCCCATTCATTCCCATTAGTAACTGGGGTGCTTACCTTAATTCTATTCTATTGAGCCAAGTAAAAGTTATTTACTGTTCAGTGCTCTGCTCCTCCTTTCTCTGTGATCATGTAACGGACTGCTGTCATTGTCTCCTCATCTGATTCTTTTCTCTGCTTATGCAGTCATAAATTACACTTTTCTACATTTTTCTCCTGTCATTCCTTCTGTTAAACATACAGTATAAGTGCGAACTTATTATTTTTGTTTCGTGCAAAATATCTTTTTTATTTTTTTATTTTTTTAAAGAAGGTTTACTTTCATTTACATTATTTAAATAAACGAAAATTTAAAGATATTTGCACATCCTAGAAGCTTTTGCACTTTCATATTCCCATCCTCACATGCGTTGTGTGTAAAGTCCATTCCTCTTTGACTGTTTTTACACTTCTACCGTGTGTCAGCCCCTATTACGGATGAAAGCTGCTGTTTAAGAGCAGTGCGTTATTTCTGGATATTGGATTCATTACTGTTTGCCCTCCAGATCTGTACAGTCTCCAGGTGTGTCTCTCTAGCTTTTCTCAGATGGTGATGGATGTCACATGGCAGTCGCATTGCACTAATTAGACTGCACTTGGCCTGCTGTCTTATAGCAGTCTAGATAGAGATGTACTGTATGCACATATCTCCCAATTTGTTTAATAGTTATTTTACTTGATCAGGTTATAGGGCTGTGCAATAAATCAAATTTCAATTATGGTTTTGGCATTTGATGATTATGAAAATAAGATAATTAAGATTAAATGATTATTGTGCTGCATTCCCTTTTTCGTGAGCAATGTTTTCATTTTGTGTTAAAAATCCATCATATCCTTTTACTTTACGGCTGAACGCTTTTGTCCCTCGCTAAACTCACGCTCACACATGCTGTGGTATTTATCTCTCTGGTACTTATCTTCACCGTCAGGAACAGCAACTTGCTTTATTCAAAGTTGAATAAATACAGATTGTTTCCAAAGTCAGTGAGTTATCGTTTTAAATGATCGTGATTTCAGTATTGAACAAAATAATCATAATTGTGATTATCGCCACAATCGAGCAGCACTATCTAGTTGTTGCTTTAAAAAATAATGTAATTGACAAGAAAAAAAAATCTGAAAATAGAGGAAGCGTTTTTTCTTTTCTTTTTAATAAATATATAAAAATTTTATTATATTTTGGTGAGTTTGTTAAAAAAAGCAGTTTAGCTGTATTATAGATGCTGTTTACTGTAGATGCTAAAAAAAAAAAAACAAGGCTTTAAAAATCAGCCAAAAAAGTGCAATATCATTAAACACTTTACTCTGTAAAGGTCTTGTGCATTCCTACTTTGTTCTCTTATCTGTTAGCCAGGAGCATAGGTAAGCACATTTCAGTCTGTTACGGCTCTGGCACTGTCTCTCGATCTCATCATGTTTCGAAAGAATCGAGTGATTGGTTGTTCTGAGGATAAATTAAGACGCTTCCAACACCAAATTATAGTATTGATAAAAAAGCTTAATACATGTGCTGTAGTGTAGTCGATTTTTCTTCTTTTAAATAATGACATTTTGATCATTGTATTGGTATATTTCTTACTATATTGTATGTTGGATTATCTCCTTGTATAGTGATGAGGTGGAAAAGTGAAGGAAAACTAATGGCTTTGACTTTATGTGGGAGGAATCACAATAAAACTGATCATCATAACTAGTATTCAAAGTCGTCACAACTCACTTTCTGCATGATCTGCAACTCATTGTTTGTGATTGTGGATCCTCTTATATACAGTACATTTAAAGAGCAAAGGTAGTGGCAACTCGAGAAGAGACCGGGGCTTACAGTAGCAGAAAGTTGGTAGTTTGAATCCTGGCGTTGTCCTGCTGCCATTACTGAGCCTTTGAGCTGCTCATTGGGTTAAATGAAATAAATAAAAGTCACTCTGAATAAGCGTGCCAGCCAAATGTCATAAATGTTAAATGTAAATTTACAGCTATTATATGAGATGAGGACTGCTTTTATGTTGAGATACAGTAACACCAGTCTGATACCAAGGATGGCTCTCTGGCTGATAGCAGCAAAAACAAATGACATCGATGTGACTGTAAATAGATAAAGTTTTTTTTTATTTTTTTTAACTGGAAATCTTTAAGTAAGAGAAAATTGAAAAAATATATATTTATATGTTGTTATGGGGTGAGAGTACCTCAGTGGTTATGGTGTTCGACGATCAGAAGGTCCCAGGTTCAAATCCCAGCCCCACTGTTGTCGCTGTTGGTCAGCAAAAAGCCCTTAACCCTTAAATGCTCAGATTTATAATGAGATAAAATGTAAGATGCTCTGGATAAGGGCGTCTCTCAAACTCTGTAAAGGTAAAAGACACACATCTCTCGAGGAGTGGGGAGAGTATTTGTTTAATTTGTTTAATCTACAGTATGTGCCTGGGCAAGTAATGAAAAAAAAAGCCCATTATCATTAACATTGTCAATTAGCTTATATTATCATTATAGTTAATATATTTGCATTGTACTGTATGTGATTTTTGTATGAAAGAGTTCACCTGATCCAAAAAAAACTTGAGTTCTGTATTTAAGTTGTGTTTTAGCGATGCATTTATTTACGTGCTTTTGTTAAAAATAAACGATTAATTATGTATTGACATAAGCCGATACTCAAGGTGTCAGTATGGGAAAAGAAAAAGCACCATCTCTGATTTAACATACTGTTTGGTTTAATTTCTTTGTTGTTTTCACCCAACCTGCCATTTTGTCTTTATTCTGTAAAGTTTTTATTGATGATTAGTTTATGGATTTTTATATTTTGATAAATAGGTTTATTGGCAATTTAATGAATGTGAGGTTGGTTAGTAAAATTATAAAATTTCTCTTGACCTTCCTGAAAATTCTGCGAGCATGGCAAATCTTCCATATTTAGCGTGCAAGAAAATTACAGCTGGCGAGTAAAAGTTCAAAAGTGCCCTTTTTATTCCTTTTTATTTTTTGCATGTAAAACCAAAAAACTTCCAGCTCCATATTCTTTTTTTCTTTTTTGTTTTCTCTCAATGCTTGGTGTTTAGCCTTTCTTATGCATGTAAAACTGGCTTGGAGTCAGGGAGGGATGGGGTGGGTGTTATAGGGTTTATAAGAGGATTATAAAACCTGTATTAAAACATTGCATGTTTACCCTGTTATATCCCTGTTAAAAATCAATAAAAATATTGTTGAAAAAAAATAAAAAGTTAAAAAGTGATTACAATTGTGAGGCGGCTGAATAAACGAGAGCAAGGACTACAATACGTATTTCTTTAAGGTTTGTTAAAAACAGGCGATGATGACGGCAATATTCTCTCACCCAGAACACAAGTATAAAACTTGTAGTATTTTTTTCTTTTCTTTTTTTTCTTTTTCTTTTTTTACTTTGTGTGTGTGTTGATGACAGTAAATAAAAAAAGCATTGCTCAAATTCTGACCCAGTGTGATGTGACAGAGTGGACTGGTGTGAGAGGATGCTGTGGGGATACGGTGACCGGCGAGAGTGGAGGGCATGATGAAAAATTGCGGTGGGAGTTGGCCCTAGCCGCTGGGGTCAAGACTGAAGTATGGGAGGTGGCGCAGGAGAGGCTGTATAAGCCAGTCAGGGGCAAGAGGTGGGGGGTAGTAGTACAGCATGAGGCTGCTCAGGTGGAACTTCTCACCCCCACAACTCCAATAATTACAATCCATACATTTTACTTTGGGTTGTGACAATGTCTTCCTGATCCAAAATGAAAGTGGGGTGTTATTAATAGAGGGAATTGGAGCTTGTCATGAATGCTCTGTATAGCACCGGATTTTCCGCTTTAACCCCAAAACATATATCGCCAAAACCTGCTGCGCTCAACAAAAATTATCGTATTCACCGATCAGCCATAACATTAAAACTACCTGATATTTTGTTAGTTCTTATTGTGCTGGTATATGGTGAATTTAGAGGTGAAGTTAACACCTTGAACTTTAGATCATGTTCCTGAGCAGTGGTTTTTGCAGCGTGTCAGGACACATTGTCCTGCTGAAAGAGGCCACTGCCGTCAGGGAATACCACTGCCATAAAGAGGTGCTTGATGTAATCAAAAATGTGATTTATCAGACCAGGCCACCTTCTTTCTTTGCTCCATGGTCCAGTAGTAATGACTATGTGTACATTGTGCATAGGTGCATGCGATGATGGACAGGAATCAGCTTGGGCGCTGTAACTGATCAGTGGCTATGCAACCCCATACACAGCAAACTGCGCTGCACTGTGCGTCCTGACATCTTTATACCATAACCAGCGTGAACTTTTTTCCAGCAATTTGTAGCTTCTGTGGGATCAGACCAGACAAGCATGCATCACCTTTGGCCCACATGACCCTATTATCAGTTCACAGGTTGTCCTTCTCTTAGGAACGCGCTGCATGCCAAAACTCCCCAGCACAAAGTTGTCAGATGCTTGCCCATTTTCATGCTTCCAACACATTCGTCCCATCAACACTTCACCTGTCTCTGGTTGGTTATGGTTAATTGGTGCAGTTCAGAATTGTCTATCAATACATCGGTCGCACCATGTAATAGAATGAAATGGGCATGACCTTAACTTCAACTACAAAAGGTATAGAACTCTTAATGGTTCTTAATTGATCTCTCAGGGGAACCATGAATAGTTCTATGTAGAACTGTATAACAGGGTTTTGCTGCCAGCAAAGCAAACCGCTCAATAACTCTTCTTAAGAAGGCCCAAAAATTTTTTTTTGAGGAAAATACATAGAACTATTTTTTTAAGTGCAGTCTTACACTGTAACATACGCAAGACTGTTAAGACTTTAAACAGCAGCTAGTATGTTTAGTATATAAGGGTGAGTCAAAAATTATTCACATTCGTACAGTAGCTGTAGAATTGATTTTAATTAGCCTATAGGAAACACAAATCCATTAAAAAAAAAAAATCTTTCCAAAACACGTTCTGTCCAAAAGCTTTCATATTCCCTCATTACACATGTTTTAGGTTGAGCTGTGAGTCACAAATGCACCACTGTCTTCACTTCATCATCAAAAGTGAATCTTCGTCCTCATAGGGCTGCTTTTAGGGGACCAAACAGGTGAAAGTCCAATGAAGCCAGAACTAGATTACAGGGAGGATGCTTTAACCCCTCAAAACGAAGATGGAGAGTGTCGACAGTGTGGGCAGAAGTGTCATGCGAATATTTATTCATGCAATATAACATTCCTGTGTAGCAATTAATCCAAAGTTTATGCTTCAGATCTTCAATAAACATCTCACTGTAACGAGCCCTGTTGATTGTTAAAACTTTTTTCCTGATGTCGTTCCAGTACTTACCCTGTAAGCATCAATTTTCCAGCTGATGGTTGACCTTTTGATCCTTTTCTTTTCTGGCAGTTAAGGATGTTTCCGTACCATACTCTGCTGTTTATTGTTTGGCTCAGAAGGATAAATCCATGTCTCGTCACCAGTAATGATAATCCTTAAGAAACCATCACCTCCCTCAGAGTATCGGTCCAAATTCGGTTTGCAGATACAAAACAAGTTCAGTTTTGCTCGGTCCGCAATTATAAATGAACTGATGGAACATGTGCACATCTGCACAGCAAGAACTGGGGAGACAGTAGCCTTGAAAGGGAAGTGGTTATAAGATGCAGTCTTTTTGTTGTATGAAGAAAAAACTATAAAAATAATAATAATAATAAAAATAAAAAGGGTTGTCCACTTTGTCAGTTGAGTTAAACAGGTTCAGTTGTCTTTGTGGAAGTGCCATAGCGTCTCACCTTCTCTTATTCTGTGTTTCACTGCAATAAATCTAAAATCTGTATAGATAAATGCTGCAAAGCTAGATCGAAAACCTTTTGAAGAGATTATTTATGCATTATTTCTGGATAAGAACAGTTACTGTTGGGCTCAATATACTCACCTGCACGAGGAATATACTGTCTAAAGAACTGCAATAATGCAATGTAAATGGTTAGACTTTAATTTCAAGCTGTAACATACTGTATATAGGTCAGACATGGTACGATCTCAGTTCTGGAATGATACAATAAAGATCACTGTACTTTCAACTTTAAATAAACTACCTGACTTTTTCTCTCTTTGCAAAATCAGACCAGCTTAGATGCGTATTCATCTCCACTGAAACTTCTGTCACTCTCCATTTTGTAAGGATGTAACATAGAAGGTTTTTGTTTCTGAAATAAGGATGCCTTTATTTGGATGATGGACATTATTGCACACTAACTCGGACATGTTTTTAAGTCATGTATTCAATAAAAAAAATGCACATTTGATTTAGATGAGCAAAGGTGTTGAGTCATTCTACGGGGTGGATGGGGGAAGAAAAAAAAAAAGAGAAAAACTAGAAAGCAAGCACTTGGATTATTTGCAACAGCAAAACACATCATTTGTGATGGTGGTCAAGTTTTTCTATAAACAGCGCTCCCAGTACAGACCGGGATATGGGCTGGAACGCGCACAGCAGTAAACCCATAATCTCACTCTTGGGCCTCTGAAACGTCTCATCCCTTTATCGTTTCCATATCGCCTCCACCTCGAGGTCCATCTCAATTCTGCTTGTACAAATCTCCCTTAATGTCAGAAAAAGCAATTACTACTGCATAGCCTAGAAGTGTCACTTGTTTTACAGCTTTTAACCTACACACCACTGGATGATGTACATGACTGCGGTTTGCATATCCAGCACTGGGTGATAATCCACATCTGGCCTTGTTTATTGTGTGAGCAGAACTGAGCGGCTGCCAGGGAAACACCACCATGCACACTTTCTTACCTGGAGCTTTACTCTGATCTCTGAGCGGTTCTCACTCACTCACTCACTCACTCATCTTCTATACCGCTTTATCCTGTATTCAGGGCCGCGGGGACCTGGAGCCTATCCCAGGAGGCTTAGGAGATGAGTCAGGGTACACTCTGGACAGGGTTCCAGTCCATCACAGGGCATACACACACACACACACACACCATCATTCACACACTACGGGCAATTTGGGAATGTCAATTAGCTTAACCTGCATGTAATTGGGAGGAAACCGGAGTTGGGGGAAGTACACTTTATTTTTTTTATGTACAAGTTAATATTGAGGATTATTGTTTTCTTTAAACAACACCCACCAGGTTGAGGGCGTTGTTAAACATGTTCTAATTTGTTTCCCATTATGAAAATATCAGCATTAATTAACTCATGTTTCAAGGCCAATTGCTGCCACACTTGTTACAGTATAAAGGGTCAACAGCATTATTTTCCCCAACATCCTTTTTCGATTTTGTTCGTCTAGTATAATGTAAATTTTTGTTTCTTTCTGATTTTTTATAAACATGTGCTCTGGACTTTTATGGTTATTTATTGATGAGGAAAACATTCAGATTTCTTTTTCTGTTTTTTTTTTTTTTCGTTTTCATTTTCTAGGATAAGAACTCTCCATGGAGATGCACACTGTTCTCTCCATTACTCCTAATAAGGTGTCATATAATTTAATTCCATGCTTCACTTGTCAGAGAGGAGCTCTTATCCGTCTCCAATTTTGAGTTTTAATGGATATTACTCTTTAGCACTCGTCTCACAATTAGGGCGTCTAGTTTGCCTTTTAATGAAAATCAGATTAAAGCTTAATCGAATTAAAGTTCATTTTAATCCACCTATCGCACAGACGGTCTGTCGTTTGAAATCTTGCCGACTCTCCGTGAGCCTCGTTTAGTTTACAAAGAAGTGTAAGGTCAGCCGATCAACTGAGTGCAGGTTTTGTCATGCGCGAAAAATAACGCTCCCGTTTCTCATAACCTCCGAGACGCAGAGTTGTCTGATCGAGCAGTTTATGTCAAAGGTTACCCGGATGGAGCACGCATGGAAGCATAGGGCGTAAGTATCTAATTCATGTGTGAACTCTAAAAAGATAGTAAGAGATGTCATTCATAATAGATTGCAGCTGACAGGCGTCGTAGCCAGAGATCCCCTCTACAGGCTCGAGAGAGAGAGAGAGAGAGAGAGAGAGAGGAGGAAGAATTGAGCAACGCTTCTCTGTTTGAGTTGTGCTGGCCTGTCAGCTCTTTTCTTGGGCCATGACAGTGTAATATGTTTTACAAGTGACATGGGCAGGCGTTATTTTACAGTCTCAGAGAGCCTGAGCAAGCAGTTAGCTAGCACATGTGTGTCCTGCACCAGGGCCTTCCTTTATTCTAAACTAACTTCTTTTTAACTTAATTATTGTCAGACTTTCCTATGTTGGTCACCGTCTCCAGTGTCTATTTCCGGCTCTTCAAACCTCTAAATCTGATGCCCATTGTGCCTGCTGAAGTGCTGATGCTAGCTTTAGAGAGGAAAAAAAAACTTTAAACACACTTTGTGTAATCAAAGGGACAATGAAAAACGACAGGTCAGCAAAACAACCCAAACAATAGCCCGAGGCTCCCCTTAAATAACCTGTTTTTGTCTTTTTTTGGTTGTTATAGTATATTTTAATATGATCTTCCGCTTATGTACGTGTAATTAGTTCAACATTTTTGTGGCGTGTATTAACCTTTTCAGATGGCTTTGGACACAAAGTGAACCTGTGATTTATTTATTTTTTTATTAAATTTGTACTCGTGTCTCCAACCTGTTTTCAGTGCTGCTAGGCGACTGAATGATGATTTATTTTTCCCCGAAGTACAGTATGTCAGTGTTATCAGTTGCTTACCTGTCGTAAAAAGTTCTAGTACTGTTACATTATCACGTCTAATTTCTATAATCATTATCTATTCCTGTAGTTACTGTATATACAGTGTCTCTTTTTATAGTGGCACGATCTTTGGCCAAGTGGCCCAAGGTCCCATTTACTGTATGCCTTTTAGCAGTGGAGAAGCGGAGAACGGCTCTTGCAGCCTCTGTCTTTTTCATAGAATTGATGTAGAGATACAGTATTATCCCATCTTAATTTTCCTCTTCTCCGTTTAGTTCAGCCTCAAATAAAAAAATAATTGAGCATTGTATTTTTTTTGCAGCATTATATGTAAAAGTGGTCTCATGTCATTTTCTCTCTCTCTCTCTCTCTCTCTCTCTCTCTCTCTCTCTCTCTCTCTGTGTTTCTCTCACACACTTTGCAGGTTTTGAAACAGCGAGGTCGTTTGCCCTTCATGGTGCCCATGTGATCTTAGCCTGCCGGAACCAAGCTCGCAGCAGTAACGCAGTTAACCGGATCCTAGAGGAGTGGGTGAGTGTGTAAGCGCAGGTCTGTGTCTCAGAATGAAATACAGTTATAAGGGAAATCCTGCATTATCTTTTGATCATTTATAAATAATATGAAAGGCTTTTTGCGGCTTAAAAAAAAAGATTTAATGATTTTAAATTAACATGTTTAATTAGGTTTGAGATTCAAAAATAAATTGTCCAAATTATTAAATAAACTTCCTCAATAAATGGTAATTCTGTGGTTATACAGTATATTGTTCCTTTAATCTGTTTGCTATTAATACTGGGTTTATTGCGAGTGCTGCTTGGATGAAACAATTTTGCGCCTTTATTTCAGTCTGCGCTGAGGCAGAGCTCTTTGATAACCGGCGTTATTAGTGGAAGGAGAGCAGAATGGCCATCTGATAATTCACTCTGATTATTGCACTAATATTGTGGCACTCCTGACGCTCCCTTAGATTTATGACTGTGGGAAAATAAACAAATGAAATGTAGGAGCTGGAGCGTAAAGAATAAGCTATTACCAGTGCTGTAATTACAGCCGTCCCGAGACTGCGAATTAGTTGATTAATTACAGGATGTCGATAGATTACACGGGAATCTAAAGCACTTTAAAGTGCTTAAAATACCTAATGGAACAAAGACAACTCCTTGATGCTGTATAATTCTTCAGCTCTGACAGCTTGAATCAAGCCAAGTTTTAGTAAATGTAACTGCGCTAACACAACAAGCACACACTCACATGCTCACACACCAGCAGAAAAATTTATGAAGTCATTACATGAAAAAGAAAACCAGTCAGTAGTTCTTAAAATTTTATTTAAGAAAAAAAAGTCACGCTTTGATATCATTTTAACGAATGACTGGTTGAAAAGTCAGAAATAGTGCTGATGAGGCTAAGATCCTCATTTTCTGATTAAAATCCAGTATCTGATTTGACTCCCACATGTCTGATATCCTAGCATGAGTGATGAGGCAGTAACATTGGAGTGGATGTGACTTGTGGCTACACGAGTACTTGAACACTTTTGCAATGTTACATAATAATAATAATAATAATAATGATAATAGTAATAATAATAAATATACATACATCTTAGGGGTGGAAATCACCAGGGATCCCTTAATACAATATTATTGTGGTACTTACAGTAGGTGCCGAACAATTAGTGTTGTCACACAAAATTGTCCAAATTTGATAAATATCTAGTTAGTTTAATCTGAATTGTCTGAATGTGTACTTGAATTACCTGTGAAAAGAATCACGATTCATAACAGAATCTTATATACACACATGGAGGGTCGCCAAAACCGTATAAATGCAAAAAAATCATCAACAAAGGTTATTGGAAAGATAATACTACACACTGCTGTCATAATTCAAGTTTTAAAAAGTGCGTAGATAACTGTTGAAGTGTGTATATACAACTTATTTTATATATATATAAAATATATATTTTAATGTCACCTGAACAAAAAGTCATAAAATGTACTTAGCTATAATAATTCTTGTAGTTAGCTAAGTAATACTTAGCTGTCAGATGGAATTATATGAACGATTGTTTGTGCTTAGTTGTATATTGCTGTAAGTTCTGCAAATAAATATTATGTGCCAAATTGCACCTGTAAGCGAATGTACATTAAAGCTGACTGCTCGTTTTGTTCGAGCATTATGGTGGTATATGACGCTTGCAGTGTGCCCGTGTCATCACAGGTTGTTTGGGTTTCTTGTATGATTTCACATTGCTGATGTGGACTCTGTGAATCTGGGCTGCTGATTTCAACAAATGTAACTTTGCTGATCAGTAAAAGAACACACCAGTTTATTATTAGAGTAGACTGCTTTGGTCTTTACAGTTCTCTGCAAATCACTGCAGATGTGCTTATTAATCATAACCGCCTCACCCTGCACATACTTGCTAATCATAGCATAATTTGAATCTTTAAAAACACTCTCACTGGTTCATCCTGTTCAGAAACCCAAGACATTATACAAAGTGTTGTCAGATCCTCATATGAGTGGTTGTGTGGAAGCAAAGTGAAGTGTCCTGGTCAGATTTTTCTAAATCTCAACATTATCTGCTTTGCTTTAGAGAAATGGATTCTGATCACATCAGTGACACTGTGTGATTTGTGCTAATCACATTCTTGTTCCTGTCTTCACATGGGGACACAGCTCACAAAGGACTTGTAAAATGTCCAATCTTTGCTTCTAGTACAGGGGCACAGACACTGGTCAGATGAATTTATTTTATTACTTCAGAGATCACACCATAATAATATCAGTACGTTTGAGCTCTGAACACATTCTTGACTCATCTCCTTATCGGTGTGATTATAAATGCAGCTGATACGATTTAACAGTACGAGGACTTTTTGGGAAGACACACTTTTTAAATTATTATTTAGAATTTTTTTTTTGCCTTGATCTTGCCTTGACCTTTTTACTTTCGGACCATATACGAATGACTCTGACTCAAGACGTTTGGGCTAAAAAGGCTGGCCTCACCTTCCAACACAAGATGTTTTACTCAACATAATTCCTTATTTAGAAGAAGAATGATGGTTTTAATCCAATTTTACACTTTAGAATTGAAATGGTTCCTAAAGGCCTTTTTATACAGTATGCTGAGGCTGTAGTGCATGCTGTTTAAACACAGCACTGGTTCAACATTGTTGCATCTATGCATCATAAACATGAATTTCATGCTAATTTACTTCTTTATTAATTATTTTTAAAGAATGAATACCTTGTATTTGATATACATGGTATTGTCGTGTATATCACAGTATTGTCACGATTGACCAAAACTCATTCTGATTGAAAAGTACAGGAAGCACAGTGCACTTCAAACTATTCTACATAATTGAAACTTATTGAGAGGTGTAGGCACTTTACCAAGTTCTGGAACAAGACCCAAACTGTAACCCTCAACTGAAAGGAAATTGGTTGAAGAGAATCGCTTGAACACCAAGCCACAAGCCTGCCATGAACTGGTGCTGCTGGGGCGCCAGCGACACTATCCACATTCTGGTGAACTTTATATCTGTAACACTGCTGTCCAAGAAAGAAGCCCCTGCTCCAAAATCATTCTCACATCATTCAAACATCATTCTGACCATGTGGACAAAGAGACCTTTAACCCCTGTACCAACTGTTGAGCAGGCTGGTGGCGTTAGCATTTCGGGCTATTTGACTGCCAGTGGAAATTGTGCATTGCATAAAGTGGATGGAGTAATGAAAGATTACCCCAGAATTCTTTAGCATAACCTCAAATCATCAGCTAGACTTTTTAAACATGGACAAAATCTGAGTGTTCCAACAAGACCATGACGCTAAACGCACATTAAAGCTGTTCGTGGCTTCAGAGCCTCAATCATACTGAAAATTTGTGGCGCGTGCTAAAAAGTTGAGTCAGTGGCAGGAAACCAACAATTTTAATTCAACCTTACCAAATCTGCCAAGAAGAGTGGCCAAATATCCAACCTGCCATGAGCTTGCTGATACCAAAAGTGTTTGTTACAATGTTGATTTCAGAATACTTAAAATAACTTAAATTCCCATTAATAACCAAATTCATCTCTTGAAGATGTATGTTTTGCAGTTATTGTGCCTCTCAAAAATACCAGATCAAAGGTTTAATTGTCAGCTGAATATTATTGGTATGCAATGTTGGGTGTAGAGTACTTGGATTACTTTTTTGATGTAACAAGTAATCGAACGCGTTAGGTTCGCCATTTAAGTACTCACTTATTCAGTTATTAAAAAAAAAAATGTAATCTGTTATTCAGTCATTCCCAATCCGTTAGAGTGTGTGTGTGTGTGTGAGAAAGTCATCCTACTCGCGCCCCCCTCTGTTATTCCTGCTGTTATACCCCTATCTCATCTATGCGGTTTGACTATGGGAGGGCCGACGCGTGGAAACAATCATGAATCGTGATGAACCGTACTTATGAAACCGAAACCGCGTAGGTGAGATAGAGGTATTTGTAGTAGTTAACAGATTATGGACCAAACTTCGCTGAGTGATGATGGTAGAATAATTATAAAGGTCTTGACTAAAACAACATGCATGTGGAATCACAAAGGCGTTTTCATTTTCTGCAATGGAAAAGTACTCCAATTAGTTACTTTTATCAGAAAGTAACACTGTAATGGAACAGATTACTTTTTAAAGACAGTAATTTTGTAATGTAATTAGTTACTTTAAAAAGTACCATCCCACAAAACACTTTTGGTATGAAATTCTTGATCATGATGAGTGTGTGTGAATGTATGTATATCTATCCTCAAAAGATCTAGGTGGGTGGGAGGCAGTTTGATTCAAAACAGCAGCTCTGGGAGGCTATTCTGACATCCCGCAAAGAAATTCAAGCAGAAACTGTCCAAAAACTCACAAGTTCAATGGATGCAAGAATTGTGAAGGTGATATCAAAGAAGGAGTCCTATGTTAAGATGTAACATGCCCTGTTAGGATGTTTTTGATTTCAGTAAATACAGTATGACCTCCTAATGCTGCAAATTCAACAAAAGCCCATTTTCAGTTCTTTACAACCTATAAAATGTTTTAACTCTGTTGTGCATAATAATTTGGAACAGTACGCTTTCAGTTTTTAAATAAATATTGTTATCATTAGGAGGTCGGTTCAATAAAATTCAAATTATACCCTAATAATTGATGACTAGAAAATTATACTGACTGTCATTTGCATTTACTAATTATGAAAATCAGAGAAAGATATCATTTGCATAATAATTTGGTACACAGTGTTGTGTGTGTGTGTGTGTGTATATAATATATATATACTTCTTAGTGTAACTGAGCTTTATAGAAGTGTGTTATCTACACGTTATCTACAAAGGTTAGCCTGAAGAGACTTTTTTCCTATGATTAGTATTTCCCTTGGCTGCCATCCCATCCTAGACCAACTGTCTAGCACAGAGGATAGACACCTTCTGGCCCATTCGTAGAAGGTCTGAACAGAACTTTTGTTTTGATGGAATCGTCTTGCTCTCTTCATGTAGTCCTGAGCTCAGTTACATCAATATTTACACAGGGAAAATTATGAATATTCAGAGACAGGTTATGTTATAAGTAGGTTTTCTAAGCATGCCACAAGGACTATGAAAATTGCCTGTGTGTAGTTTACCACACACATTGGGGTTGCCAATGTTTTGTTTAGTAGACCTGTCCGGGATTGAGTTTTTCATTAGTGGTTAGACCACCACCAAAAAAACAATTAGGTAATAGAAAATGTTGAAATAAGAATGAAATGGGACCCCCCTTTTGTTTTCAACTATAATGCAGTATAAAGTACTTGGGAGAATCACATGAAAACCTTAATGTTTATTTCGTCTTGCACTGCAAGTAGGTATAACGAGATATATAGCTTTGTGAAGGCAGCAATACAAAGGGCTACTCAGAACACTGGACCAGTAATAGATTTCTACATTTGTGACTACAAAGGTTATGTACTGTGTCTATAATTTTCGTAATATTTAAAGATTTCATTATATTCATAAATTCTAATAAAATGTAATAAAAACATAAGACACTAAAAAAGATGGCAAGCATTGAAAGAAACATATAATAGCCATGTAGTATCTTGGGAGTATATTGCTGCATGTACAGATATGAATATAATTATTATAGAGAATAGCACTTGACCCAGAACATCCTTACTCTCTCATTAGTACACTCTCTCTGTGCACACAGTGTAATAAAGCCAGATGACACACTAAATTGAGATCATTAAATTGTACTACATGTAACCGAGCTTTCACTTTTTTTGTAAATTTAGCTCATCATTTTATTCACAAAATATTACCTTTCCATTTGTCATATGTACAGTATTTAATAATGTGTTGTAAAGGTTTTGCGTAGTTAATTTTTTATATTGCAAAATATACTTTGGGCATGATTATGTCTAATTCTGCTGGAGTTTATATTTAGCTCTAGCAGGAAACTCCATGATCAGAATCAACTGTAACTGAGACACGCCTCGGTTTTAGGCTCCACCAAATTTTCACAAATCTCACTGTCTGACTAGCACTTAAGTCTATCATAATAACGGACATTTAATGAGTAAGTATTACCCAGTTGTATTTAATTCCCACCCCCCTTATTAGGGCACTCCCCCATCAGTGATGCCTGCCATGCAGTGAGAGTGCAGCATAACGTGTGCTGCCTCCTTTAGAACTTCTAACACACGCTAGTTGGGAGTGGCTTAACACTCTCTCTAAGGAAAGTGCACTTTGCTGTGTTCTGCTTGTGTGAGTTCACCGATGCCCATGATTAACTAGTGTTGCTTTGTGGGAATGTGAATATCCCACTCACCCCCCCCCCCCCCACAGCTTTCCGTCCTACGCCCTGTAGGCCCTCTACAGCTTTCTGTCGACACTGAGGAGCTGCCAAATCCAGTAAAAATGATACCATAATTAAAATAATGGCATTAGGGTGATGTGCGTATAAAAGTTGATGGGATTCCTCATTTATTAGCATACAAGTTTATCATTCATATTTTTATCGAGATGCATACATTTAAGCGAAATTGCTTAAAGTAATGCTGCAAAAAACAATAGATAAATATATTTTCTAGATAAAGAAGAATGATATTCTTTGCATATGTCACAGTGTTTTAAAATTTCAGCCAGGAGTCTGCATTTGTAATTTACATTTGAGACTTTTTTCTGAGAGGAAAAAGTAAGGAGAGATACATTACATCGCTGTTACTTTAAAGGGAACTGGCACCATAAATGAGGGTCAAATGGATCGTTAATAATAGTGTGCGTGTGTGTGTTTGTGAGAGAGAGAGCGGTCGAGATTTAGTTTTCTTGATTGCTTGTAAAATTCTGCTTAACTCTGATTCCTGATCCCCTGAGAGATGTTTAGTAGAGTCCCAGGAGGAGAATACATTTCTGATCAAGGCTCATCTGTTGACCAGAATAACTTTTTTCCCCCAATTTTGAGCATGTTTGCTGTCAAAAATTCTAATAAGGCTCTTTGTAATCATGCTAATTGCCCACCTAGCCTCATGTTACCAGTTATTCATTGTTTTTGCAGAATTCTATTTCCAATCAAGAGGAAAATTAACATGGCCTGTGCAGCCAAAGTGGTGTTGTGTTACTAGGATGTGCTTTGGAACCAATTAGGATGATCCCTGCTGATCCGCAGAGGTTTACTGGGCGAGTGAGTAGAGAAAAGATCAACCTTGTAATGTTTAAAATGTGCATTATCTTCAAGGCAGACAGACACGCCATTGTAATTAGATAAGTGACCATGTTTAACCTTTCTAGTGCAAGTGCTCAGGGCAGTGCTGAGTGTTTAGACACACATTCCTCCATATTCTTTACTAATTTCTCTAGTTACAGTAGTCTATTAATATACATTTTCATATCTATTTGTTTTAAGGCCAGGACATGTACAAAACATGCTCCAATAAAGAAGTTATTTCTTTCCAATTAGAATTATAAAAAAGTAGTGGTAAACTCTGTAGTGCAATTGTATGAGTTCTAGTTTAAGATGAGGAGGAATGTATAAGAAGGTATAAGAATGTAGAAAAGAACGTTTAAGGTTTCAGTGTTAGTAAAGTGTTAGTAGAACTCCCTTCCACGTGCTATAATGAGGTGGAGAAGGTGTCTGTTCTGTGAGCTGCTGAGCTTGGATCACAAAGCATCTTTGTTTAAACTCGTCCAGAGGAAGCTATGTCCACTGGATGCTGGTCTTAATTGTGCTTGAAGGTTGAATGGAGAAAGGAACAGACAAGAATGCTGATCAAGGCACCTTGTGGGCTTTTTTTTTTGTGCATGAGGGGTACAGTATATTGCACAGGCTAAGATTTCCTTCTCTTGATTATAGAGACATGCAAATATTTTGGTAACACTTTATTTCAAGTAATATGTACAATATAAGAGGTTAACGAGGGTCTTGTTAGTTTAATTCAACACAAAGTCAGCAAATCAATTACGTTTATTTACTATGTATTAGTAGATCAACTGAATCCCATTTCTATTTTCTACCCCTTCCCCTACCCCTTGGGTTTAAATTTTTCCCCTAAGAAATGGGACACCACTACAACACTGTTATACGTCATCATACGTTGTCACTAGTTCCTAATGTTACGTTAAAGGACATGCGCCGATGTTTATCACACATTGCAATAAGAGAGAGATTACTCACTCCCAAAGTATTTTTGAGCCGTATTTCATCCCTATACATAATATAAATTATAAAAATATATAAAAATAAAATATATATTTGTAATATCGTGCAATCGGTGCTAGCCGCTAGCAAACTTTAGCGATTTTTTTGCAAACATTTCTTTACAGAACATCACCATAAACACAAACACAAGACTAGAGGTAATATACATATAATGAAAACTTGTCATAAAAATCTTTATTTATGGCAAAAATTTACATTTATGGGTCTGTTTGCTCGAGTGAGCAGCCATGTTGAAAATTTCGCTTAGCCCTTCGTTTGAAGTGAGGTCCTGAAAAATCTTCATTTGGAGGGCTATCTGGCCCTTCCCCTTCCCCCTCCCCCTCCAACCAAAAGAGAAATGAGACACCCCTACCCCTTCACGTGAACGCGCCAAATGGAGGGGTAGGGCTATGTGAAGGGGTAAGGGGTAGAAATGGGATTCAGCCTAAGTCTAAATGAAAACAGATATGCCTTGTGGCACTGATACGTACAGTACCAGTCAAAAGTTTGGACACCTTCTAGATTAATTTTAAATGAATTTTCTACATTCTAGACCAATGCTGGAGATCTCATAGCTATGTCATTATACATACGGCATTATGTAATTAAGTAAAAACATCATCAACAACACTTGTTATTTTAAAACACTGAGGACAGCTGCTCTGGAAGTACCATATTATCAAGTGCATTTGCAAAACCTTTCAAGCATCATGGTGATGCTGGCTAACAGGAAGGCAAGACCAAAACTTACCTCTGCTGCAGAGGAGAAGTTCATTTAGAGTTACCAGTCTCAGAAATCACCAATTAACAAACAGTACATCAGATTAGAACCATTATGAAGGCTTTACAGAGCATAGGTAGAGGACACATCTCAATATCATCTGTTTAAAAGGAGATTATAGTGGAACCTCGGATTTCGAGCATAATTCGTTCTGGAAGCGGGCTTGTAATTCCAAAATACTCGTAAACTAAATTAAATTTTCTCATAAGAAATAATGGAAACTCAAATTATTCGTTCCACAGATCCAAAAAAATAAATACATAAAAATAATTAATATAAAATAAAAATAAAACAAATTAACCTGCACTTTACCTTTAAAAAAAAAAAAAAAAAAAAAGCAAAAATAAATCCCGACAGATAAACATTTCCATTTGTGTATGCAGGCGCTGTGTGTATGTGTAATGTGTGTGCGCACACATTAACAGAGAGACCGTTTTATCGGGAAAATTAGCAAGGAACATTGCTAATCAAACTCGCGTGAGCGCATACTAACGGAATCACTGCTGTAAAGTAAAAAAAAACAAACAAATAAAAAAAAATTAACCTACACTTTATCTGTGAAAAGAATCGCGACAGAGCAGAGTTTCTGTGTAAGGCAGAGAGTGTGTGTCTGTACTGTATGTGTGTGTGAAGCCGAGAGGAGGAGGGGGTGGAAGGGGGGCTGTAAAGGTGTGTGTGGGTGTTTGTGTGTATGTGAGTGAAGCAGCCCGGTGTCAAATACACACACACGCACGCACGCTCGCTCGCTCGCTGAGTGATTGAGTGAGCTAGCTCGCTCACTCACTCACTCACTCACTCACTCACGCCTTTATGTTTTTCAAGTCAAAATGTACTTGTGGAACACTCGTAAACCGCGTTCCTCGTAATCCGAGGTTCCACTGTATTGCATATTTTGGATACCTTCAGCCTTGTTTTATAGTGTAGAAAGAAATAGAAATCAGGAAAGACCATAGAATTAGAAGGTAGAAGGCTTGTCTGTTGCAATGCATGTCCCTCCTTGATTTTGTGCTGTTATTAATAGGGTATAATGAAACCAGATACAGAAATCCAAAGTAATCAAAATAAAAGAAACAGACAGCTTGCATTATACTGTAAGTATTCTAAAAAAAAAAAAAAAGGTATGTCCAAACTTTAGACTGGTAGTGTATACCTGTTATGTGAAGGTTAGTTCTTGTTATATTATTGTATATATATATACATTATATTTTATAAACAAGACCTCTTGAATGTGTTCCTTCTAATAGAGTTATTGGTTGTTTCATTGACATCGACATAAAGTTCATATACCCTGAGTAGGGCGACTTGAGTACTTTGGGGGGGGGGGGGGGGGAACTGCCATTTTATATACAGCATTTTATATTCGTGTTGTGGCAACCGGAGGAAGCTTTTTGTTTATTCCAGTTTAGTGGACAAAACAGAGTTTTTTAATGATGCAGTTTTTTTAAGCCATTGTCAAATGTGTAGACATACAGGAAAATACCATAATTATGGAAATAGACTTTTTAAACTCTATCAGTAATAAATGTAAATCGTATTTGTTTTGCAGCACAATATAACTGTTTCGTAATTCCATTGCTGGTGTCTCAACAGTGAGCTTATTACTTATTATTCATTAAGGTAGTAGTTTAGTTAATAACTACATATTAAGCTAAGCTGTGATGTGCTGAAATTCATTAATATACATTTTTAAAAAACTAATTTCCATAATTTTCTTTTGATTCTGTAAAGCTGCTTTGCGACAATGACCATCGGAATTAGAGCAAGTTAAATTAGGTCAGCTATCCTTAAAAAAGCTCAACAAAACTATCGTGAAGCAGTAGGATTGTGACTAATCAGTCTACATCTTTTCGTCTTATCCATGATCATCACAACTATGTACAGTAACTATTATTGACAGGTTCTGTCATTGCATCTTTTTAGATTATGATTTTTCCCAGGATAGACGGTATCCTTGACAAAAACACTATAGAAAAAACATTATTTAGCAAAGAATCATGCTAAATTCATCATTGTTGATATGGTGAAGCTTTGTGTAGGTAAGAACAGCTGATTATAACTCTAATATCAGAAGTGATGCCTGGAACTAACTTGTGGATGTTTTAAAGCATTAAATGTAACCATGAGCTGTTTGTAAGTGTGACAAGTTGTTTATTAATGAATTAAAAATTGTAAGCTTTGTTACAGTAGATATTATAGAATGTAGGGAATTAATTAAAATGACTGACTAACGAGCCTCAGTATATACACAGTTAAACTTAGGATTGCGAGCATAATTTGTTCCGGAAACGTGCTTGTATATCAGAGCTTATTGGCCTTAGGTTAAAATGTATCAAAACATGTTTGCTTGTCTTGTAAAACGCTCACAGACCAAGTTACTCGCAATCCAAGGTTCCACTGTGTGTGTGCGCGTGTGTGTGTGTATATATATGTATATGTGTGTATATATATATATATATATTGTGTATATATATACCTAGTTCTAAAGTGCTCTTTTTTTTTAAAAAGTGTACAGTACGTAATAAACATTAACATAATAATTTTCTAAAGGTGTGTATTTTCCCCCCACAATAGTGTGCTATTTTAGTACCTGATCATTTATATATTTGGTATACAACCTAATTTACGTTATAAAGAAAGACTTGCTCCTATTGAACTGCCTAAATATCTAGTAATGCAGTTGCTTGGTTGACTAATGACTTTCTAGGTAACATTATTAACCAAGTTGTTAGTGATTGGAACAGCCACATTGATGTTTGCGATCCACTGGGAAAAAAAAAATTCTAGATGGCCATTTTACACTTTGCATTCTAAAGCAATATTGTATGTATATTTAATTTGGCAGCAGAAAGATTGAACGGTAGATTATTTCGGCACTGGTTCTCCGCAGTTGATCCGTGTCTGCAAGGCCGGCGCCGATTCGAATACTTGGAGACTCCTTTTCTCCTTGTGTGTTTTCTCCATCATCAGTGGAATTCTGTTTTGTATTTTGTTGCAAAATGATTTATGTGACAAGGCATCCGAAGCACACGCACCCCTTGGTTGCCATATGGGACCGAAAAGCACCATTGTACGTTCAGGACATGTTCAATTGGCCCTCACTGAACTCTGAAATCTGCATCTTTTGCTGAAATTGGATCTCAGTAGATGGATACACAAGGGCAGTTTTGAAGAACAGAGCGGGTTGAAAATATGTACTGCTAATCATAAGGCGGCTGTTACATGGCCTTCCCTTTGTGTTTTGGTTAATTCCATACCTGTGTAGGTTCTTCAGGTTTACTAGGATTAAAGGTAGTTTTTTGGTGAGCACTCGGCTAAGTTTTGTCCGGCTATTTGGGTCCATATGATCATGATATACAATGCAGGGGTCTACAGCACATAAGAGTTTTGTTTCATAATCTGAATGCTTCGCACAAGTTCCTTATGACCTGACGTGCATGTAAACTCTACACAAGACTTTGGCCTCATGATCTATTGGGTGACTTGTCCTTGCTATAAGAAGCGTGCAGTTTATTAAACAAATGTATGCATGTGGTACATTTGTTTAATAAATTGCATGCATTTAGTGCTCAGTTCTGGGAAATCTTTACCTTTGCCCTGAACAAAACACTCTCATCCAGCACCATATTAAAGCTCAGCTACTTGCAGGGTAACCAGTGGTTATGACTGTACAACACTGACATGCACAAGCACACCGAATAAGAGACACTAACAGCTCAGTGCTTAGGAATAATAAGTAATTTATGCTTGTCTGTTGCAATGCATGTTCCTCCGTGGTTTTGTGCTGTTATTAATAGGGTATAATGAAACCAGATACAGAAATCCAAAGTAATCAAAATAAACGAAACACAGCTTGCATTATACTATGTAAGTATCCTAAAAAAAAAAAAGGCATTGCTGATCGCATGTCTAGTAAGCAAGTTTAGCAAATAGTTGCGGGTGAATTGAAAAACTGATAGGATGTAATTTTGAAAGCATTAAAACATTTTTATGTGCTCTGGTGCAAAAAAAAGGATTAACCTGTCTAATGATGATGCTCGCTGCAAATCTCTAAGTTGTTATACTTTATCAGCGTCTTTTTAAGAAGCATTATGCTAATTGTGATCTAGCTCCCAACATGAGCGATTAGCGGTTTTACAGTCGGAATGTGGAATTTACCAAAAAGGAGCATTGTGTATTTGTGTTTTGCCGTTCGTTTCGAGAGATGAAACCTTTGCTTGGACTCCTCTTGCATTTATTATGTCTTATCAAATGAATCATCGAGTACCTCTGATAAGACAGCGGCGTGTTTGTTAAAATTATTCATGGTGAACCATTTAAACGAGTTGTTCAGTGCCGCTATGTGACACGGTCTCATTAATCACAGGTGTTTTAGCCCACCCTGTATGCACATCATCATTGCACATGGAAACCATAAACATGAGATTACATAGAATACATTTGCATTTCTGTTGAGTTCATGATGTCTTAGCTTTAGTCTATTCAAAGGAATTATGGTGTAATCATTTTCCACTTTTTCCCCGTACATCCTTTGTTTGGATGCATTAATTGAACACTAATTTGTACATTGAATTGTATTTAACTGACAAAGTTTTCTTTGCTTTAGTAGTATCATTTGTGGTAACTACTGTTGGCGATTGCTTCAACACACACATGGACGTACAGACACACACACACGCACAGACACACACTCCAGCACATACTGATTCTTAAATGTTGTGCAGCTTAGCAGAGCTGTGCTCAGGGAACTGGGCTCCTGCTGGTCTGGGACTCTGTCTTAATCTATCCATTCCCCTCTCCACTAACACACACATTAAAACAATATTGCTCTCCTGTCCCCAGCAGACCTCAGACACAATAACCACACTTGCTCCTAGGAAAACCCACCCAAATACTTCTGACACCTCTGGGCTCCCTCACTGCTCCTTGGGTCCAGCCACAGGTCAAAACGGAGGGAAAGTTTCAGGTTTACCCCCTCCTTTTCCACCTTTCCGTTTTATTTTTTATCTCCCTGTGCCCTGGCGACAAAATGAGGGCTTAACTTGTAATGTGCTGTACAGGTCCCCTGGTGGTTGTTGATTGTTTAGTGCTGGGAAATTAGAGGGCTGCTAGCCAGGATTGTCCTTTCTGTGCTAAGGCTAGGAATAAACCCGTTCTTGTTCAGCTGCACTGCAGGGGCAACGACCGAGCCTCAGGGCTCAACCTACAAAGAGACAATGGTGTTCAATACTTTGACTCAGCAACTACATTACTAAATCTGAATAGTCACACTGCCGAGTTTACATACTGTAGACGTCTTAAAGCTAAGGAAGCAGGAAATGTGAAATATTTTCTCTCTCATGTCTCTGAACTTTTATACAGCTGTGGTGTAGTAAACAAAACATCTGACCTGATCCCTGGACCCTCCTTCAGATAGCGCTGGTTGAAGTTAGTTATTTCTACTCTAGTGCCTCTTGTGGTTCTGACACACGCTAATAGACATTGCCGTTTCTCAGTGACGTCAGCGTTGTAGGAGAGTTTCTCTTTCACTGTCCGAGCTCTCCGTCTCGACCCTGATTTTGTTCTCACTCTTTAGTTTCCAAGCTAAAGCTTTGACCGGCTTCCGGATGAGCAAAGGTCTTGAGCAACAATTAATTTCTTCATATTAAATTAAACGAACTGATGTAGACTAAATTAAAGAAATGTCTACAAATATTTTACTGTAAGGTACCTAAAGATACAATTTATAAATTGCTTGTTTATGTAAAAACCTCAACAGCAACCTTGTTTCCCCTCTCATCTGTTCCAATCACACAGCATTCAGCATCAGCAGTTATACGAATCATGGGCCTGATCATCACCTGCTCTTCACTGGTTTGTGCCTTAAGTTAGATGTTTTTTTTTTTTTAACGCTTGAATAATGCTGGTCACTGTGTGGCTTAATAAACCAAAAACATTTTTCAGAAACTGGTCAGGAACAAGACCTGGACTGAACATGTGAGGCAAAAAGC
Organism: Channallabes apus; assembly: GCA_030522415.1. Taxonomy (NCBI): domain Eukaryota; kingdom Metazoa; phylum Chordata; class Actinopteri; order Siluriformes; family Clariidae; genus Channallabes; species Channallabes apus. Next base: position 31,417,228 of record CM060107.1, read on the forward strand.
TTCAGGAAGCTTGCAGAACTATTCAAGACTATATTAAAATAGAAGAAGGTCTGGATATTTGCACAGTACTGTATGTCTGTGTGTCAGATGCATTGCATGTTGTGTTAATACAGTGGGCTGGTTGTGTGATGAGTCTTCAAAATGATGAAATATTCACGCTACCCAGAGACACGCAGATATTTTAAGTGCACACTGTACAGTTGTTAGTCTTAAAACATATAATGCCAGGTGCTCACTAGTGGCCGATTTCGTGCTCTTGTGACTGAAAACAGCAGATCACAAATTTCTGGCAACGTCAGAATTTTTTATTTATTAAACATCATGTGTGTTTGTTTCTGTGACATTTATCTAAAAGCCACCGGTAGTAGGATTAAACTCGGGGGAGAGGTCCAAAAATATTTGTGGCATTGGCAGTGCAAACATTTTAAATTAATTACTTCATATAAAACATATTAATTATAGTGAGTAGCAAAGCAACTATGAGTATACACTTACTGAAACGAGTAGACTTGTGTCTTTTAAAAAAAAGTTAATAATTATATAATCTAATAATAATAATTTTCTTCATTTTTATAAAAAAACATGTTTTTTCTAGGCATACAATTGCTGCTATTATAGCGAGGGATTGTTTCTGGTTTTAAGGACATAATCAGAATGTAGCAAATTTTCTTTAATTGCAGGTATTTAAGAGGATAACTTGATTGCAGACAAGATTTTATTGCGATCTTGTACAGTCTTAAAGAAATGCTCGAAGAATTAGCTTTAGATGCGTGTTCATCTTTTCACAGTGTAGAGTTTTTTCCCCCCACTGTCCTGACTTTCCTGAGTGGAATTTTGTCATATTTTTCAGGAAAAATAATCTATCTTTTTATTTTGCTAATATATTGTAATATTCCTATTTGCTTAGTCGACCTTTAAAAAATATAAATAAAATAAATCAACACTGGTAGCAAAACGTTCGAATTCATGAGAAGTCGCCTCCGAGCAGCCTGTATTCACCGTGTACAGACAGAGCCTGTGGGCTGAGGAGGAGCTGTAAAGTGGATAGATTGCCCTCGCAGCCTCTGTCTCCCTTTATTGGCTGCGGTAATTGACATATCCTTGTCATTTATAATCATCTGTGCGTCTCTCGGAAAGTTAATTGCTTCCCCCTCTGCATTTGCATGAGGCTCACCTCTGAAGGGCACAGCCACCCATTAATATTGTGTCATGATGAATTATCACAAATAAAGCCCAACGTATTGATTAATGATGGTTGCCGTTTGCGCTCACTTTCTCACCGTCTGAGGGGAAAAAAAAACACACACACTTGGCCAGAGAGAGAGAGAGATGATAGTGCTAGGTGGTTTCACAGGTGGGAATAAGGGTCAGATTCGCTGAGTTATGGTTTAGGATCGAGATCAATAAAAAGATTTCTGTATTGTGTATACATAT
>CM060107.1:32766161-33006161 GCA_030522415.1 Channallabes apus
TTCTTGGTTGAATTGAGGCAACAACCAAAAAAAAAAATAACATGATTTTGGAAGGACAACAAGCAGAGGAGACTTGCATGGGCCAAGAAACACAAGGAATGGACATCAGATCAGTAGAAAACTGTCCTTTGGTCTGATGAGTCCAAATTTGGGATTTTTGGGCTCTGACTTTGCTAGACAGAACAGAAGATTACTGAAAGTGTGGTTCCTACTGTGAAGCATAGCGGAGGATGTGTAATGGTGTGGTGTGGCTGGTGACACTGTTGGTGCCTTAGTCAAAATTGAGGGCACATTTAATCAGCATGGCTACCACAGCATTTTGCCACCCCTTCTGGTTAGCACTCTGGGACCATCATTTGTTTTCCAACAGGACCATAACCCCAAACACACCTCTAGGTTATGTAAGAGCTATTTGTCCAAGACGGAGAGTTCTTGTGCACTTTTTGTTTGTTCAATAGGCCACAGATTTTATCACAATATTTTAGTTGTAGCATGCCACCCATGAGGCTGGAATTAGATCAATACCAAGCCTCTCACTTTTTTTTTTGCGGTTCTGCAGCCATTTAAGGTGGATGTCTACATGCTTTCCTAAAATTCTAGGGCATGTTCTGTCTACTTTGATGTGTTGCTTAATTAGCAGGCTAGCAAGCCCGGCTGAGTAGAGGCAGGGGAACAGAATGTCTGTTTGCTGGTACTTTTATTGCTTCTTCAAAAGAAAGGTTCAAATTTATGTCAAACAGCAGGGTGCCTGAAAGATGATGCTGATTTTGTAATACTACATAAATATGCCTCTTCTTACTCCAGCTACACAAACCTAGTCCGGTGTAAGACTTTAAAACTGCGATTTGTATTACCTGTGATAAAGATTGAAGAGAAAAAAAGAAATGCACTGAAAAGTGCTAAATCTCATTTTTTATTTTTCAGTTCATTTAATTACATTTAAGTACAAATTAAATGGGGGAACAATAACTACAGTAAAAGCTGTCAGAAGAGCTTCACTGTGTTTTAGCGTGGAAGTGCCCAGGATCAATGAACAATATTTTTTCAAAAGATAGAAAGGCATTGAGTAGGGTTGAGGTCAAACATTTGTATAGACTACTCAAATTATTCCACTCCAACCATGGCACATCAATGACTTCATGGAGCTCAGGTTGTGTACAGAGGTATTGTCATGCTGAAATTGTCCCGAACTAACCCGAGGAGACCAGAAAGACTTGGCTTTAGCCCTGTACCGTGAATGGTAAACCCGGGGGGGGGGGGGGGGGGGGGATGGTTGGAACCCGGCTGGAGTTCAATGGCCAGGTTATAGGGACGGTAAGGTGGCAGCTGATGGGCTCGATGTTTACAGAACACCTCAGCCAGGTCCCGATAGGGTGAAGGGATGGCGTGGATGTCGACGTCGGGGGCCTCGGACTCCGTGGAACACGTCCCAGCCTGAGCCCGTAGGCATAATTCGGTGCAGGTCGGCCCCCACTGAAGGATCCGGTTCTGTGTCCAGGAAATCAGGGGGTCGTATTTCAATAGCCAGGGATATCCGAGGATGAGAGGTGGAGAGGAGATGGATGTGAGGTGAAACTGAATTTGTTCTTGGTGCTGGCCGAGGTTGAGAGTGATGAGTTGGGTCTGTTGGGTGATGGGGCTAGATGAAAGGGGCCGCCCGTCGACGGAGGCGATCTTCATAGGCTGAGATAACGGCTCAATTCTTACCCCCAATCCTTTGACATATGTAGAGTCAATGAAGTTACCCGCGGCACCGGAATCAATGAACGCGGTACTTCGGACCCGCTTGTGGCCAAGGTGGAGGATTACCTGAACCGTAAGCTAGAAGTGGTGGTTTCGGTTGTGGCGGAGAGGTGGACGGTGCCCGGTGAGTCTCTCCTCTCGTTCACCGGGGCTGGGCATTTCCCGGACGGGATGGCCAGGTCGTTCGGTGGTGCGTTGCTGAACCACAGTAGGCGCACAATCCCTCGCGGTAGTGTCTCTCGCGTTCCGCCACGGTCAAGGAGGCGCGCCCTAGTTGCATGGGTTCCCCGGCTCCGGTGTCAACCACGGCAGGGGGTGGAGATCCGACACGTCCGGGGAAGGCAGTGGTGAAGGCGGATGGTGGTCTTGGTGCGGCATATGAATAGGTGGGTGCGGGCGGCAGGGTTCGAGGTGCTGGTTTCGGACGAGAGAGGAGGCGCTGGTCGATACGGAGAGCCAGCTGGATCAGCCCCTCTAGTGTGGCTGGGAGTTCTCGTCCTTGGTGGCATTAAACTCAAACACCAGTTCCAGCGATGTTAAGAACACACTGCACTTCCCGTCCATGCCATCCCATTTGTCTGGTATTGCAAGGAAAACATCAGAAGGGGGGAGGGGTTGGTGCGGGGCCGCGGCCGCCTTGTGTCTTGGACACTCCGGCGCAGAGTATCGAGCTCCCCGGTTAGCTTGTTGATTAGCATAGCATGCTGGTCAACCACATCGCATAAGCGTGCGTGATCCGCTGGGTTTACTGCTTTTGGCTCTGTCATTCTGTCACGAACTAACCCGAGGAGACCAGAAAGACTTGGCTTTAGCAGTTAGCCCTGTAGCGTGAATGGTAAACCCAAACGCGGAGGGACACGAGCGGGCAGGATAATCACGCGATTTATTATTAGGACTCACAAAGTAAATGAGCAAGAGAAAGACACAATCTAACCCGCGTCCTATAAACACACACTCAGTCTGAAAGTAGACCCAAGAAAGTGAGTACTCACGTGCAAACAAACGATTCCGATGCGGCATGGGCATAACTCAATGACAGAGCGATGTGCGGCGCCATCTTGTTTCCTTTTATGCTTTCAGGTTCGCGACCGTCTTACTTCCGGGTCCTAGTGCTGGTCGCGGCTGAGTGCGCATGACAGAAATACATTAGTCCCTTTTAGTTCCAGTGAAGGGAAACTGTAACGCTACTACAGAGAAAGACGTCCTGTTTAAGTGTATGCTTATACACTTAAATATGGGTGTGGTATCCATATACTTTTGGATATATTGTGTGAACACCGCAATAATTATTGATTCATGAGTACTTTTCTTTAGGTTAGATTGAGAACAATCCAAAAATTACAAGCAGAGTGATTTAAAGAGCTCCCAGACACATTAATCAAACCTAAACACATGCTGCTTCTGAAACACTCAGGAATACTTGCATGTACTTCCATTCCACTAGTAACACAAGGTCAAACCTTGCAGTGGCTGGAAAGGTTCACCTCAGCACACCATGCGTTCTCACTTTTGAGTGATTACTGTCTTAAAGTGCCTTGAGCAATCTTTGCTCTCTTTCACACTCTCACAGAAGTGAGCACGCTCTCACACCCTCAGAAACAGATGTTCTTTCCATTGGGGTGAAAGGTCCCAAAATGTAATTCTTCATTGCTGCTGCTGTCTGGGTTTGATGTAATGGTATACTGTAATCACTTCACCGGGACACGCAACCATATACACATATCATTAAGCGGTGCATGTTCATAGTAAATGTGTCTTCGGAATCAATGTGAACACCATGTAAAATCATGTTAACGGAATAAAAAAAATCAATCAAAGACATGTGAGAACAGCAATGAGGCATGAGATTATAGTCCTACACTTCGGCCCTTACAGTTTAACCTACTTTTAAAATTCAAAAGGGGTTATCGAGCCAGGCTAGGCTGCAGGCACAGAGATTAGACATGCTTGCTCGGGTTTCTGATGCCTTAACCAAACACACAACTCCACAAGCTCTTTAGCTTCCCCTCAATACTAAGCCGATAACGAGACAGTGAAGGAGGTTCTTTGTGAAGAAGAACTGCTTCACTTCACTTCATTTCTAATAGTGAAGAAAAAACAGAACATGTCAAGATGAATGCTCGTTGTAGAGTTTTGTGAGGAAATGAGTAAGAACATGAGGATTTGGGCTAAATGGAAGGTTGGTTAATTATTGTGTGGATTTTTTTTTAACAACATGGAAAGGAGTCAAACAGATCCTAAATCTCATTCGAATGCTGGAAATACACGCCAACATTCAACAGCAGCTAATATCCCCGCTTAAGCAATAAGTGTAATGAACAAGCACCTGAACATTCCCTTTGAAAATATTCCAATGTGGCAGGGCAAAAATAAGTCAGAACAGGCTTTGTTAACTTTTTGAACCAGGTGAATCTTGGTGACGGTTTATTTATATTAACCTAAACCAGCTAGCCTAGCAATAGGCACATTATGTAAATGTGTACAATGATATTTTTACTATTTATTAAAGCATAGAGCATCTTATTTCTGAATTTTCTATTCTGCTTGTTTCAAGTGATTTATATATATATTATTTTCCTATTATGTGGATCATTAATTTCAAGCTAACTTTGAAATTCTATTATTTCTTGCGTTTCTTTTTTTTAGTTTTAAAAAATTATGGACTATGATTTTGACCATGAAAAGTTATGGATCCCCGGGTACTGTATGTGTAACAGACCCCACTAGGGGCCCCGGCAGGATTAAATATCATTGTATGCAAAAGAATACACCTAACCTCTTGTACGCATCTTTTATGCCTAGGTGCAATGCATGCATATACAACTACTCAGCGAGTAAATGAGAGAACAAGGGAGAGATTAATTAAGTTTTTTTGCATGTTACCGATATACCACCATTAAACTCTGATTACCCTGCTGCATGCATTTCAAAGGCCACCAAACAGTGTCGTAAAAACTTACCAAATGCACAAAGAAATGTACACACAGTGCGTACATGATTATGACTGCCGGTGTCCCTTGACCCCACTTTCATAACAAGAGGCTTAGTAATTTCAATAACAACAAATTGAGTATATAAACTTCCTTTAAGTCTCCTGTTATTTGAGTTAGTTCAGAGTTATTCTGCCTCATGTAAAATCAGAGCGCCTCACACAGGTATAACATTTTAATAACCTCTGACTTTGGTTGAGGGAACTCTTCTGAGACTTGCCAACACAAGGAACTCCAGTCTTGTCAGAAGTCAGGACAGAATCTGTGACTGGAGTGTGTACGTGCAGTGAGGGAGAACTTACTCTACAGAGTGGCACGCTCAAGAACCGGAGACAAGTACCCTCATGTTCATTCATATATCATGAAAAGTTAAATACAGGTCACTATCATGGTTATTATTATAACTAATCTGACAAAAAGAAAAATAAAGGTAAATCGACGCACTCAGGGATGCTCGGGTACAAACCCTCGGTTCACATCCACAACTGCATACATCATGTTGTCATTTCCTCTCTGGGTTATGGCCTTGGAGGCTGAACAGTGAGGGATCAGCCTTCGACCCCAGTTGGTGGGTTGAGAGGTCATTCTGTCACTGCTCCTAAAAATCAGAAATTATAGCAAAGACTTCAACATACAAGACATGATCACAAATCTGCTTGTGTGTTGCAAAACATGTTGCACGTTATCAAAGCATGTTTTTTTTTTTTACTGGATTGTTATAGAAATGGGTTTGACATGCTTTTTAATCTGAACCACCGACATGTTTGAATTGGATGCTTGATTACTGCTACAGCTAAGTTACTGCAAGTAAACACAAAACACAATAACGTGTGTGATGCAATGTTGTGCAACTTGTACAGTGAGTCAGATTGATTCCTGTCAGGATAACCGTATCAGATCGGTTTCTTGTATTACATCCTGATTAAGGCATACTTAAAATTTGCCCTTGACAATATGAATATTGTTATGTGCTATGAGAAGTAAAATCTGATGGTGAATTTACAGAGGACTAATTAAAAAGCTACAGTAGGACCTGAAAGACTTACCAGACCTTTGCTACCCTGCGTTCAAATTCAGGTTAAGCAGGGGGCAATGAGGAACACAATCCCTGCGTCTCTGATTTACTTTTAATTTAACTGTTTATTTTAGGAGCTCGCCCTGAGCTTTTCATTCCTGCAGTTGGAGCCTGCCGGGCCAGAGGTCAGTGACGCCAAAGTATGACCTCTTGACATTACTGCCTCTCGGGAAAAAGGCCATGTAGTCATGATGTGGCGACCCAGTCTGATTGGATGGGACACAGATGTAGTGCATGACACTGCATTCAAGGCCTATGACTCACATCTAAACTTATATTCAAGCTCCAATGTCAGTCCAAAGGAACTCAGGTTATTTGTGGGTCTATGAAGAAATTCTGTCATTAATTAACATGCTGGGAAAGTGAAGCCGCTCAGTGTAATGGAAAAGCCGCTTGAATAACGTTCAACCAGGATGTCATTGTTTCCTTCACCGGTTATTTGCATTCAGTCATATCTGCTGCAACAGCTGTAAAACAGAGCGCTTGTTTCAGAGAGCTCATTGTCGAGTGCGCTGATGCCTTTGATTTTGTGGCCTGATTAGCAGTGCCTCTACGACGTGCCATAAGGCTTTAACAATGCAGTATAAGGTATAAATGAACCAATGGCACCTGGTTTCCACGACCTGTGACTGAACTCAGACCACAAAACCAAAGAGTGGGTTTAACGTGGCTAAGGACATTAATGACCTAAGGCCTGTCTGAAATACTCCAGACACCATCCACCATTTGCTACACAAAGCCTCCTTGAGTCACTCTCTTTGTGTCAAACCTTTCAGATGGCATTAACATATCAGGTTCAAAACAATGCAGGTAAAAATAAATGAATCAAGGACTACTACTAAACATATAATTATTTGATCCAGTTCCATCAACTCTAAGAGAAGAGATGCCCTTTATGCACATTAGTACGAGAAAAAGCTTTTTCTAACAATATGTCCTGCCTCAACAGTGGTGCCTAACACATCACATGATTTAGCCCAAGGTTTATGTAAGAAATACTCATTTACTTGCAGCGTCATTTGTTGCGGAGCCACCAAGACAGGTGTGTGTGTTTGTTTGTGCAGCTCTGCCCTGACAGGAGCATGAACTGAGGAACTTCAAACAGCAGAGCACTACAGTAACTGCGACAGGGTGCCAGAGAGAGCGGCCAAGAGTGGAGGCAGAAAAAACAGCAGTGCTCTTTCAGACACAGCAGGGCCGACAACTGTGCAGGCCTTCAAATGGGCATGACAGATCCCAGACAGTCCTGCACCGGGTTTGCATACCTTTTAAAGCAAATAGAACAGATCTGCAAGAAATGTTTTTAATGGCATAAGACATGTCAGCTTTATCTGCCCCAACCCCAAGGAAAAAAGACCTTACCTGATGATTTAGCCTATAAAGTTAATACAAGGAAGACTTCAAATATATCAGCAAATAATTGGATAATGGGTTTACCTCAATCAAGGGTGCTTTTATCCATCTTTCATCTGCATCATTACAGGAGAGATGATAATTACCATGAAGCCTACATATAAAATATTAACAACAAAATTAAGCCCTGGGGTTGTTTTCTGAAAGTGCATGTACAAAAATTGGTGAGGTGACTTCGAAAAGGTTCAAAGGGAAGCTGTCTGCCAACAATTTGCACTTCAAACGCTTCTTACAGGGTGGCTATTTTGGCTCATTATCCACCACGTGAGGTCACACAAAGCCACAGCCGAGCAGATCCTCTCCTTCTTACCGTAGCGCCATTCTGCCCAGAATATCATTACAGCCTTGGGCCTTGACAAGCACCTGAGGACGCACACTGCCTGAATGTGCACATGTGTACACACTGTAGCACATGGATTAGTGGAGTATTTCTCAATCATAGACCTGCAGATTTTCATGTTTTTCCTGCTCAACTAATGAACAAGCCTGAACTAGGCTTAACCTTATTAGGTACAGAAGGTCAGAAGACAACCGTAGAATGCTTGTTATTCTCTAAATGCACATGCGTAACCATGTCTAAACCTGCATATTCATACGTTTTTATGGCCATTTGAAATTAATGAAAAGTGTGATTTAGCCACTCTTGCTTGAAATGTCTGTGAATTTTTTTTTTGTACCAGAAATTAATAAAACAAAAGTGAGGTATGTTATGAATACTATTTTTTCCCTTAAAAACTGAAGTTCTGTACACTTAGATCTACTGTATAGAGCTATCTAATTCTCCAAACTAATGGTTAGCGTAGATTTTCAAGTTTGTGTTCTAATTGTAAAGGAGTCTTTACAATACACTTTTAAATGAGTTATCAGTTTACGCATGCTTATCTACTTGTGTGTGATACATCACTGCTGGTTTTATATATATATATATATATATATATATATATATATATATATATATATATATATATATATATATATATATATATATATATATATATATATATATATATATATATATATATATACACACACACACACACACACACATCTTATACATCTGGACAATTGTACACGGCACTTTCACTAGTCACCTTTCATGCATATTTGCATAACCATTTGTCACTTTAAATTATATATTTATTTACATTATTTTAATGTATTGTATGATACATTATTTATATTTACATATATATACTCCCCCCCCCCTATATTTCTATATTTTGCAATATTTTATTATGCCCTTATTGTACAGTTTATTTTACTAGTTACATTTATTTCTTTAGTATTTCCTTTTATTGATATTTATTTTACGTACAAGCTTTTATTTTCTTTTTAAGGTCACTGGCGGTCGTGTAAGCATTTCACTGCATATTATACTGTGTATGACTGTGTATGTGACAAATAAAATTTGAATTTGACTTCAGTAAATATGGAACATGTATGAAGGCTGTGATTTGAATCCCCCTACATAAATAAGACATGTATTAAGAAACACTGTATTTGTATGGATTGTTTTTTAAACCATGACAACAGCATTAACTATATACAGTACAGTATATCAGGACCTTTTACTATATACAGTCCGGTAAAGTATAAACACAAACGTCTCTCACTAAATCAGTTCACTCTTCATTCTTCAATGCAAGTTTAAATGATGTACAAGGATACAATTATTTACAAATTGACAATTGTAGTGATTATTTGAATGTTCTTAAAGCAGTCATGTGTAATCATGCTAACTATGGCAATGCTGACCCAATGCAGGTCTGATGCAAAATATTTGGAGTACTTCGCAAAAGTTTTGAACCGTCCTCATTTCTTCATATTTTGCTTCCAAAGAGGCAGACTTTCTTGTATTTTTTATGTAGTCTTGAGCAATAGTTCTCCAGACTTCCTCAAGGACTTTTTGGCTCTCGTTTTTGGCAAGATTTTGACTCTCATTTTCAATCCATTCCCAATACCTGCCCATTTCAGTGGAATGGGTTTTTGTTTGTTAAGCTACACAGTGACCTATGAATTATTCAAGCATAAAAAAACATCTAACTTAAGGCATGAACCAGTGAGAAACAGGTACAGATGATGACGGATGATAAGGCCGGTAATACTGTAAGTATACTGGTGATGCTGAATGCTGAGAGGTTGGAACAGACGAGAGGGGAAATTATGTTGTTGCTGAGGTTGTTACATAAACAACCTATTTTTTTTTTTTATTGAGTCTTTAGGCATTTTTCAGCCTGTGTCAATCTACATAACTTAAGCAAAATTTTATATACAGAAATGAGGGGTGGCTCAAGACACTTATACACACTATTTACACAATACTGTATATTAAGATTTTATCTATCAACTGCATATTTAAACATTACATTTACTAAATAATATAGTATTTATAATAATACATCTACACTAAAGATTTTTTTCTTTTTTTGGGGTAACATGGCCCGAGTTTCTAAAATGCTGTAATAGTAACGTATTGTCAGAACCGAATAGTAACTTTCCCAGCTGAAATATGTCCTACATCATGGTGCTTAAACGAAGTACCACCAAAGATCAACGATAAATTTCCAGTATAAAGAAATATAGAAAGTATAACAGAAAAAGAAAATCCTCCTTCAACTAATTGAGCCACTTTCAGCTCATGATAGCTTCAAATACAAACTGACCCCCTTTGACAGGGTGGGAATATAAAAATAAATAAAAATGTTTTAAACACAATAACACAGCAGTAAGATTGTCAAGAGCTAGTTTACCACTTTGGCCCATCTGTACCATCAACATCAACTACAGTAAAAGGCTTTTACAACTAATCACCACGACTTTCAAACCACTGCAGGAACCCAAGCAGATAAAAGAGATAACACATACAGTAAATAGTAAAAAAGGATTGATCTTTAAAAAATAAAAAGTAAAAATATTTCTTGCATACTGTCCAGAAACTACAGTCACTGCACTCGCAAGCTACCTTTACTAGACCTCACAGCGGCCTAACATTTTAACTCCAGGAACACAGTAGTGCCCTTTGTCCAAAGCCTGGTATCTGGTGGGTGTCCACTGGGAATAATGTAGGGCAAAGCGGGGTGGGGGTGAAAGCTGGAGACCATGCCAGTGAACTATTGGCACCCTATTAAGCTTAAAAGTAATAGAAAGGAGTGAGATCGGGTGACTAGACTGTGTTTTTTAGAGAGATCAAGTGTTGTGCAATGTGGGGGGTCCAACTTCAGTCACTGACAAGGACATTCTGTGTGAACTTTGGAGTACCTTGCACCAACTTTTGGCCATTTGCTGATATAAGTGGATGCTTTATATAAAATAAACCGTATGTTTTAAGTTACATGTGTGTGTGTGCTTAATTGAAAACTGTCATTGACTAATGCCACCCATTAACTAAGAGGAATCTGTCTACACAAAAATTTTATATATGCATCTCCTTCTATCTATCCTCCTATCTTCCTATCTATCTATCTATATTATATATAATTGGAATGATACAGAAAAGATAAGCATGGCATGGCATGGCAAGGATGACACAAAATCGCGAAGTGCTTTTATACATACACACACATATATATATATATATATATATATATATATATATATATATATATATATATATATATATACACATACACACATTTTATATATATATATATATATATATATATATATATATATATATATATATTTTTTTTTTTTTATATATATATATATATATATTATATATATATATATATATATATATATATATTTTTTTTTTATATATATATATATATATATATATATATATATATTTTTATATATATATATATATATATATATATATATATATATATATATATATATATATATATATATATACAGTGGTGTGAAAAACTATTTGCCCCCTTCCTGATTTCTTATTCTTTTGCATGTTTGTCACACTTAAATGTTTCTGCTCATCAAAACCCGTTAACTATTAGCCAAAGATAACATAATTGAACACAAAATGCAGTTTTTAAATGAAGGTTTACGTTATTAAGGGAGAAAAAAAACTCAAAATCTACATGGCCCTGTGTGAAAATGATTGCCCCCCTTGTTAAAAAAGAACATAACTGTGGTTTATCACACCTGAGTTCAATTTCTGTAGTCACCCCCAGGCCTGATTACTGCCACACCTGTTTCAATCAAGAAATCACTTAAATAGGAGCTACCTGACACAGAGAAGTAGACCAAAAGCACCTCAAAAGCTAGACATCATGCCAAGATCCAAAGAAATTCAGGAACAAATGAGAACAAAAGTAATTGAGATCTATCAGTCTGGTTATAAAGCCATTTCTAAAGCTTTGGGACTCCAGCGAACCACAGTGAGAGCCATTATCCACAAATGGCAAAAACATGGAACAGTGGTGAACCTTCCCAGGAGTGGCCGGCTGACCAAAATTACCCCAAGAGCGCAGAGACAACTCACCCGAGAGGCCACAAAAGACCCCAGGACAACATCTAAAGAACTGCAGGCCTCACTTGCCTCAATTAAGGTCAGTGTTCACGACTCCACCGTAAGAAAGAGACTGGGCAAAAACGGCCTGCATGGCAGATTTCCAAGGCCCAAACCACTTTTAAACAAAAAGAACATTAAGGCTTGTCTCAATTTTGCTAAAAAACATCTCAATGATTGCCAAGAGTTTTGGGAAAATACCTTGTGGACCGACGAGACAAAAGTTGAACTTTTTGGAAGGTGCGTGTCCCGTTACATCTGGCGTAAAAGTAGCACAGCATTTCAGAAAAAGAACATCATACCAACAGTAAAATATGGTGGTGGTAGTGTGATGGTCTGGGGTTGTTTTGCTGCTTCAGGACCTGGAAGGCTTGCTGTGATAGATGGAACCATGAATTCTACTGTCTATCAAAAAATCCTGAAGGAGAATGTCCGGCCATCTGTTCGTCAACTCAAGCTGAAGCGATCTTGGGTGCTGCAGCAGGACAATGATCCAAAACACACCAGCAAATCCACCTCTGAATGGCTGAAGAAAAACAAAATGAAGACTTTGGAGTGGCCTAGTCAAAGTCCTGACCTGAATCCTATTGAGATGTTGTGGCATGACCTTAAAAAGGCAGTTCATGCTAGAAAACCCTCAAATAAAGCTGAATTACAACAATTCTGAAAAGATGAGTGGGCCAAAATTCCTCCAGAGCGCTGTAAAAGACTCGTTGCAAGTTATCGCAAACACTTGATTGCAGTTATTGCTGCTAAGGGTGGCCCAACCAGTTATTAGGTTCAGGGGGCAATTACTTTTTCACACAGGGCCATGTAGGTTTGGATTTTTTTTCTCTCTAAACAATAAAACCCCTCATTTAAAAACTGCATTTTGTGTTTACTTGTGTTATCTTTGACTAATAGTTAAATGTGTTTGATGATCAGAAACATTTTGTGTGGCAAACATGCAAAGAATAAGAAATCAGGAGAGGGGGGGGGGGGGGGCAAATAGTTTTTCACACCACTGTGTATATATATATATATATATATATATATTTTTTTTTTTTTTTCAAGATTCAATTCAAAGAACTTTATTAATCCCAAAGGGAAATTGCTTCTATATATATATATATATATATATATATATATATATATATATATATATATATATATATATATATATATATATATATATATAGAGAGAGAGAGAGAGATTTATAATCAGATTTAATATAACATACATCCATACTATTTTTCATTTCCTGAATATTTTTCTCACACCACACACACACACACACACACACACACACGAAGCTCAAATATTACGCACTTACACAAAGTATTCTACTACCCTCTGCTGGGCACCATTAGCTACTGAAATTATACTATGGTTCTAAATCACTGTTCATGCAGTTCACCACAACAGGACTGTTTCCTAAGGAAGTGCTGTCTACAGAAGGTATATACCTTGTACAGTGGGCATGATGTGTATTTGCAGCATGCCAGATGTTCAGATAGTTAGGCTTTCACTTCACAATCTGCTACAATTATTTATTCTGCCATGGTCCAATACTGTAGGTACACACTTATTACATATTTGCCAGAAAATGTATGTTGTGGTTTTAGTTCAATTATTCATCCCTGTTACTGTCAATAATGAGTGACAATTCCATGATAATAGAGATTGGTATTTCTATGATTAGGTCATTTAATGTTGCTTTGACATTTATTGTTTTAGCTGGACTATCACTGTATATATTTATATTTGGTTGTTCTGGCTAAAATTGATCTGATTTAGTAAGGAGCATAAAGACTGGAATTTGGAGCAATAGAAAAAGGTCAGGTGGTCTGAGGAATCAAGACTGCTCCTATTCCAGAGCGTTGGTCGTGTTAGGGTAAGAAGGGAAGTGCATGAAGTAATGTGCCAATCATGCATAGTGGCCACTGTACAAGACACCGGAGGCAGTGATATGATCTGGGATTCAGGCTCAGCAATGTTATGTGGCAATAAAATTAAGTCAGCCAATGACCTAAATGTACTGAATGGACAGGTTTTCCCTCTGGAATTAGCCTCCACAGTATGTACCATAATCAAAGACTGTGTATGTGACAAATAACATTTGAATTTGAAAGCTTAAGGTGGTTGAACAAAATCTGAAAGTGTGCAATTTTTTTGGGCCAGACAGTGTATATCAGTAATGCACAAAATGCAATATGCATTTCAGATTGTTGCCTACCTTACAAATATTAGCAAATATGGCAAAGTCCTTATAAGCAAATACGCAACACAGTGATGATGTACTGATCATGGTCACACAACAATAATGACCTAGGGGAATAAAAGTATGTCCCTCTTTTACTGTCACAACCTCCTTTAGGTTTTTTTTTTAGGGTTACTTGCATCCAAGAAGATAAGAGCACTGCAAATTTTAGCTTTTAGTCTTGAGATGGAAAATCACAATAGGGCTGAGTTTGACATTCATTCTGTAGGACTTCATATGCTGTGCACAACCATTCCAGTTACTGAGAATAATCCATTAACCGACTGAATGTAATCCTATTCATTAGTCATAGCTTGCATTAAAACATTATGACAGAGGTCTTGCCATTTTGTAAGTTGTTTCACTTCTTACTACAGTGCACAAAACCCTCTTTCTATGATGTGCTCTCTCATCTGCACCATATCCAAATTCATTCGTTATGGCTATAGTCACGCCTTCGGTTATAGTCCGGAGAGTCATGGACTGATGTCACAACTGAACATACTTGTACAGTAATTAGGGGGACGCTTTTAACCTAGCTTTGGTTCCTTATAGTGTTGCACAGTACTACATCCTGGTGTAGCTGAGCTTAGCTAACATCTTTACTCCTCATTAAAATGATCTGTACATTAAAGATTTTAGAAGAGGATCAACTTATCTAACTAAAGGAGACAAAATAAGGACTAAATTCAATATTGATGTTTAATAGTTTGTGGTTGTATTCATTTATTTATTTTTAAAAGGACGCTTATGAGTAAAGTCGCTATAGCTTCTTCAGACGCGCAATGTCTCCATCTACAGGACAGGAAAAGAATCGCTAGTTTATTTACGTTATTATTTTTTTTTTGTTGTTTTAATGCAAACAAATATGGCCATTCAGACATTAAACTTGTTGAAATGTACAATATTTTGGGCTTTCTTGATTGGCTCTGTAACTGGTAAATATTTTACAGACATTACACACGCACGCACACACAATTTTGAAACACCAATCAGCCCACAACACATGTTTCTGGACTGTGGGAGAAGCCAGAGGTTGGGAGAACAAGCAAACACACACACACACACACCGGATGTGAGATTCAAACCTCCGACCTGGAGGCGTGACAAATTGCAGTAATAAACTGTAGTAATAAAATATTAAAGCGTTGTTTTTTCCTCCCACTGCATTATCTAAAAATGAGCAAGTTTGGTGAAGGATTTGAACTCCCTGACCCTTGAATAGGAACACGTGCACCCCTGCCCAGTTATCCAGGTGAGTGTATTTGACGCAACAGTTTCCTTTATCTACTTAAAAACCTTACTAATTAGAAAGGCAACCAATTAAAAAAAAATTCAAATGCATTCACAAGATTTAACATTTATGTTAACATGATTTAACATTTAAGAGGAATCTATAAAAACTCTATAAAATCTAGCAAAAAGTTTTTGTTTATAGAGTCAGGTTAGATAATTTATTTTATAATGTGGAAAAATAGAAAAACAAAGAAGTCAAAATATATATATTTGAAGATCACATTAAAACCTACCTTACATAACCATTTGCATAAAAAACAAGTTGCCATGAGGAATATATTGAAACAAACTGGTATGCATACTTTTAAACACATTACCAACTTAACTAAAGTAAAAAATAAAGTCATGCATAATTATTCACGTCCTCATTTCCAATGTTCCATTCGCCACACTACTTCCCACACAGACCTGAGCGTGCCTCGTGATTGGCTCGTGCTCGCACCACGTGACCGACTTCCGCCTGGAGTTTTCGCGACAGCTGGAGAGCGGTTGTGCCGCGAGAGTATCAGGGTCGAATTTCTAAACACTTTAATTACTGCTACATCCTTTTAAAATGGGCGATAAGAAGAGTCCGACCAGGTAAAGGAACAGGCTGTTAGCAGCGCTGTGAAAACCAGGCCCTGTAGCTTGTTTGTAACTCAGCGTTAGGCGCTAAACAAGAGTCGTACATGGCGGATAGCTTGTTTTGTTTCAGCAACCATTAGCGGCATAAACAGGCTGCTGCTGTTGCTCCCCGGGCTGCGCAGCTGTGGCGGGTACTGGCCTGACACATGTCTCTGTTGTGTGTGTGTGAGAACGTGTGAAAACTGTATTCCCTTGTGTGTGTTTTTGTTTGTTTGAAGGCCAAAGAGGCACTGCAAGCCGCCGTCTGATGAAGGCTGCTGGGACTGTAGCGTCTGCACTTTCAGGAACACCGCCGAGGCGTTCAAGTGCATGATGTGCGACGTTAGGAAGGGCACGTCCACACGGTAAGAGTCCCATCGAGCAGCTCGCGCTCTCATCTCACACCTCCGTTTGACTTTGTTTACCAGACTGAAGCGTTTACCAGTCCTTAAATACTACTATAGGTAATAAAATGATGCGAAACGGTTCACCCCTGAGTAGCTGCACTGGATAAAAGTGTCCGAAATCTGATATTCTTTGCTTATATATGTGTCTTCTCAGAGTGCTTTTAAAAAAAATATTTACACAACAATGTAAACAACACAAATCACATGAAATCTATTCTTTAGGACCACGTCCTTATGCGATCCCAAATCAGATCCAGGTCTGTTTTTTCCCCCCCCTCAATGTGACCTCATTGTGAACAGTCGAATATAAATTTTTGCAACACCAATCCAAGCACAGGCGGAATGTGATAGTAAAGTTGTATTTCAGTGGTGAGATAGCGAGTTAACAGACCGCATAAAGATGTGGGGTAATGTTGCTGTATGGTCAAAATTAGAAGATGGATAGATACTTTATTGATCACGAAGGAAATTCCAGGCACACAGACACAATTATTGGATCTGCTGCCGCTCGTGTGTGCTGTTGGTGTCACATATTTGGAAGCCACCTACTTCAACTTCTATGTTTGAAGAGATCTAAAAAAATTTATCTGAACATGGTTCGGAAAGCTAAGCTGTGGTACAAAGGTAAAGCTAAAAAATAAATACCGTTTTATTAAAAAAAGAAAGGGTGGGGGATGTGAAGCAAAAAAAGTGACTTGCCATCTGTTTGTACACCGAGCTTGCGCACATCACATGAGACGTTGATGCCTTGTGCATGAGGGTCAGTTTATGAGATCAATCTGTTTAGCTTAATGGCCATGTTGAAAACATCATATGAACAGCCTATATACACAGGTTTGTTCAGTGAATCGGATGTGGGACACTTTTTCCTTGAGTGTGAACATAGCCGTAAATTCTCCATAGTTGTGAAAGTGTGTATTCCCACGTTTTGCGCAGAAGTCCTGCAGTACGGTATGAATCAGTGCCAAGACTTTTTTCCCCCCCAGAGAAAAGTAGCTAGATCATCAGCATATCAAGTTGCAAATTAGGGTACATGTAGAAGAATGAACATCAAATCTTCATGAAGATCTGTTTAACAGCAGGACTGTGAATACTCAATTTCTACATAACGGGCACATTTCTATGCAGATGTGAAACTTGGACTCGAAATAAACTATCACACAAAGTCAAAACTTTTGAGATGTGGTGCCGTAGAAGAATCTAGAAAATCCATGGACTAAAAAGATGTTTGATGATGTTTTGAAACAGTTTCGTGGCCAAGTGAATGATTCTTGACAAATTTGGAAAGAAAATGGGCTTTCTTTGGCCATATTGTCTGGAATGATATCCTCCTTAGATGCTTGCTGGAGGGAAGAATTCTTGGCAGAGGAGTCAGAGGAATATACTACCGGACTGCCAGTCTGTTACGAGAGAAAAGAAGAAATGAGATTTGTCTAAAGATATTCAAAGTACAATAACATAGAATAGAAGAAAAGCTTTATCAAAAAAGTTGGAGTATAATTTATTTCTTATAGAAATAACCCGTCCTCGTCACACAACCACAAATCATATGGGTGAGACAGGTAAACCTGCTCTCTCAACTCGTATGTCAACAGTATTGATGTAAGCAAGAGAGCCATAGTGAGTGCAGGACAGTCACTACCAATTGCCCAGACAGTTGCTAGGTTTGACTCTAGGCTGTTTTTTCAAATAAATGCTGCAAAAGTCATGTACAAAGTCACCACATCTTGCAGTACCGCTTCTGCATTGGTGATGTTTGGATCAACCATGATATTAAGTAATGAGGAATGAGTGAAGGAAGGATGGAATTAGATTGGGAGAGGGGGGGGGGGATTCTGAGGATGCTGTAAATGTAATATGAAATGATTGTTATTATTATTATAGAAATACGTCACCAAGCCCCAAGAGGTTATATGTCAGTTATTCTTACATTTTTTATTTTTTTTTTTTTTTTCTAAATAACCACATGTGACCCAGATATACCGTTAATGGTTTCATGTTCTAGACATGACCATTGACTTATTGTGGCTTTTAGTGTAGCCTCCATTCAGACAGTTCAGTATTCTGTGTCTGCTGCATCTTTGGTGCCAATCATTCTCTCAACGAAATGAATTTAATGCATTTTTTTTTTTCAATTATTTGCAGTCGTTACAGACTACTGAAGTACAGATAAATGACATTACACACAGTGCACATTGGTATGTTTTAAGTTGCTGGACATGTGAACTGCCCTGGGTTGTTGAAGATTTTTAAGAAATTATAAGTGCTGAGTTAATCTATGCAGCTTTTCTCTCCTTAGCATTAGTATGCTTGTTTTGTAGCATAGAACTGACTTATAAAACATGCAGCTTTACTTGTGTAGTAAAAAAAAACATACCTTTTATGAAGACTGCATTTACATGTAGGTTTCAGATACCGTGCCTTGTTCACAATGATGATATCTTACCTCTCAAGTGGCAGCTTATAACTCCACTAACTTAAATAGCCTAACTGTTTGTTTTTTTTTAACGCATGGTGGTAAAAATTCATAATGTTCTTAAGTTTGAATGTGAAATGTCTACTACCTGTAAAGCACACACTATATGGTTTACGATCGTCTAATGAATGTGCATCATGTTTTTAATTAATTGGAGCTTAAGAGAATTTATTTCATTTAATTACACTAGCTACGTAATGAGAGATAAAGTAAAGAAACCCTACAGTAACAATGTCTTTGTACGTAGTAAACATCCGAAAGAAACTGATTTGGTTAAGGCAATGTATGGTTTGAGAAGTGCTTTTACTGAGAATTTAATCACATGATAGTTCCGGCACATCTTCATTGTACAACAGCATTATACTTTGGCTAAGGCTCGAAGGATTTGGTAGAGCTAGAAAAGCTCTACTGCATAGCTTCTCTTAGTATGTGAGGATTTCGTAACTTTGCAATTGTTGAAGTCCATTGTCATCAAAAGCATATTTTAAAAGGCCATATTAAAATATTTGGGACTGTGGTAATGGACAGATATTCCTCTGGACTATTCTTTAGTTATCATATCCTTAAAAGCTGTTTTTAGAACTAAATTTTTGTGACATTCTTTAGAAGCCTTAAAATTAGGACTCACATATTTAAAAAGAGAGTTTTTTTCCCCAAATAGCACAGTTAATAGTTAGTTTTTGTCTCTTGGTCTTTTGTATTGCCAGTAGCGGAGATCAGCTTAGTAAGATCCCAGCAGTTGAGGTTTTGGGATTTGGAACATAACCCCTTGTTTAGTGCTGACCACTAATGACCCCATTAGACCTGACTTTACACTCTCCATGATGTCATCATCATTATTCATCCAACACCCTCTTCCAGGAAACCTCGTGCCGTTTCACAGCTTGTGGCTCAGCAAGTACCGCCGCAGTTTGCTTCACCCACACAACCCAAAAAAGAGAAGAAGGAAAAGACGGAGAGGGACAAAAACGACAGGGAGCCAACAATGAAAAAGAACAGCCACAAAAAGATGAGGTAGGGGATTTCGACTGGGTTCAAACCCTGTAGTGTTGGGAATATACTATGAAATTAGTGTAAGATTGTGTTTTTGAGAGAATGATATAGCAAATTTTTCATCTTGCTTTTAATACGATTCGCAAAAAATGTTAAATCCTTACTAGGTTCACTCGCACAACTGCGTTCCATTTACAAACGTAAGTTTACTGGTATTTTCAGGGGTGCTTTGATTTTAATAGAGTGTAATGGAAAAATGACTTCAAGTTTTCCACCTTATTAAACTATAGTGCTGGACTGCACAAAACCTGATTGGATTACAATTTTGGATTGCATTCTATCCCCTATTTGATTAACTTGTAATTAACTTTTTTCTGTCAACAGACCAAGGTTAAAAAACGTTGACAGAAGCAGTGCACAGCACTTGGAGGTCACAGTGGGAGACCTGACCGTCATCATCACAGACTTTAAGGAGAAAGCAAAGCCCTTATCCTCCTCCACAAGCTCATCGTCCTCCACAGCCACGTCAGCAGACCTGCGTAGTCAAAGTGGATCCAGCTCGGATAACACTGAGAGAGCAGTCTCCAGGTCATCATCTCCTCGGGGTGAAGGCTCATCAGTCAATGGAGAAGCACACTAGCCTTGCATTTTACTGAAGGTCAAAAGATTTTCCCATACATATCCCCACTCCTTTTTTGACTGGACTGGATGGGGCATGGAGATTTCCCACAAACAGTCACTGCACTAAGATCATAGGAAGGTCTCAGCTGAGTAGCAAGAAATTATTATACTGCCCATGTAAAGCAACCATCAGTGTGATTTAAGAATAATGTTTTAGGAACTGTTTGATCTAATCCTTTCTAAACTCATGGAACAAGTTGCTGGCTCAAGGACAGTTACTGATGTGTGTCTGGAAGTAAAGAGAATGTACTATGTGGTACTTTCCAAGTTCTATTTACCTGACTGGGAATTTAAAAAGAAGAAGAAGAAATGGGATGAAATTAAAGGTCAAGGGGGCTTAGATCCAGGAAGAAAACAAAAACATTGGGGCTGCGCGTGAGCTCCTGTAATCAAGTATATGGCCATAATATTGAGATGTTCAACATTGATGGTATTATTCCGTCTTTAATGAGGAATACTTTGGTATGAGTTTCACAAAAGTGGAAAGTTTACAGAAAATAAATGTGAAGTGTTTTAAATGGGGATGCATCAGTATGGTTACAGGTACAGTGGAACCTTGGATTATGAGCATAATTTGTTCAGGAAGCGGGCTATAATTTCAAAACACTCGTAAACCAAATTGAATGTTCCCATAAGAAATAATTGAAACTCAAATTATTCGTTTCACAGACCCCCTCAAAAAATACATAAAAATAATTAACACAAAATATAAAGTAAAAATAAAACAAATTAACCTGCACTTTTCCCTTAAAAATAAAAAGTAAAAATATATCCCCACAGATAAGTGTTTCCATTTGTGCTCGCAGGCGGTGTGTGTGTGTGTATGAAGCTAAAGTAAGGATCCCCACCCCTTCCTCCGTTCTCATCGTACACTGTTACCCTTCTTCCGCTGTTTTCACACACGCGCGTGCACACAGCGGAAACACTGTTATCGAAGAAATAAACAAGAAATCTCTCTGTCACTCGATTGAACAACACACTAACGAAATCACTGCTGTAAAAACAAATTATTTTACCACTTTACCAGAAGGCGAGATGATTACCCACAATTCCGCAGCACAGGAGAGAGAAAAACCGTTGGCTCAGTTGTGATCCCGTGACGCTCTGCATCAAAACAAGAAGATTTAAAATTTATTAAAACTGTTTGCTCGTCTTGCGGAACACTCTCAAACCGTGGTACTCGCAATCCGAGGTTTCACTGTATTGGGTAATGGTTAAATACTATGCTCATTTACTCCTACTCATTAAAAAAAAGCTCCTGTGTATGCATCAAATAGCATGTGATTAATGCCCATGCTGCCATGCCTATGAGCAGACAACACAAAAATACAGTTATCTGTAATTATTTTATGGTTAATACATAAAGGAGAAAACACTGCAAATGATGCTCTGAAAAAATCGAAACAGCATCTTCCATCAGTAAAAATAACCAGATAAACCGAGATAAAACATTCTCATTTAAGCACTGCGCAAGTATAGCCGACGTGCGCACACAGAGCATTATAAGCAAGCGTGGTCATTAAAAATAACTGCAGGGTATTGTGATCTGCGCGCACACAAAGATCTGCACAAGCATGGAGCAGTGAAACTGACACACATGAGACATGAGCACTTCAAATCTATGAGCACTGAGACATGTACCTTTTCTTACCCCTCACTCGTCAGGTTTGCTTGTGAGGCAAGATACAATTTACAGCACCTTGACCTACCTTTAATGACCACTCTCTCTGATGCTTAGGCTGGGCACCCTCAGAGACACAACCAACATGAACAAGACTAAAAAAATATTTATCCATGATGCAGCTTTAATACCGAGTTACTCGTTTGATACCACTCTGTATCACTGCATGCTCCAGAAACATGTACACAGTATGGAAAAAAACGTATTGATGCATCCCTAGTTTAAAGTAATGATTTGTGGCTATAAATGATTCTATACAGTTCCTGGAGTTGTTTTCATGTTTTAAAAAAATGTCCGCTAGTTACTTTATCAAATATTACAGTTAGAGTTTTATTTAAAAAATTTTTTTTTTTTTTTTTTGGCTATACTGCTTCTCACTTTATTACACTGCACATGTGAGATAAAAGGCTCAAAAACGAGACCTCCTTGCCAGGGTTACTGTTGTTGATCAGCTTGTAAACCTGAGGTGTTAAGGGGTTTTCCATCACTGTGTTCTTTTTGTCCATCGTCAGCGTGTCTCTAAAATCTGATAACGGACAAGCAGGTGTGTATCCTTTCATGCTGAAAAGGATTGATATACAGTATATGTGTTTATCTGTCCTGCACTGTGTGTTAACCCCAGAATATTTTAGTCATGCTCCCCCAACACTCTGCAATATGAACTTTAAAAGCATTTTTAAAGATAATTATATTGGATAAAGTGCTTGATAGGAAACTGTAGAACTATTTTCCGTGTTTGTGTGTGTGTGTGTGTGTAAAGAAGCAGATTGAATTAAAAGTGCTTAGTTTGTGTGTAGCGTGGGAGGGGGTGTCAAGAAAAGCCATGTTTCTCATACAGGATTGAGTCTATGAAGTCCTTTATACATTTTGCATAAAGGATTTATTTTTTAAGAATTAAGTACGTTAAATGAACTGTGGTTCTTTTCGATTGAGATTTATATTACATTTCCAAATAAAAAAGCAAAAATGTTCTGAAGTGTCCCAGACATCGGTGTGTCCATACTGTAACTCATGTGGTGGTGTTTTATTTGTGTAAACTGCTGGGAATGGAGTTGGTGAAGCACTATGCTAATCCGTTAGCAGTAGCAGGCCCAGCTCGTGAGTTCCTCAGCAGCTAGAAGCTACACATTCCGCAGCCGTCAGCCATGACGTGACTTTAGGTCTCACGGCTTCTAGTCCTCAAAAAATGCGTCGATACGTCCGTGTTGTATCAGTATGTGTGATATCGGTGTTCGTGTCGGTGCTCTACGTGTTTCAACAGCTCGCGTCCTCTCTGGAGACGGAGGCAGGATGGCACGAGTCGCTCCCAAAGCGAGGCGCGCGAGCAGGAGGCCTCCGCCTGCCTGACTCCGAGTACAGGTAGCGCTAGCCAGTTAGCTAGCTAACTAACAACACCCTATGACCTATCTGTGTGTATAACCGTTCGTGTTGTTAAAAAGCTATCCAAAAAGAAGGTTGGTTCCCATTAAAATATAATTTATTCGTTTTTAGTCGTTATTAATAACGTTAGACATTTGTTAGCTAGCTAGCAAGCCGACGTAGTATTTAGCTAGCACGCTGTTAAGTTCCTGTGTTTTTAGCCATCAAGCTGCACGTAATCGCACCTAATTATATACTCCAATGGCGTTAAGCAGTATATGAGGTTTGGGCGAGTTTTAAAAGTGCACACATCTAGGTGGTTGGCCACAGGCTCATACACATTCATCGCGCATAGGCAAATCCTGTTTTCATATTGTGGTGCAGTAGCAATACTTGCAGCCATTCTAGCACGCTTGTCAACACCGCAATACAGTGGTTTTGTCACCAGACTTCCACCCCAAGCTTGGATTTGCTTGTTTCAAAAACACTGAGCGTGTGGGCTGTCAGCTGGATCTGTACAAGATCTTTACTAGAAGGCTCTGCTTTGGACTCATGAGAAGCAAAGCTATTAAAGAAAATATTGTCAACTTGTTATCCAGGAAGACAGAAGCCCTAGAGAAATTCCAGCCCTAGGTCATTAGGTGATGAATCAGATGTGTTCGATGAGGTATAGCACTAAACTCTGAAGTGCTCTATATCACACCTGATTGTGATGTAGAGCCTATTTTTCTCGTTCTGTCAGGTGTGAGTCAATGTCTGTCACACACTGGAATCCCTATTGGAGACTGCCCCGTGATGTTTGTGGAAAGAACTGCTTTATGGAGTCGGCTTGTAGGTAGGATGGGTTGACTTGAACTTTGGTTGCAAGTTTAGATTTTAGCCATCAAAAATCAGATTGACATTTGTTTTCACTCTAATCCAGACATCCTCGAAGTCTTGTTTCTTTCTTACCTGGAAGGAATGATCGCATGGAACATGATCTTCTTTTCAGCCTGTGCTACTACCTACAGCATATCTCATCACCTAATTACATTGGTACTGACAGCCAAACCGACTTGTTGCTGCTGTGCTTTTCTGCAGGTATGCTGTGGATACAAAGTCGTCTGAGGGGTTTAATGTGGATAGAACTGAGCCGGTCAGGTTGGCAGTGGTGGCATGTGGCCCCAGGCTGGAGGAGACTCTCACCATGCTGAAGTCTGCGGTTCTTTTTAGCCACAGAATTCTCCACTTTCACATCTTTGCTGAGGATGACCTTCATTATGGCTTCAGAGATGCTGTGAGTTCAGTGCTTACTTATTTTCAAGGTGTTTTGAAACAGGCTGATAGGAAGATTGATTGACAGTAGCAAAGCATGTGTTTAAGAAATCAATTTAAGGCTACATATATATGCGCAAAATAAATAAAACTTTCTATGTGACCTGACATTATTCAGATGCTTGTGGTCTCTTTTGAGTGAAAAGTAATTAGATCTTACCTGGAAAGCTCCTTTAACTCAAGTGTAATCATCTTAGGGTAGTCTTTCATCATTCAAATCAACTTCACTGGAGCATAATAACTAAAAAGGTAACATGTATTGCAGTGCACGAATCTTGATTGAAATACACATCCAAGTTTGATATTAGCATAGATGTGATGCGGTCATAGCTACAAGGATGCAGCCCTATGATTTGTTAGTTTGCTTGTTTAACCAGTTATTTTGCTCTGCCAAGACATATCATTCTGGGGCTGGCAGAACCGACTAACTAACCATGACTGGCAGAGCTGGCAACCGACAGTTAAGTGAAGTTAACAGGGGTGTAGATAGTTTTAAATTCTTACTGGTACCATATATCCAAAAGGTGAGGAGAATAAACTGTAGAGCAACTAGTGCCCTTGATCAGGAGGTGGAAAGCGATTTGGATTCAGCCTTGTGTTAGAAGCTAGTTTTCCGCATAAATAAAGCAGGCAATTTGAAACAACTTAGAAGCAATTATTAATGAGCCAAAGTGTTATTTAAGATGACATGTTATCAGATGTGTTTTCCTGCTAAAATAAAAATGTTTCTGTGACTGGTTTTGAATGTGAGTTTTGAGAAGTAGCTGCTCTCTCCTCAGTACTACAGACAATACCGACCTACTTTCACTCATACTGTGACCGACAGATTAATTAACAGTTATTAGAACACCTGTGATCATACTAATTTTTGATCAATTATTATTCCCTTTTAAGTTTCAAACCACAAACAGACTTCACGAGTGCCCCCTTAGTCGTACCTAATCTTTTATGCAAGTTTTGATGATCTAGACATGAAATGGATGAAAGAGAAGAAAAAATCTCTAACTTGGTTGTGTAAAGATGTGTTAATGATTCATTGTTGTCTCTTTGTCTGCTCTTTCCCAGTTGGAGTCATGGCCAGTAAGTTTCCGTTCAAAATTTAACTACACTACCTACCCCATCACCTTCCCTAGTGATAATGCCAAGGAATGGAAGAAACTGTTTAAACCCTGTGCTTCACAGAGGCTTTTCCTGCCTGTAAGTATATATATTTTTTTTTTTCAATCTTGGTTTGGTAGGGGATGTAGACATCATGTTTTCATTGCAATGAGTCAACAAAAACAGAGATTATACAAACATACAGAGCCGTCCGGTTCATCTTGGCACTTGTCTAGTGACTTAAGCAGAAACATTAAGCAGCTCATTTAAATTAATTGTATTACTACAATAAAAACACACATGCATAAACCTGACCTGAGGTCAGCGGTTGAACATTGCTGGTGTTTTTTTTTCTTAGCTGATCCTAACTGAGGTGGATTCTCTGCTCTACGTGGACACAGACATCCTTTTCTTGCAGCCAGTGGAAGAGATCTGGAACTTTCTCTCCCAGTTTAATAGCAGTCACATGGCAGCCATGGCACCTGAGCACGAGGAGCCAAGAATCGCCTGGTATAACCGTTTTGCACGGCACCCCTATTATGGCAAAACCGGTGTCAACTCTGGAGTCATGCTTATGAATATGACGCGCATCAGAGCCAAACGCTTTAAGGTATGTAAGAATGTGTTTTTTATTTGCTTGTGTGTAAAGATGATTAAAGAAGGCAGATTTGTATTTTAACACGAGTTCAACCAGCAGAGGTCGCTGGTATTCTGCTCATTAGAATCTCAGATTTCCTCACTGTTGGAAGTGTTTCATCATGCTCTCCTGCTTTAAATAGAAAGAATAATATTAATTTAAAACCTGTAGACATCTCAGTGTCAATTCAACTAGAAGCCTCCAAAATAATGATGAGGGGAAAAGAGTAAAAGCTGCGTATTTAGTTTGTTTGTAATGCTCACTGCTCATCAAATCATCCAAATATTAGGGGGCCATCACACTGGGTCATGTTCCCACTACGTCCTCAGAAAATTGAGTGAACGCAATAAGAACTTGTCAGAAACGCAGTAGAATTCGGTAAGGACGTCGTATTGTCTCTCTTGATGTGTTGCTGCTGTGCTGTGCAAACAACAGAAAGTGCTTAGTAATGTAGTAGTAGACTTAATAATGAAGTACATAGTAATGACTGCATTGAAAAGCTAACAGCATAACTAACACCTTTTAGGGGTTTCATTGTCATACTACAAGCATGGCACAGATGGGAAAGATTGAATTGCCTTCTGATGAGTTGTCATTAGGAAGTCACTGCACTGCTGCTATGTCAATGGAGTTCCCACAACAATCTCTTTAGACTTGTGGCACATTGTAGAAGACCTCATCAAATTCATGTAATGTTCTTCTGGTGCTTACCATGTTTATGGCACGCATGCAGCAGCTTATCAGCACGTATATGTCACATTCAGAGAATTCGGCTTCTCCCGGCAAAGGGTTGCCACATCACAGGTTTTATGCTGGTTGCCCTTACTGACACAACCCTCCCATTCTATCTGGGCCTTGGTTACAATTTTTCACACCATCATTTTATATGATAGAAAGTACTGAGCATGTTGCAACATTTATTCCAACCTGCCGGACACAACAACAAAAACGTATGCGTGTGATAAGCGGGTGGCATGGGCACTCAGACATATAATAATATCGATCCCCAAGTGGTGCAGCGGCAACGAGCCCGCCTTATCATCTGGAGTTCGAATCCCGGGTGATGCTGTAGCCTCTCGCAGCTGTAAGCGTAGAGAGAGCTCATTGGCCGAGCTCTCTCATCAATAGTGCCTCTAAGCCAATCAAGGGCATATGTGAGCTCACGCAAGCATGGCACAGGCAGGAAAGATTGAATTGCATAAGTGAAAGGAGCGGGATAGCATTATCCTCCGAGTGAGTTACACCGCTCGTAACGGTGCGTGAGCGAGCAGTTCGAAAATATGCAGTTGGCTGGAGTCACGTGGCTTGGAAAAACATGTGATAGTCTTTGGTCCTCCCTGACTGGTAGTTGTTGCCATGATGGAGGAGTGTCCTAATAATGGGAGAGAATTGGTTATGACTAAATTAGGGAGAAAATCTGAAAAAATCCCAAGGAAATAAATTTAAAAAGACATGCTAATAATAATAATAATAATACTGCTTATTCAACCTGGTTAGCACATGGTCATGTAGGTGATGGGAAGATAATTTACAACAAGATCATTGAGAACCAGACAGTGATGTGTCCGGGAACTAGTATGAATTTGATACATTTTTCCATTTTGTCCCTGTTCTCACTGCATTCATTGATAGTTTTTATGAAGCAAACAATCAAAAGAAAATTATGGAAATGACAAGGAGATGATGAAACTTCTCTTTAATCACTCTCCAGAAAAAGTTGTAGTTGACACTGTTTACTATAGCACTGTTTCTGAAAAGGCATTGATCAACTTTTGTTTCTGCATTGTTTGAACAGAACGATATGACAACCGTTCACCTGAGATGGGCGGACTTGCTTATGCCCCTACTACAGAAATACAAGCTGAACATTACATGGGGAGACCAAGACCTCCTTAACATCATATTCCACTACAATCCAGGTACATGATCATAGGTCAAATGTGACTGGTATAGTTTGTCTCCAAGGCTATGCTAATGCAGGACAGAATACAGCATGTTAATTATCTGTCTCTAGAAGTTTTATTTTGCCACTCTTGATCTGATTATTGATTAGCAAATTATTCTGATCAGATGTATGCACCAGATGGCAAAAACACGAAGGCAGCTTTCCCCAGGCAATGCTTGAATAGAACCTGTCACCTTAGGACAGATGTATAAACACATGAATGTCTTTTGACTATTGATTAAATGCCCTACAGAAAGCTTGTTTGTGTTCCCGTGCCATTGGAATTACCGCCCAGACCACTGCATCTACGGCAGCAACTGTGCTCCTGCTGAGCAGCATGGGGTTTACATTCTCCATGGCAATCGAGGTGTTTACCATGATGACAAACAGCCTGCATTCCGAGCCATTTATGAATCCATTGAGAAAGTAAGTTTGTGCTTTAAAGTTCTGGTTTAAATTTAGAAACTGTGTCATGAGAAACGTTGTGTAGATTCGTAAATGCTTTTTCATCCAAATTTTTTATTATTCTACATCAAAGCTTTCATAAAGGCGGGATAAAATCTAATTAAATGTGGTTAATTTGTGAACGGCCATATTGAAGTTCCTTCGGGCAAATGCTAGCACCAGCCTGGGCCTCTCTCTTTTTCTTCATAATGGAGGCACAGTATGGGCTGAGAAATGAAGGGATCAGAAATTGTTTCTGCAAATATTTTTTCAGATAGAACACCTGTGCTTGTAGCCCTGTGGGCTTTTGTTGGTCTGCCACGTCAACTCTCACTCGATATCATCAGTTCTTCTGTTTCCACACCAACCTCTTCAACTCAACCATGCAATAAACCATGCAGAGTTTTACAAATGCATTAACTAATTCATGTTCGAAATAAAGCATCTCTTTCCTGCTGTCCGTCTTGTCACTACTAAGTATTGAAGTTTGGGTGTTGATTTCTGCACAACTCTAAACTTTAAAAGTCTGTTTATATCACCCGGTTGGGAGGATTTGCTTTGGAATGAGTGGGAGCATTTGCTCTGTAGCTGAGGGCTAGAAATCAATAGATCTGTTAACATAGACTGCCAGACTGCCAGCGCCATCGTATTCTGGACTTAATCTCTGTCGGCCTCATCAAGGGCAACGATCGCGCCTAATACACTAATCTTTAAAGCCAACGCTTCTTCCTTCCTCTTTCCATTTGTTCTGTTCCTCGGCACATCTCTCGCTCATTCATCAGGTTAGGGGTGTCACTTTTTCCTCCCTTTTCTTGTAACGAGTGGTCAGTTCTTTGTTAATTTTAATCGCATAGGAGAGAGAAAGTGTGTGTATCTGTGTCTCTGGTCATTATGGCCAGGCAAGACCTGTATGCCCTTGACAGAGGAGGAAGCTTTTTGGACCATTAGCTAAATGAGCTCTGTCATTAGTTGAAGCCCATGATTCAACTGAGTGCTGTGCGTATGGCAGGCCAAGCCCACATTCACTGTTTGGTCATGGAGAGCGTTTTAAAAAAAAAAAAAGGGAGAGAGAACTAAAATTTCAGTCAAGTTTGGAGTAGTTTTAAAATAGCCATGATATTGTAACATGGTCTGCTAGTTTTCTTGGTTTAAAAGTGTCCTTTTCCACTCTTTCTGTGCTGTTTTTTTTTTTTCTACCTTGGCTCTGAGTGCACAAGGCCTCAGACCTCTCTGTATCACATAGCATATACTCCCAATAGACACACTAACAGAGACAGGAGTTCAGTTGGTAGTAAAAGACCCCACATTACCGTGCCAAACCTCACAGAAGCACCATAAAATCTTTAGTACCGATGTTTCGTTTGGGACTAGGAGAAAGCAAGACTGCATCCAGCATCTCCACTCTTCCCATAAAAATCAATAAGAGACAGTAAACTCAGCTTCATCAAGGCATGGTATGTGCTTTATCATTGATAATAAAAAACATACTTTTTAGTGATCTCATGCCAAACAAGATCACAAAGCAAATGAGACCCCATAAAAAGCTTATTTATTTTATTTACTCTGCAGGTTATGAAAGCATGTTTCATTATTCAGGGGGAAAATTATATTTAAGGGGCATGTATAGAAAATAGAGATGAATGCAATGAACCTGTGACCTCGAGTCATAGACAAATTTTTACTTATTTTTGCCGTCTCTAAAACTCTTCCAAACCCCTGCACTGTTATATACGTGTTCTCATTTTTAAAATCCTAATTGTATTGTTAAAATTTAAATAAAGATATTAATAATTTTGCCTTTTCATATTTTACTACTGCAAGTGATTAAAATAATAACAATTCTCACTGATTTCCTGGGCCCTGGTGGTCCCTTGATGCTGCTAGATGAACAACTGGTTTAGAGGACACAGCAGATCCAGGTTAAGAGCACACATGAGATTTTCAATCTTAATGCTGCAGCTTTCTACTTCACTTTGGTTTTGTTTTGCTTATGGCCACATGTGCTCAGCTCTCTGTGGTTGGTGTTGCCCAAAGCCCACCTACCCCCTCCCATTCCCAAATACTAATTAGCCCAATATTGAAGCTGAAACAGCAGATAATTGACTGTGACTATGAAAATAGCAGCAGTAACAAAAATAATAGTGTATCCTTGTAGCAT
The DNA here is from genome assembly GCA_030522415.1 of Channallabes apus. Taxonomy (NCBI): domain Eukaryota; kingdom Metazoa; phylum Chordata; class Actinopteri; order Siluriformes; family Clariidae; genus Channallabes; species Channallabes apus. Next base: position 32,797,186 of record CM060107.1, read on the forward strand.
GTACAGCAGAAACCATGGAATTGAATGTGTAATTGGATAATAATGACAACTGTGACTCACATTAGAAGATTAAAAAATCAATTATTATAAGGTTTAAGCCTTGTTGGTATTTTCATACATGTCTGGGCTTTCCAATGTTTTACAGGTCTATTTTATTTTATTAAGAAAAGAAAAAGATGATAAATTCTGCTTTTTATTAAAAATAAATAAATAAAATTGTATATTTATAAAACAAAATGGTGCCATATTGCGCGGCAATGGGACACCCGTGCAGTCCGCACCCCTTAGTGACACGAGTAGGGAGAGAAAGAGTACAGTGTGTGTGTGTGTGTGTATATAGGATTATGTATGTATGTATGTACCTATAGTGTGTGCGCATGTGTGTGTGTATATATATATATATATATATATATATATATATATATATATATATATAGATAGATAGATATATATATATATATATATATATATATATATATATATATATATATACAGTGTACACAATTTTTCACCTCAAGTAACTGTTTGTTAATGACATTTGTTTCTTCTTTTTCCACTGTACTGACTAAATAGCCATAGTAAGTACTGAATAGTTTTCTTTCAGATGAATAACTGAATAATAAGGTGGTGCTTTTATGGGGATAAATAAATGCTAGTTTTATGGTGTGATGGAGACGGAGATGGTTTTAAACGGGTTGGAAACTGGTTTTTCAGTCTTCTTTTTTTCCACATTGCTGAAAATTTTTGAAAAGGTCTGACGTCCTTTTTTTTTCTTTTTTCTTTTTTTTTGCAGTACCCATTTGGAGATGATGTTGTCAATTTTCTGCTCAAGCCTCTAGAGGAAAAACTAAAGAATACAAAGCATACCTACTGTGGACGATCCAGTCACCTTTTCACTAAGAAATTACAGGAGAGCATCAGAAACCTACAGAATGACGATCATAATGCCAGATGATCTCCTCCGTCTCAGTTCATGTGAGTTAGTCACATCTACAGTGTTGCTAAGAAGTGAACAGTGGTACAAATAAAGTCGATCCTATTGCCGTATGAATCCAGCAGATGTTAAAATGAGGCACTGAAATCACTTTCACAAGTTATCAGGAAGAGCCAAATGTAACACTCTTGACACGTATTTTTGTTCTAGAACACACCTCACTACATTTACATTATAAAATTTTTTTTTTCTTTTAATCATCAACTAATGAAGCTAAATAAGTGTTCTAGTCCAACAGGCTGTGAATATTTTTATGAGTAATAGGAAACATGAAATTTTAGTCTGCATTTCATCACCTTAAACATTAGGCCTTGTTTCTTTCCAGGGAAGGCTCAATAAGTGTTTTCAGCTGATTTGAATTCCGTTTTATTGTTCAGAATTAATTTTTCTGATCTTATTGTAAAGTTATTGGGTTTCATGCGCTATAATTTTTTGGATTCAAGAGGTACGAACAATGAGACGTGCTTCATTAAACCTTTCCAACTTAATTCTGTCTGAAAAGATTGCAAGCACGGTAAGGAATAAAAAAAAAGGCAAATTTGGCAGATACCACTCCTCCAAGACGGGGACAAAGCATTACCCTGATGGTGGCACTATAATAAACTTTTAATGTTCCTGAACAGGGAATTCCCTTTGTTTGAAAATTGCCATTTGGGCCGCTTAAATTTATCGATTTAATATATTTTACAATCACAGATAGTTGACTCTGTTTCTAAAAACAATTAGTGGGTGTTCTCTAAAGGATTACAATTTTTTTTTAATTAAGTTAAATGTTAAGTGTGTCGTCATCTCTGTTTACATGCTTTTGCTAGAGTGTTGTGGGTGTTTATCAGATTTTCAGACCTACAGGGTTTTGCTGTTGGTTAGTGATGGTATTCTGGTGGTTCTAACAGTGTTTTAAGCATTTTTCTGTTTTTGTGGACAACTATCTGTATGTTAAATATAACAATTTTGTGCCTTGTAAGGACTAGGTTGGGTACCGAATTGGCACCGGTACCTATATACCGGACCGAAACGGAACGCGAATTTCGGTGCCTCGTTTTGGTGCCACTTAAATATCTGAACTGTTGATTTAAATATTTGTTCTCTAGATTCATATATTTTTGTAAATTAATAGTTTATTAGATTAAATAAAAAAAATGTAAAGCACAAATCATCAGGAAGTGAGCGACCATCCGAGATGCGCGTGAATGCAGTAACTAGCGTTACACTCGCTCTGACGGCAGCAGGCGGTCTACCGCTATCTTAACTTGATAAATTAAACAACTTTTTTTTGTGATAAATTTCTTTAATTTCTTTAAAATGCTTTAAACTACGCGGTCGAAAGTGTGGCTGTATTTCAGTATAGTAGCGCTAATGTAATGTTAATTGCAAAATGCAAATCTTGCATTCATGCTAACAAATGGTCAAACGATTTGTAAAATACTAATGTTTCATGGATTCTGTTTATAATTATGGCTTTCCAGCTAGTACTAGTAGTACTACAACAGTGACCCCATTTACCATTGCAAAGACGGCTATGCATGTCCTATGCAGGGCAATAAGTCAGGAAAGGTGTCGTATTTTGCCAGAAAAGGCAAATATGGTGAAATTTCTGCAAAAGAATTGCTAAAATTTGAAGCTTATATATTCATATATACTTTAAACTTTTAATATATTGTTCAATTTTAAGCATAACATTTTTTTGTTCAATAAAAATGTACTGTATTCTTGAGTCATCCACCATAATTTTGTGGCTTTTGTAAAGTATCGGTTCAGGCATCGTTTTGGCACCGGTATCGAAAAAACCCAAACGATACCCAACCCTAGTAAGGACTTAGTCTCACGTGGCATTGTTTACTTGTAACAACAAATAAATCAATAACTTGGCAAGTGTTCACCCAACAGCTTTATAAAATTTCTTAAAATGATATGATTTCTTTGTTGATGAAAGTTTCTGGAATGCTTTTCAAGCACTAGGGAAATTTATAAGAAAATGAACTGATTAGGTGGTCTTGATGTATTTGTTTACAGATCTGTTTAACCTTTTTTTTTTAATTCTTAGGCAATGAGAAATTTCTTTTTAAGATTCAATTTTAACTAGTCACATGCTAGTTAATATATTCCCACTTCTACATGAAACATTGTGTGATGAACCAGAGTGCATAATGATCATACAGCAGAGCTTGGATATTTTCTTACCATCTATACATCCAACATGCCTGCTGAATAACTGCATGTAATGTTGACGCACAACATATTTGTAATATCACAGAATTAATCTCAGAATCTACAAAATATTTCCTATTGTTGAGTGTGATATTCAGTGTGATCATGAATATTGTCTATGAATGTTAAGAATGGTACCTTTTGCTGAATGTAAATGTTTGAACAATGCAGTATATTTTTGTAATAAACATTGCACTTTTATTTTTTTTCTTTCTGGCCTTCTTGCTTTTAACTTGAGTAAGTGTGGTTGGAGAAGCTTAAATCTGTCTAAGCTGAAAGTTCATTGCACATGCCAAACTGATTTAGAATAAAATGCATGCAGTTCTTAGACGCACTCGCTTCATAACATCCATCAGACTGCACTTCAGTTCACATATTAAGTGTGTAGCCTGAGATTTAGATGAAAAATGCATTGCAAATGTAGATCCAAGTTCATCCAACGTGTCATATTATATCTTCAGTGTGTCAAGCCTCTGATCCTCCATGCAGGATGGGATTAATTCCGCTATTGCTTTGTGAATGAAAATATCTCTCACCCAAACCCTGACTAATTTAACACAGCTTTTAGTTTCATGGGAGGTCTCATTTACAATAAGCTTTTCTGTAATTATCAGCTTTTCACCTCCTCTTTTAAACCTAGTGGGCTGCTAAGGGCAAGCATAAATGCTAAATGCCCCCAGCTTTACTGGTCAGAAATGGGTCTATGCCAAAAGGGGGATCTTCATAAAGTAATTATACTGCATATGAGGGATAAAGCAGAATAATTTGAATATCTTGAAGTCAAAGCACTTAGCAAGATGATTTCCCTAGAATATCCACTTCTGATAAAATTATGAAGCGTGAGATGATCTGTTGGAGCTCTACCGTGCAAGGGCTCTTGCATTTCATTTTATGTGATAGGATGATCCTCTTAACACTCACCTACAATGGCAGTTGCACTGGCCATTTGAGGCAGACTGTAGAATAAAATCAATGAAAGACAAATGACCCAGTTCATTGAAAAATTCAGCTAGTGGTGAAACACAAGATGAATGAAAAAGGATAAAAATGGCTGATCGAGGATGTATTTGTAATTTTGCTTTCTGCACCAAGTAAGGTTGAACACTTTAATTCTTCCAGAATGGCTAAACTGTGAACGACGTGAGTTTTCCTTGTGTCAAATCAAAGTAAATTAAATTGAGGTATTTAAATGGCTGACTCATGTAACCTCGAAGTTCACATAATTGAAGCTGTTTGAAAATTAATAATTTAACATAGCATGGTGTGTTTCATAGAATTGTAAAATGGTACTATTGAAATAAAGTACTTGGAAAGGGCAGAAACCAAATAGGGCCACATACATAGAGCACCTTGACATTATTGAGATTTGTAAATTTTTCAATTAAAATTGTAAATAATCAGGAAAAAACAATATTTTGGAAACATTTAAAGAAATGTTAAGGGTAAAATGCACAAATATTCAAGAATCTGCACTATTTCTAGGTCATTGTTCAAATATTGTGATATGAATGCTGTAAAGTCCTGCAGCAAAGGGTTTTCTTAAGTATTTTTCCTTCCACTTAAGCACATTTTCAGATGAATCTGAAGGATTTTGTCTGATTCATATCATCAGCCTTTTTGCGTCCATTAATGCAGTCACGCCACTTTATTAGCATCTCAAACTGGACAAAAAATGTGGAGTGGTGACAATTCATGGACACAAGTAGTGTAGTTTTATAATTCAATAGGCATTAACCACCACCTACAGTAAATGGAGAGAGAAAATATTATTCAAATTGCAAACAGAATTCAAACAAAACACTGCCAAAAGTTTTTGGACAACTGACCATTACACTTGTATGTGCTTGCTGGACATTTCATACCCCACTACTTACTTAAATACTTAAAATGACGACCTTTTTACAGGGAAGGCATTCTACTAGACATGACAACCCATTTCTTCATGAAGCTCACATTGTGCATGGAGGCATTATCATGCTGGAACAGGTTTGGGAATCTTAGTTGCAGTGAAGGGAAAATGTTCCAGCTACAGTGATGGTCTGGTGTCCACAAATTTTGGACTATGTATAGTATTCATTCATTCATTCATCTTCTATACCGCTTTATCCTGTATTTAGGGTCGCGGGGACCTGGAGCCTATCCCAGGAGACTCAGGGCACGAGTCAGGGTACACCCTGGACAGCGTGCCAATCCATCGCAGAGCACACACACACTCATTCATGCACTATGGTCAATTTGGGAATGCCAATTAGCCTAATCTGCATGTCTTTGGACTGTGGGAGGAAACCGGAGTACCCGGAGGAAACCCACCAAGCACAGGGAGAACATGCAAACTCCATGCACACAGAGACAGGAATCGAGCCTGGCCGGGAATCAAACCCGGACCCTGGAGGTGCAAGGCGACAGTGCTAACCACTACACCACCGTGCCGCCATGTACAGTATGTAAAATACAAAATACTCATTATCTTATTAACCATTATCAATTTAAGTTTTAAGTTTAATTATGGGTGACATGTTTTTTTTCTGCATTATTCTTTCCCTCCATTTACCATTTTTACTTGCATTTAATACTGTTCCCTCACCAGCATCACATTTCTCTCTCACTTGCTTTTAAAGCTATTAAAGAAAGAGGGGAAAAAAAACGTTTATTTTAATCGAGAAATTGGAAAGCATATAATCCTCTTTGCAGAAGACTTAGTGACTGCTTCAAGGTGCAGTTTTAATAACAGTTTAGTAACTTAATAACAGTTGTTAATTAACAGCATGGTTTATTATTCGACTTAAATCTACTTAGAACAAACCCACGCCATACAAGGTGCAGTGAGTGAAATTAATAAAATTTACTTTCTGACCATTGAGATTTAGAAAATCAGTTGTGCAATGTTACCAAAAGTATTTATCTCTATGTTAAGGGAATTTAACAAAATTCCTCCATTCGAAACACCATCGTCATGAGACACATCAAGACCCTGCTGCCCCCCTCACTGGGCCCCACAAGGCTGTGTGCTCAGTCCCCTGCTGTTCACACTGCTGACTCACGACTGTGTAGCAACACACAGTTCGAATCACATCATTAAGTTCGCTGATGACACGACCGTGGTGGGTCTCATTAGCAAGAACGACGAGTCAGCGTACAGAGAGGAAGTGCAGAAGCTAACGGACTGGTGTAAAGACAACAACCTGTCTCTGAATGTTGACAAGACAAAGGAGATGGTTGTTGACTTTAGGAGGACACGAGGCGACCATTCTCCGCTGAGCATCGACGGCTCCTCTGTGGAGATCGTCGAAATCACCAAATTCCTGTGCGTCCACCTGGAGAAGGACCTCAGCTGGTCCCTCAACACCAGCTCCCTACACAAGAAAGCCCAACAACGTCTCTTCTTTCTGAGAAGACTGAGGAAGGCTCAGCTTCCACCACCGATCCTGACCACCTTCTATAGAGGAACTATCGAGAGCATCCTGAGTGGCTGCATCACTGTCTGGTTTGGGAATTATGCCATATCGGACCGCAAGACCCTACAGCGGATAGTGAGAACAGCAGAGAAGATCATCGGGGTCTCTCTCCCCTCTATTGAAGACATTTACACCACACGCTGCATCCGTAAAGCCACAAGCATTGTGGCTGATCGGACACATCCCTCTCACACACTCTTCACAGTCCTGCCATCTGGAAAAAGGTACCGAAGCATTCGGGCACACACATCCAGACTGTGCAACAGCTTTTTTCCACAAGCCATCCGTCTCCTCAACAAAAAGGGACTGGACTGATAAACACACGCGCGCACACACACACACACACACACACACACACACACACACACACACAACACACTCAGCTTAACTCAACTACCTCAAAATATTGGGACTGGACTGACTAATCAACACAAGCGCAGACACACTGACCTACACTACCAAACTATCATACACACCAACCTGTAAATGCTTCACTGTTTATCTCTTTTGCACAATAATTATTACTGGACTACTTTGCACACTAATTCCTCAATTCTTGTTGCTGTGTTAAGGAATGTTTACAGTTTTTCACTACCTCAACACCATATTATTCTATTATGTTATGTCGTGTTCGTTGCACTGTCACTTTGTTGTTGCTCTTGTTCGCACATGTCTTATTTAGCTAGTTAGTTTTTGTAAATTTATGTTGTAATTTATGTTAGGTCTATCTGTCTTGTCTCTGCTAGCCAGCCAAATAGGCCTCTTTAGTTAGCTAGTTTAGTGTTTCTGTTAATTTATGTTGAAATTTATGTTGCATGTAGCACCTTGGTCCTGGAGGAACGTTGTTTCGTTTCACTGTGTACTAACTGTATATAGTTGAAATGACAATAAAAGCCTTTGATCTTTGAACTTGAACCATACTCTCACTGGACATTTCATTGGGTACACCTTGCTAGTACATTGTGTTAGACATCATCGTGCTTTCAGAAATGCCTTAATTCTTTGTGGTGTAGATTTATCTAGATGCTATAAAAACACTCCTTGGTGATTTTGGTTCATATTGACATGACAGCATCACACAGTTACCTGTGAATTGTTCGCTGCACATTAGTGATGTGAATCTCTCATCATTCTACCACATCCTGAAGGTGCTCTACTGGATTGAGATCTTATGAGTACAGTGATTTCATTGTCATGTTCAAGAAACCAGAGATGATTTTAGCTTTGTGACATGGCATGTTATGCTGTGGTCATAAAGGGATGGACATGATAAACAACAATAGCCAGGCAGGCTGTGGCATTTAATGGATGTTCAGTTGGTACTAAGGGGCCCAAAATGTGGCAAGATAATACAGTATCCCCACACCATTACATCACCAGCATCCTCAACCGTTTATAGAAGGAAGAATGGATCCATGCTTACCGGTTGTTTACGCCAAATTCTGACCCTACTATCCAATCTTATTGTCTAATTTTGGTCAGCCCATCTATTGTCGCCTCAGTTTCCTGTTTCAGCTGACAGGAGGGGCATCTAGTATGGTCTTCTGCTACTGTAGCCCACCTGTTTCAATGTTATAAAACGATGTTATTTGAGTTACTGTAGTCATTCTCTGTAAACCCTAGAGATGGTTGTTCGTGAAAATCCCAGTAGGTCAGAGGTTATGGAAATACTCAGACCAGCCTGTCTAGCACCAACAATCATGCAATGTTAAAAGTCTGATGCTTATTTTAAACTTCAGCAAATCATCTTGGCCATGTCTACCTGCCTAAATGCATCAAGTTTTATTGTGCAAGCACTACCCACTGTTTTTATTCTGTGTTCTTGTTAAATGTCTGCACAAGCAATTCAGCACATTCTTCAGTCTCCTGTGGAAAACAAAAAAACACCACACTGCTGGTCTGAATGTCACTTTGATGACTGAGCTGTAACTGTGGAAAAGAAGAATGGAAGCGAAAACTAACCTGGCAGAGGAATAGAGAGTGATTTATTTCCAACAGTATCTGCTTATAGCTGTCCTTTCAGATAAATAACAGATTTGCTTGCTTGTATTCCTGAAGCAAGTATAATTGTGCTAAAACTTTACAAGAGGAGAGATAAGTGATGACTTTATATTTTAATAAAAGATCATGCTGTCATCTTGTTGTATCTGACACGCAGTGATCACAACTAATATAAGAGAAACACACAATCGAAACCTTACACGGCACAATCTGTTCTCACGGACAATATTATGAAGTACATGACACTTCATTAGCTTTAATGTGGGTAACATCTGTTACTTTATTTGCATGACAGTGAACAGAAAGTTGTGCACTGATTGTCAATGCACTTTCACTAATTGCTAACATAACAGTTAGAAGGCAAACATGTTCTGATTGTTACTTTCTTCAGTCAATGTTGCTGAGGCTTTGATTATTGCTTTGTTGCCTTTGCATGTATTCTGCCTCTTTGTTTGACAGTAATGTTCAACACAACAGGAAAATAAGAGACATGTTTAACATTTGAACATTGAGGTTTATGATCCAGCTGTAACGAAAATGTCAGCGTGATTCATCAACCTAAACATTTAAGTGATGGTTTCTTTATTATACAACACCAAAAGAGTATCAATCATTTAAATTGACCTTTTGTCTTTTATTTGGAGAACAGTTCTGTGTGAAGTAGACCAGTCCCAATGGCCTGGGACCACTGTCAGAAATCAATAGGAAATCAAATATTCCCAGACAATACTATTCATCATGATTCAAAATTTTGCTCTCATATTTATTGTATTTGTGAGGCAGTGGTAAATAACCAAGTGAGGTTTGAGGATTCATGAATTTTGGATTTAAATTATAGATGACAGGAATATTTTTCCTCCGTAAATAAAAATTACACTGTTATTACCAATGCCTCAAATATGAATAATATATAAAATGTTTTTTAATTTGTGCTCTTTTTCCTAGTACTGGTTTTAAAAGCACCAAAAATACCACACTGCTGCCTGAGTTACATCAGACCATACCTATTACTGAGCCATACCTATACCATACCCATACCTATGCCTATTGCTGAGTCAGTCTATACCTAATAAACATTTTCTGCCACAAATTTTGATGCTCACAATCATGTAAAATATCCCAGTATGCAGTAATATTACTTGAGCATCCCAACAACCCTGTGCACAAGTGATCTCCATGACTTAGGGTGCGTTCCGAGTGGCCTGAAGTATCCTGTGATGTATACTGCACAGGGGGTTCAGCCATGCTAAGAGCGATTTCAAAAGAACCAAGAATGGTGTAAACAATGGGTCTTCATTTATCCGGAAATGGGAATGAAAGTTTCCTGTCAGTCAGTGTGCCTTACTGGGACGTGGAAAATATGGATCTCAATAAATTAGAATATAATTCAGTTCAAAAAGTGAAACTCATTGTTTCATTACACACAGACTGATATATTTAGAGTGTTTATTTCTCTTAATTTTGATAATAATATTCATTCATTCATTCATTTTCTATACCGCTTTATCCTGTGTTCAGGGTCGCGGGGGACCTGGAGCCTATCCCAGGAGACTTCGGGCACTAGGCGGGGTACACCCTGGACAGGGTGCCAATCCATCGCAGGGCACACACACATACACACACTCACACACCCAATCACACACTACGGGCAATTTAGGAACGCCAATTAGCCTAATCTGCATATCTTTGGACTGTGGGAGGAAACCGGAGTACCCGGAGGAAACCCACCAAGCACGGGGAGAACATGCAAACTCCATGCACGCAGAGACGGGAATCGAGCCTGGCCGGGGAATCGAACCCAGACCCTGGAGGTGCAAGGCGACAGTGCTAACCGCTACACCACCGCGCCGCCTTGATAATTATATGTTACAGCTAATAAAAACCCAATTCAGTATCTCAGAAAATTTAAATATTACTCAACATCAATCCAATCAAGCACAAGGATACCATGGTCCTTAAGCCAGGTATTAGTCCTTTTGGCAGTGTGGGCAGGTGCCAAGTCCTGCTGTAAAATTAAATCAGCATGTCCATGAAGCTGGTCAGCAGAAGGAAGCATGAAGTGCTCTAAAAATTTCTGGTAGACAGGTGCACTGACCTTGGACCTGCTAAAACAAAATGGACCAACACCACTCTTTGTGAATCTCTCCCAAATTCTTGAATGGGCTTAGTTTCACAATCTTCTCAAGGCTGGGGCTATCCCTGTTTCTTGTGCAGCTTTTTCTGTGCAGGTTGTCAATGATCGTCTTCTGGACAAATGTCAAGTCAGCAGTCTTCCCCATGATTGTGTAGCCTACTGAAGTAGACAGAAAGACCATTTCAAGGCTCAGGAAACCTGTGCAGGTGTTTTGAGTTAATTAGCTGAATAGAGTGTGCCACCATGAGTCTCCAACATTGAACTTTTTCATAATATAAAATTTTTCTGAGATCTTCAAAATTAAAAGTAATAAACACTTGAAATATATCAGTGAATATATAATATAATATAATATAATATAATATTCATTCATTCATTCATCTTCTATACCGCTTAATCCTGTGTTCAGGGTCGCGGGGGACCTGGAGCCTATCCCAGGAGACTTCGGGCACTAGGCGGGGTACACCCTGGACAGGGTGCCAATCCATCGCAGGGCACACACATACACACACTCACACACCCAATCACACACTACGGGCAATTTAGGAACGCCAATTAGCCTAACCTGCATATCTTTGGACTGTGGGAGGAAACCGGAGTACCCGGAGGAAACCCACCAAGCACGGGGAGAACATGCAAACTCCATGCACACAGAGATGGGAATCGAGCCTGGCCGGGGAATCGAACCTAGACCCTTGAGGTGCAAGGCGACAGTGCTAACCACTACACCACCGCGCCGCCTATAATATAATATAATATAATATAATATAATATATGAGTTTCACGTTTTGAATTGTATTACTGAAATTATTGTTTTGTTGGGGGCGGGGGATTTCCCCCCGACCTAATTTAGTCGTGTCCAATTCCTCCCCGTCACTATTTAAGGCTACTACTACCACTCAGTCAGGAGGGCCGAAGACTATCACGTGTTTCCTCCGAACCATGTGATGCAAACTGGAGATGCGTCTGTATATCTTTATTATCATTATTGTTGAGGACGTTATAATATTACTGTTAGGGATGTGGTGTGGTTGCAGGCGAGGCATAGGCGCTGAGGTAAAGACTTTTAAGTGGTTTTAATAACATAAAGAAAACACAAACAAATATACTTCAAGCAAAGAACAAACCAAACATGAGTCTATGAACAAAAACTATGAACCAAAACCAAACCAAACAGCATTTCATAATATCAATTTAACAAAACAGATCAGGCTAACAAAACAAAGGAAAATGCAAGACAAAGGAAACAGAACTTAAACAGGCTATTTATAACTGAACTAATGAGCTAACTCGATTCACCTGACCGAGGTGCATTTTGGGAAACGTAGTTCCAAATAACAAAAACACAAAAAGAACTCAAAGAGTCTCTGGGCACAAGGTGTCCTCTAGGGGTTAACCCTGACATAACCCCCCCTCAAAAGGCGCTACTCCAGAGCGCCATCGGAGGTCCTGGGCACCCTCCCCAAAGTCCTGTGTCTGGCCTCCTAACTCGGAGGCTGTAGATTCTGTCCTTCGGACAGGATGGCAGGGCAAACAGGATGGGCAAGACTACTCTTCTTTCAGGAGGCGTGATTGAAACAGGGTCTTGGGTGAGCACTGGTTGGTCGGCGCTGAGGGGCGGAGCGAGCACTGGCAGGACGTCCTGGAAGCCTGATGGAGGTGGAAGAATGACGTCCTCGAAGCCGGGCGTAAGTGCTGGGTCGAACCCCTCGAAGCCGGGCGGAGGAATCTCTTGTCTTTCAGGGCTCTCTGGCTTGGCTGGGCTTCCACTGAGGCTCTCTGGCTTGGCTGGGCCTCTACTGAGGCTAAAGAGTCTCTGGGCGCAAGGCGTCCTCTAGGGGTTAACCCTGACAATTACTATGGCACAATAAATACAAATTTAATTAAATAAAAAATCATAAATATTATACTCAGCAAAAAAAGAAACGTCCTCTGACTTTCAACTGTTTTTACTTTCAGTAAACTTAGGGTGCTTTCACACCTATACTTCGATTGCTTTAGTCCGCACCAGTCAGAAAAATGTTACAATGTAGTAAACAGACGTTGGTACGGTTTGCTTTCACATATGCAGAGTTCTAAACGAACCAAAATAGACCGCGAAGCCCATCGGCACCGGAAACAGACTATTTTCAGAAAATCGCGCCACTTTCAATAATCATGGAGGAACAGCTTTGCTTTGCGCTCATGGCACTGATCCTCGCGCACTGCAGTGTACGTGCAAATCATTATTTTCAGATAATTAATTTCGAACACGATTCGCGGCTGCGACTCCAAACCAGCTTCCTGGTTTATTCATCTCGCCGACGGCGCATTTGCACGCCACTTCAGGGAGAGACGTGCCCTCCTCCTGAATGATCATTTTGTTATTAGCCGGTGATCTTCCTGCAGATCCATCAGGTAATCCGTTTGCCGATCGAAACAGCCCAGCCACACATTTTTCATCTTTAATGTGAATACAGAGAGGCACTTAATTTCTTCGGCACTCCACGTTTCTCCGCGGTTTGATTTCATCGCGAGTCGAGCTTGAAAAATTTAATCGAGTCATCAGGAAGGGAAAATAATTTTACCCGCAACCCCGTATATTACCCAAAGTGCATTAAACTATACCATTTCATTAGATTTGGTTTGGTTGCTTTCACACCAGACGAACTGTACCAAAGTAGAGCGGATAAAGCGGCCCGAGACCACTCCTCCAGGCAGGTCTCGGATCGATTGATTTGGTGCGCACCAAAGTACCGAGATTGCATTCACATCAACACAAACGAACCGAACCAAGGGACCAAACACGTTTGGTGCGCACCAAATGCTGTAGGTATGAAAGCACCCTTAATGTGTAAATATTTGTATGAACACTAAAACAGTCAACACCATAAGACATAAACTAAAAAACTAAAAATGTTTCACATTGTGTCCCTGAATGAAGGGAGGCTCAAAATCAAAAGTACCAGTCAGTATCTGGTGGCCACCAGCTGCTGGAAGTACTGCAGTGCATCTCCTCCTCATGTACTGGACCAGATTTGTCAGTTCTTGCTGTGAGATGGAGGGATTGTGTGTTCCTGGTGTGACTCGGGCAGTTGTTGTGGCCATCCTGTACCTGTCACGCAGGTGTGATATTCGGATGTACCCATCCTGTGCAGGTGTTGTTACACGTGGTCTTCCACTGCGAGGATGATCAGCTGTCCTTCCTGTCTCCCTGTAGCGCTGTCTTAGGCGTCTCACAGTGCGGACATGGCGATTTATTGGCCTAGCCACATCAGCAGTCCTCATGCCTCCCTGCAGCATGCCTAATGCACGTTCACGCAGATGAGCAGGGACCCTGGGCATCTTTCTTTGGGTGTTTTTCACAGTCGGTAGACAAGTCTCTTTAGTGTCCTGCGTTTTTAGAACTGTGACCTTAAATGCCTACTTTCTGTAAACTGTTAAGGTCTTAATGACCATTCCACATGTGCATGTTAATTAATTGATTATGGTTAATTGAACATGCATGGAAAACATTGTTTAAACCCTTTACAATGAAGATCTGTAAAGTTATTTGGATTTTTACAACATTATTGTTGAAATACACAGTCCTGAAAAAGGGACGTTTCTTTTTTTGCTGGGTATATATACAATAGGTTATTAATCTGTAAAAAAAAAAAAAGCACGATAATAATTTATCCAAACATCTTGTAAAATAAATTTACAAGTTATACATATCAATAGTGTAAATTTTATAGTGGTTTTGAAATATTTCAAGAAATATTTAATATTTAATTTCGACATTGTTAATATTTCCACAACAGCAGTAACAGGTATCTGAAGTGCTTTTTCTTGGGGGGGGAAGGGGTTTCCAATTTTCTCCCCAATTTAGTCGTGGCCAATTCCTCCCCGTCACTAGGGGGCTCCCACTACCACTCAGTCGGGAGGGTGAAGACTATCCCGCGTTTCCTCCGAACCGTGTGACATCAGCTGACCGCATCTTTTCGAACTGCTTGCTCACGCACCATTAGGAGCGGAGTAACACACTCGGAGGAAAGCGGTAGCTGCTCCTTCCGCGTGCGCGAGCTCACAGACGCCCCTGATTGGCTGTAGAGCCGTGATTAATATGTGAGCACAAATACTTCTCATCCCTCCCCCCTGAGAGAGCTCGGCCAATCAGCTCTCTCTATGCCTCCGGCTGTGAGAGGAAAACAGCATCACCCGGGGTTCGAACCAGCGATCTCCGGATGATAGGGCGAGCGCTTTACCACTGCGCCACTCGGAGGCAGGCTGAAGTCCTTATTTTACCAGGGTAACCGGGAAAGGAGTGACATCTGTGCTAGAGATGTTGCAGAGTGTTTTGAATGGAGGAATTTTGTCAAGAGAAGTTCCCTTAACACACGGAGCAGGGAGTAAGGAGCATCCTTTAAAGTACACTTCGGAATGGAACGCAGACTTACTTTGCTGAGGATTACACAGAATCCTGTCCTCACTCCTACTGAACACCTTTGAGATGAACTGGAACAGACTGCTCTCTGAACCTACCTACTGTTCTTGTGACTGAATCATATCATTACAGCAGAACTCTAGCGGTCACAAAAAAGTGGAGGTTATTATAACAGCAAAAGTGGATTAAATCTGGATTGAAATTTTCAACATGCATATACAGGTGTGATGGTCAGGTTTAGCCATATAGTGCAACTGAAGGTTGTTTTCACACTTGCATTTATTCCCCCCAGACTCACAGTCATTTGAGCCCAGTGTTTGGTATGATTGGTGAAGTATGAGAAGTAGAGGGATCCAACTCCTGGCCCTCTTGAAAACAGTGATCTAATGAAACAGCATGTGTGGATTGTCTGTGCTTGGTGTTGCATGTAGATTGAAAGAATTGGTCCAATCAGTCACATTAGTTCCGGGAAAGGCTATTAAAATTATTACAATAAAAAAAACTTTAATAGGAGGACTGTGACACAAGTCCATGCCTCATACTGGTCTGTATGGCTAAAATCTATACTGTGTCTCACTCTTTTGTAGGCACTCCTGCAAAATGATATACCATGCTTTGATAAGCTGCTTCTATTAAATAATTCAATGGGTGTGAATTAAAATGTTTAAACCAAATGTGAATCCTCCTTAGGTTATGTAAATAGGTCTTGGGAGAAACTACTTGCATGTTTTTAAATGTATTTAGATGAGTATTTTTTCCATTCAAGACAAGATTTATCCCAAGTATGGCTTTGGCTGTAGCCCACACGTCTGTTTGGTTAGTTGAGAACCACTCTGCCAAGGACATCTGGCACTATTGGCAGCAGAATCTTGAGTGTTAAAGGCCTGTTTATTGCCCTATTGCCTGGAATCCTAGTGACACAATAACACAGTGACCCCATTAGTAAAGATGCACACACACATTGGCATGAGCAAGACTGTTCTGGTCATAACTTAACTTACCAAACATCAGTTCTATAAAATTGTTGCTTGGGGATTTCCATAACATAGGAGAGATGGGGGACAATTTGTACAAGTTAGCTCTTTAAGGAACCGGTTTGCAAGTAAACAAACATTTCTTCCCCAGATCAGATTCTATCACCAGCTTCTTAAGAAATATAGTATTTTCAGTTAATATTTGCAAGAAGGCCAGTAAACATAAGCATATAAGCATGCTTCACTAAGATCAAACCACATGTCTGAAAATTAAAAAATCTCTTTATTTTTTCCTATTTATTAAATTTCATTCAGCCACAACCCAAAATGTTATAAACTACACTACGCACTACACTCATTATAATGTAAGTTTTCCCTTGTAACACTTCATTCAGTAAGAGTGGAATTATTTTGTTGTAATGCCATTATGAGCAGTTTGGATTTTGATCTTTGAATTTACATTAATGCTTGAATACAGGTTCAGTTGCAGCCACATCTCAAACAACTTCAGGTTAAAAGTAATCACAAAAACTCATGATGCGTTTAATCATTTAATCAGCGATTAAGCTCCAAATTAACCAGTTAGCCTTGAGGAGATAAAATGGATTCCTTATCAGCTTCAGAGCAGAGTTTTTAAATACATAGCATGTCACTGCATGATAAATTGCGGGGGCAAGTTAAGAAACCAGTTAATTAAAATAAATGAATGATCCAGTGCTTTATGGTTCTGATAAATTCTGGTTCTATGCTGATAAACAGAGAGGAAGAGACACTGTGTTATAGTATAAAATTTTTGTTAAATAAGTTGATGTGGTTTTGTTACTCAGTTAAAAAACAGGTCTGTTAATTTAAAGGTTTATTGTTGTTATATATTTCCTATTTTCACCCTTTTATACTTTATTTATACTATGTATAAACATATACGTTACCTAATAAGCGTATAATTACACTTTGCAAATTCTGCACATTCTGTGTAATTTCTGTACTTACTGTATATAATATATTTCTATTTTAATTCAATTTTCTTTAAAAAAAAATTGTAAACTTGTCAATTTATACATTCGTACATTTCATCCCAATTCAAAATTTTTACATTTGTCAGTTTTTCTTTTACTGCAGTAAAATCTTCTTATTCTATATCTTCCCCATGAGTATGTAATAAATAACATTTGAATTAGGAATTTATAAAAAAAATTTGAAGAATGTAGCACATATTTAGACGCATTTTTAGCAGAAAAGAGTGTTCACTTTTCAACATTTAGTCATTTGTAGATATTCATAAAATAAAATGCATTCCTTGATTTTTAAAAAAATTTTTTTTTTGTATTTGCTGGGGCTTAAATAAGCGAATTAGATTTCCACCCTAATGTGACCTTATATAAATTAAACCTTCGTCGGACTTGTTGCTCAGCTTTGCGGTTCTATGTTTACATAAACACTGAAACAGAATGTTAGGAGGAGGAGTGAAATATACAGAGTTTAAAATACATACGAAATAATACATTATCTGAGGAGTATTTCAGCTGGAGCATCGACACACTTTAGGGGAGATTTAAGACCTGTGCTAAGTGGTTAAAGAAATATACAGTAAAATATGGCACCTTTAATGAAGTGGCCTTGGTTAGGGGTTAGAGAGGGAGTTGGGTTTCAGCGTTGTGTTAGAAGCTATTTGAGTAGCTTATGTTAGCTGTGACCAAGGCAGTGAGGTGAGTCATGAACCTGTCAGTGTGTTGGTGGAAGCTCACACTTTCGTTAACTAGCAGTAATGGAAAGATTGAAACACAGCACAGATAGATCAAAGGCAATTACTAAGGAGACAAAGTGTTGTTTAAGATGACAACATTATCAGATGTGTTTTCTTGCTTAGTGCTTCCATGACTGGCTTTCAATGTGCGTTTGTCAGGCTTCTCTCTCTTCTTTCTAGTACCGAAAACCATCACTGAATCTTTTAGTGGTACACAGTACTAGACCGTACTGACTTACTTTCACCCATAATCATCACCAATATAGGTTAATTACAGAATGCTCATATAACATAAATTTATATATAAAGTTTGCATTTCATATTCATTTCCCCAGGGCTGCTGAAGCCTCCACTCATCTGCAAAGACCTCTTTCCACAAAATTTTGGATCCACAAGACCATTAATGAGGTTGGATAATGAAGTCTGGCATACTGTACACCCAGCATCGCAATGTACTCAGTAGGGTTAATGTCAGGGCTCTGTCCAGGCCACTTATGTTCTTAAACTCCTGGAACATGTTTGGGCCCCTTAGTTCCAATGCAGGGAAGTTGAAAAACTACATCATATAAATACATCCTAAACAGTTGTAACAGTAACAGTTTGGAGAAGGATCACATAAGGATGTAGAACTGTTGAGGGTTGCCCCAGGAGGAAAAAAAACCTTTAATGCTTTTAAATTTGACCTAAAAAGTATTTGACCTTTAAAAAGTTTAAAGGTGCTGCATTGACTCTTCAGTTTTCCCTCATTTTACATTTAAGTATTTTAATTGTTTTCCAGTAAACATGACAGGTCTCTGAAACATGATGAATGAGGATGAATGTTAATTTACTTTGTGTGAAGGACATTCAGGCAGCACCTGGAGGTCTTCCTGTCTTCCAGTTTTCAGCATCAAGGCAAATTATCAAGTTGTAAATGAATACTTTTATGAGACATTAGAAGTTCAGGATAGACCTCAGGCATAGCTGTGAATGTAATGCAGAATTTAAATATTGTGCATTTGTATAAATAGCAGTTAAAATGCTGGTCTTTCAAAAAATTTTATTGAATTATTTCAATGTTGGCTTAACATGCTGCTTTGAAGATTTATCCAATTTGTTTAATTGCTATAAAGAAATATACCACATCAGTGTCAACTAATCAGATGTTTAACAAACTAATTACCTTTTAAAAAAAAAGACCTATAATACTGATTAATCGACATGTACATGGCATTTATGGGAGGATCAGCGGTAACAGGATTTTTCAGATGTGGTTACGTGTACATAGCTACTTTTGATAACGGTTATGCAAATCAAGCAGCAAAGACCATGTAACATCTGATGAGATGCCTTGTAGCAGAGATTGAGAGCACACTAAACCACCTCAGGAACGTCATTTGTCATGCGTCCTTTTCATTTCAGAGACACTCTGTAACTAATTTTGCTGCACAACCCTCCACCACCTCCTCTCCCTTCAGCTCGTTGGCATCATTAGCATTATTTATGCATGCTCTAGGACATGGCCTCATTTGGTTGCAAGATATAGCGAGGCAGTGAAAAAGCTGCAAAAAGTGCTGCACTTTTCAGCATAATGGCATATTTTCCAATAATAAAAAAAAAAGTCTGTAACCAAAAATAAATGTCCCATTAACTGATCATAGAAGGAACTACTGTAATGTTTTTCATTTTTATTATTATTATTATTTTTTGCTGATTCTGTAAACCTAAGTCACATGGTGATATAAGTTTAATTGGTTGGTTTACTCATTAATATTAATATGTTAGGATTCTATGTATCAAAACTCATGACTCATAACTCATGTAGGACTTATAAAGACACTTCCTCTGAAGTTATTTGAAGTCTAAATATTGCCACATAAGTGGGGTAATTGAATTTCAAAATGAATTTTAGGAGATTTAAGTGACCCTGCAGCAGCCTCTTGAAAAAATTATCCCAATATGTGTCACTCTACACTGGGAGCCAATTTGCAGAGCACTATTGATTTCTTGGCTTTCCACTCTCCACCTAATTGAAGTTCAGAGTGAACTCAAACCATGAAAAGGGAAATCTATTCATGCACCAAGAGACTGAGCAAATAAGTAAAGGCAAGATGGCTCAAATGTAAGTGAATGCTTTGGTTCCCCTGACAATAAATATCTCTTGCTTTAATTGAAATCTCATCACCTGTGATAGACAGAACTTAAAGCTCCAGCCGCCATGGAGAGAGATCGATGCTGCTGAAACAGGTGTCACAAGTAGCATTTGGTGTAGGAGCAGTAAATACTGAATTGAATTTGTAAGTGCATTGTACATAATTAACCTGTTAGTTTACTGAGGCACTCATTTGTAAGACACAGGAGAATAGTGGTATTGATGTAGTTGACCTTGTTTAATATAACCTCATGTGCAAAGAAAAAAGGCTACATTTCCCTTTTAACCCTTTAATGGTCTGCTCAACTTTTTGGTAGAGCACATTTTCAGCCATAATATCTTTTTAAAAAATGTGTTGACTTAACCTGATTGAGCCATCTCTGCCACTTGGTGAAGGAATGCTATGCCTGAAAAAAAAATCATTAGATGTTTACCTTTTCAATTACTTTGTAGCATACAACTAGAAATAAAGTCGATCTAATGTCTAAAAACATTTGGGCCATTTCACCACCGAACACCGTGATTTAATAATATTTTATTAATCATAGACATCATCAATGTCCTGATTTCGATTAATCCCAAAATAACAGTACACCGATCAGCAGAGGTGTCAAGTAACGAAGTACAAATACTTTGTTACCTTATTTAAGTTGAAATTTTGGGTATCTATACTTTACTGGAGTAATTATTTTTCAGCCGACTTTTTACTTCTACTCCTTACTTTTCCTTAATTATCTGTACTTTCTACTCCTGACATTTTAAAAATAGCCTCGTTACTCCTATTTTATTTCAGCTTGTCATTCAAAAAACAAACAAACAAACAAAAAAAACATACAGATAAATGGTGCCATCCGGATGGAGCGAATTTGATTGTAGTTGGATGAGAAGTATAAACATACCATTCCGACACCCTGTTGGTTGATACGCGATCCATCGCACCTGCACATGACGTCACGTCACACACTCCAGCAAGGATGTCTGAATAAATTAGCATTTTCGGTTGATAACGTTGTGATAAGACAAAGATGTCCGTGATAGAGACTCAAGATTCGAGCAAAATGTCACAACCAAGCACCAGCGAGGAGGTTGGTAGCCAGGAAGACCAGCCAACAGTTACACGTCCCTGGTCATACTTGGAAGAATTTTTCAAAATGGTTGGATGCAAAAACAGCTCCTTTCGAAAGCGCTGTAAGCTCTGTACACCAAAGTACCACGAGCTAATGGCTTTCAAAAACTCGCCGTCTAATTTGAAAAAGCATATTGAGGTAGGTTGGAACAACACATTTTTATATTTTTTATGAGGTGTTAGTGCAGTATATTAGAGATGCACGGGTCGAGTATTTTTCCAACCCCCGGGTCCCGCTTTAATGGAATTATTTGGCCTTCCCCAGTCCGCCCCGCACCACTGCATCTATTTTTACAACCTGCCCCGCCCCGCCCCGCACCCGCGAGTAAAATTGCTGTAAATTCCCGACCTCAATTTCTCCCGCACCTCATCTACCATTTTCACTTTTATTTCTTTGTTTTTGTTGTGACTGGCAGCGGTAGCTGCTTGGCGCTTTCGTGACTTGTCACGTGACGTAACCTTATTAAAGAACTTAGATATATGGATCCAAATCCTAAATATTTAATATAGGCTATAGGGAATTGCACGCAACATACATGGATTTTTTTAATTTAATTTTGTTTTTAATGACCCTCCCCAACCCGCCCCGCAAATAAAGTGACAATTTCTGTACCCGCCTCAACCCGACCCACGGGGTCAGCGGGTTACACGACCCCCGCATCACTACAGTATATAGGCCCGTGGCACAGCCTAAGCTTTTATCCTTAATGCTTTTTTTTCCTCCTTACGTTACTTTTACTTTTATACTTTAAGTAACTTTGAAACCAGTACTTTTACACTTTTACTTGAGTACAAAGCTTGAGTTGACACTTCAACTTTTAAAGAAGTCTTTTTAAACCCTAGTATCTATACTTCTACCCAAGTAATGAATGTGAATACTTTTGACACCACTGCTGATCAGCCATAACAGTAGAATGCAAAACATTATGCCCAGTATTTTATAGGTTCCCCTTGTAGCAACAGGGCAGCTCTGGCCACTCAGGGCAAGACTCCATAACACCTCTGGGGATGTGGTAGGGCTAACATGAATTGGATTTGTTTGTCTGCATGTGCATGGCACGGGTGTTCGATCAGATTGGCATCTGGGCAATTTGGACGCTGGGTCAGCAGCCTCCCTCTTTGCCTGCCTGGCTCCATGAATGGAAGACTTTGATGCACTGGATATTCTGATGCCTTTCATTGACTATTTTTTTTTTTTGCAATTTATGAGGCATTGGCTTTTCTGTGGGATCAGGCCATGGATGGGCTTGTCTTTGGTCCTCATGGGCATGGGTGAGCTTTGGGTCCCCATGATCCTGTCACCAGTTTATTGGTAAATAATTAATAATCAATGTTAATGTTTTGTGCTGTTAATGTTTTGGCTGATCGGTGAAGATGAGCTAATATGCCCACAAGGAGTTTACAAAGCATGTACAGGACCTCATTGTAAATGGTATTGATCAGTAAAAGGATACTAAAGAATTTTCAAAACATTGTACCCTGGAATATTGTGATCAACAAAATGGGGCCCTACAGTGACATTACAGGAACAAGATGTCTCTCCAAAACTGATGAAAGGACAAGACAAGAAAACTTTTTAGAAAGGCTGCCTGGAGATCTAAAGCAAAAATAATGGAGCTGCAGAAATATCTGGCATGTACTCATCATTACTTGTATGTGGAAACAATCTCTTGAGGCTACATGAAACCCCTGTCTCATGAGAAGAAATGAACAAAACACAAAACATCCATGCACACTTAATCAGACTGAAATCATTCAGCAAAATGTTTAAAGGTTTGGTGAGACCAATGTGGAAGCTTTTGGGCATAATTCTAATGGTGAAGCATTAAAATGATTTAGGTACATTTGCAGTTATTCATTTGAATGGAAAGAAGAATTAAGACCTTGAAGCAATGCTACATGTAAACTATATTATTATGAAAAGGCAAGTGAAGTTAAACCATTTATCTTTTAAACATTCAATAACACTTTTATATGGCCATAACAATTACCATTCATTGCTTAATATATTATCTAATAAAAATAACTCACTGCTTATCTGTCTGTAACAGAATAGTAAATAAAAATAAGTATTTCTCTCCTTCTTTTTCTGTGTTTGTGTATATATTGTGTCAGTGTGCCTGTGTGGGAGTGTAAGCACAAAGCTTATGTTCCATGTGTACACTATCTATTGTTGCTCTGCTGTCTCGATTTTATTCTAATTACAGTTGGACAATGGGAACTGTGCCCTCTTTTACAACAGATAAGTTCAGAAGGCCAAACCGAACCGCCTCACTGTTATGAATAGTGCACAATAATGGAGCTCGTCAGAGGAAGCAGTAATGAGAGAGGTCCGCGCTATTTGCAGTATGGTAAATGGGTTCACTTACACTTCTCATACATATTCAATAAGGCTTTGACAGAAGATTTAAATAAACATGATGCAATTACTTTAGGGAGGAAATATCATTTGATATGTGAAAATCACAATATACTAAATATTATATGGACATCAATAATAAATGAGAAGTATCTTGTTTTCCCCCCACTAAATGTATTAACTTTTTTTTTTTTACGTCAGTGCTCATTGTTTTGATCTTCCATGTAACCTGCATTTCCATACATTATGAACTTTAATCAATAATTATGGTGTTTCAAAGCGTTTTGCTTGAAATGCACTGTAGTATAAAAAAGGTTCAGATGAATGTAAGGTTGGAATACCTTGCAGTTGCACTCAGTTTATAATTAATTCTTTGTTATGAGCCACATTACTATAGTTTTTTAGGCCGTAATAATTTTGACTTATTATACAAGATACTATTTTCTTTTAAAGGAAAGAGCATTATACCAAAATTAACTGTTCAAAAATTAACCACTGATGATAATTCAACATTTTTAAAGTAAAATCCTTCTGTGTTCAATGATGATAATGGTATTTTAGATGTCATGAATAAAATATAAGGGTATGCATTAATCAGAGAGCATACAAAAGTCTTTAACTCATGACTAAATATCAGATTTATAAATAGATTTAATGCATAAGTTGCTCTGTCAAATCAAATATCAACTGAAAATGTAAAAAAAAATGCTGTTGATCATTTTTTTCTGATTTCACTTGTATTTTTCTTGTTTTAGATCTTTCCATTTGCATCTTGTTTCATTAAATATGCTACCAACTGCACAGATAAACAGTAACAAAAGTAACAGTAGTTGATCCAGATACAATGGATTCTAGATGTTTTTGGAGCATGTTGCATATAAAAAAGCCTTTACATTATAAAATATTTTGGATTACAATATTAATGTTTAGGGCTTGACAGTGCATCTTAATTCTCACATTCAAAAGCTTCTAAAAATCTAATTCCTCATGCAACGAGACTGGCTTATTTACCTGGCTTATAGACCTTATTCCTGATTAAATTGTGGAGCAATTTTCTCTTAAATTGTATTGATGAATTATATTCCTACAAAAATATGTCCTTAATTGTTAGGTGTTTTGATAATGATGCAGCATTTACATTTGCATCTATAGGGCACAAGTTTCTACAACATGGAAGTGACCGATTTTGCTTCCCTGAAATTTTCAGCCATTTTGAAGAGATGTGCCCCCAACATGGTCATTTTCAGCGGTATACTGTCTCGTTTCAAACAATAATAATTTAAAATGCTAATTATTAATATTTCTTTATGAGTATTGATACTAAAATTGGTGGAAGCTTCTAGAAGCATATGATCAGAGGTGGAAAGAGTAATAAAATTTTGTACTCAAGTACAAGTACTGTTACTTCAGTGAAATTTTACTTAAGTACAAGTAAAGTTACCATTATAAAAATCTACTCAAGTAAAAGTAAAAAGTAGCTCATTAAAAAATTTACTCAGAGTAAAAGTTACCGAGTTACTTTTTTATTTTAATTTTTTTAACAGCGGGGTGGGATGAGGCATTCTAGCGTAGTTCAAAAAAAGATGAGCAGATGTAAATCTCAAACTAGCTGTTTTTAACTGAAGGAACACCTTTGCATAATAAAGCTCTTGTCTTTCTTTTGCTTAAAAATCAAAGTGGTCACTTAAATATAGTGTTACGTCCCAGTCTAGGTCCATACAGCAAAAGAATGGTTCAGGGTTCTGTTTTAAACTGTATGGAAATGGTGGCATATGTCAGAAAGAACTAGATCCAATCATTAACTGATTAAATAATGAGGTTTGTATGTATGTATGTATATACAGTGGTGTGAAAAACTATTTGCCCCCCTCCTGATTTCTTATTCTTTTGCATGTTGTAACATCTGGACCACCGCGGCCTCAGGGAAGAAGATCCGGTTCCCCGGACTACTGAGCCGCCGCTTTGTCCCCCCCTAGTGTGTCTGTGTGTCCATGTCACGCACCATTAGCAGTAAGTATGTGCACCTGTTAATCCCCTATGTGTGTCCCTATTTAAACCAGCCGACCCCGTGGCTGCCTGTCAGTCCACCGTTGCGATTTGGAAAGAACTGTTACTGAATGTTTTCTCTGTGTGTTGGACATTTGAATTCCCCTACGTGTTTCACTGTGATTGGTTCTCTACGTGTTTGGACACTCGGATTCCCCTGTGTGTTTTAGGACTGACTGCACGAAAACTTCCACGCCCGTAGCTGCAGTTACTACGAAAGCCGGCGTGTTGAACCAGAACCCACGGCGTAGAGCGCCGCTATTTACGTTTGTGTTTTTTTGATGAAAAGAAAGGAAAAGAGATTTGTGTTGGCTAAACGCTGTTAATAAACCTGATTTTTGCTCGACAATCCTGCATCTGCGTCTGTTCACCCACACGCAACATGACAGATGGACTGACCCACCAAGACGCAGCAGGTATCCCACTGCCGGCGGAGGATCGAGCCATGCAGTATATTGAAAAACAACAGCGGCAGATCGACGGGCTGGCGCGAGCCGTGAGTGACATGGCTCATAGCATCAAGCACCTCGCCTTCCCAAGTCCGCCCACAGCAGGGGCAACGAAGCACGCTCCACCCTCACCACCTCGCGCCGCACCCCCGGAGCGATATGCAGGCGATCCGGAAGGGTGCAAACGGTTCATCCTGGCCTGTGAGCTCTACTTATTGGATTATCCCAACATGACTGACGAGCAGCGGATTCGTTTCGTCATCTAACAGCTCACGGGTCCGGCCATGGATTGGGCAGCAGCCGTCTGGAGCGACAGGGGGGAGCTCACGGCCCGGTATGGCAAATTTATGGACGCGATGACGGCGGTATTTGATCATCCGGACCAGGGACGCGCCGGGAACAGCGCCTAATGAGACTGAGGCAAGGGAGCCTCCCAGTGGCGGAGTACGCTATCAAATTCCCTGTCATGGCTGGTGCGAGTGGCTGGTGCGAGCGGAGTCTGCTCGCGCGGTTCCGGGACGGACTCCAGCCCGACATCCAGCTGGAGCTGGCCTGCCGGGACGCTGACCTCTCGCTGGATGAAACCATCAGCTTGGCTATTAAGCTCGACCAACACCTGCGCAGCCAGCGCCAGCGCCCCGCCGCTAGGGCGGCCCCGCCACGCCCCCTCGACCTGCGCCAAAGACCCCCTCGGGAATCTAGGGAAAAGGGGGGACCGGAACCGATGGACGTGAGCACTTCCCGCCTATCCGTCGCCGAGAGACGACGACACATTACATCCGGTCTCTGCCTGTACTGTGGTGGGGAGAACCACCTCATCAGGGACTGCCCGTTACTGAAAGTAACCACACACACACCGCCCCGCACACACCACCCCTTCTGTTTGAAGGCACAAGTGTCCTTTAATAATCATGTGTTGTCTGTCTTCCCTCTAGTAGATTCCGGGGCGGCTGGGAACTTCATCTCCTCCACTATTGTTTCCTCGCTGCGAGTTCCCGTGTCGAAGCTTCCGCAGCTGATATCAGTTAAAGCTCTAGATGGCTGAGAATTAGAACAATCGCCTATTCACTTAATAACAGCGCCACTACGATTAACTTTTCCCGACCACACGGAGGAGCTAAAATTTTTCGTACTTCCTCAGTCTGGTCATTCCGTCGTGCTACTGTAGGTCTCCCCTGGCTTAGTGCCCATAATCCCAATTTTAATTGGGCCCAGTCAAGCATCACATCATGGTCCCCAAGATGCGCGAAATTATGTAAACCGCCCATAGTGACGGTCCAAACGACCACCATAGAAAGCCCGAAGGCCCTACAAAAAGTTAATGTGCCATCAGAGTATGCAAACTTTAATGATGTATTTAGTGTTAGGGCAGCCGCACGACTTCCCCCTCATCGTTCGTGGGACTGCGCGATAGAGCTGCTGCCGGGGAAAGCACCACCTTGCTCACGCATTTATCCATTGTCAGTGGAGGAAACCGGGGCCATGGAGGAATGCGTGAGCGAGGCACTCCAGCAGGGGCTCATCAGCAGGTCCACGTCACCCGCGTCGACAGGTTTTTTTTTCATAGAAAAAAAAAGGGGGGGGGCTTACGACCCTGTATTGATTATCGTGGACTCAATGCAGTAACAATAAAATATAAGCACCCACTGCCCCTGGTTCCGGCCGCAATCGATCAGCTCCAAGGCGCCTCCATTTTTACCAAACTCAACCTCCGCAGCGCATATAATCTCGTTCGTGTGCGCAGGGGTGATGAATGGAAGACTGCGTTTAGCACTACATCTGGGCATTACCAATATAACGTGATGGCATATGGACTGGTAAACGCACCTGCGGTGTTTCAGGGGTTCATGAATGACGTGTTTCGGGATATGTATAATCGTTTCATCATAATATACTTAGATGACATCCTAGTATATTCACGGTCATATGCGGAACACGTCAGTCATGTAACAGCCGTCCTTCATCGCTTGCGCAAACACGGGCTCTATGCGAAGGCGGAGAAATGCACATTTCATCAGCGGGAGGTGGCATTTCTCGGCTATCGCATAGGGCCACTGGGGGTCGAAATGGAGCCGGCCAAGGTAGAGGCGGTGCAACAATGGCCGGAACCCACGACAGTGAAGGAGCTACAGAGGTTCCTGGGGTTTGCCAATTTTTATAGGCGTTTTATCCGGGGCTTCAGCATGAAGGCAGCACCGCTCACGTCACTACTGAAAGGTAAGCCGAAACGCCTCCGTGAGTTCCCAGTGGAAGCACGCAAGGCGTTTGCACGTCTCAAAACAGCATTTACCACGGCACCTATCTTAAAATTACCGAATCCGGATAAGCCCTTTATAGTAGAGGTCGATGCATCCGAGGTAGGGGTAGGAGCAGTGCTGTCACAACGCCAAGGCCACCCCGAGAATCTCTACCCGTGCGCTTTCTTTTCTAGGAAATTAACACCTGCTGAGCACAATTATGATATCGGTAACAGAGAGCTGCTGGCAGTAAAAGCGGCGTTAGAGGAGTGGTGACACTGGCTGGAGGGGGCGAAACACTCATTCACAGTACTCACTGATCACCGTAACCTGGAGTACCTCCAACAGGCTAAGAGACTAAACCCACGTCAAGCCCGCTGGGCACTCTTTTTCACGCGTTTCAAATTTATTATAACGTACCGCCCCGGCTCAAAAAACATCAGAGCGGATGCACTTTCCCGCTATTATCCGTCGCCGGAGCCTATTACCACTCCGGAGCCAATTCTGCCTTCGTCCCTCGTAATGGCCCCGGTAGTGTGGAATCTCGAGGCGGAGGTAGCTCAGTGGGCGCGGTCCAACTCCGTGCCTAGGAGTTGCCCTCCGAACCGACTCTACGTGCCGGAGTCACTTCGCGAGCGAGTGATGATCGAGGCTCACACGAGCCTAGCATCTGGACATCCCGGCGTTACACGCACCAACCACCTATTAGAACCAAAGTTCTGGTGGCCAAAAATGCGAGAAACCGTGAAAAAGGTTGTTTTGTCTTGTGCCACCTGTGCGACTACCAAAAGCCCCCGTAGCCTACCCGTTGGTAAACTAACGCTCCTCCCGGTGCCGAACAGACCGTGGTCCCATATCGCAGTGGACTTTGTCACAGATCTGCCGGTCTCGAACGGGTACACCACGATACTCGTGGTAATAGATAGATTTTCTAAGGGATGTAGATTCGTCCCGTTTTGCTCCCTCCCGTCAGCCCTCCAGGTGGCAGAAACCCTATTCACTTCAGTGTTTCGTTGCTACGGCATCCCCGAAGATATAATTTCCGATCGTGGCCTCCAATTTATCGCCAGAGTCTGGAGAGCTTTCTTTCAGAAAGTTGGGGACCACAGTTAGCCTCACGTCGGGCTATCACCCCGAATCTAATGGGCAGGCAGAGCGAACTGTCCAAGAACTCGGGAGGTATCTTCGAGCATCTTGTAGCAGCAGACAACGGACTATCTACTCTGGGCGGAATATGCACAAAATTCACTTCGCCATTCCTCTACCGGCCTAACGCCGTTTCAGTGTATATTGGGATACCAACCCCCGCTGTGTCCTTGAGATGCCACCCCCACCGATGTACCTATGGTGGACGAGTGGTTTAAAAAAGCGGAGAGAGTGTGGGCACACACAACTATTTCACGAGCAGTGCAGCGCTTCAAAAAATATGTCGATAAACGACGACCGGAAAGTCCTTCGCTCCAGGTAGGCGATCGGGTGTGGCTCTCGACACGGGACCTTCACCTTATCCTCCCCTGCAAAAAACTCTCCCCCAGGTTCATCGGTCCATTTCCCATTGCAGCACAAGTGAACCCAGTAATATATAGACTCACACTCGTTACACATTTACGCACTAACCCAGTGTTTCACATCTCTCTTCTCAGGCCAGTGGTCCGGGGCCCGCTGGATGAAGGAGCAGCGGAACCTTCACTCCCTGGGGCAATGGACATAGGGGGACATTACAGTATCTAGTGGAATGGGAGGGGTACGGCCCGGAGGAGCGGAGCTGGGTTCCGACACCAAACATACTCAGTCAAGAACTCATTTCAGAATTTCACAGGGCACGACCGCATCGACCGGCTCCGCGACCTCCGGGCCGCCCCGCCCGACGGCAACCCCAGCAGCCGGACAGGTCCAAGCTCCCTCCGGCCACGCGTAGGGGGCGCCCTCGCCTCCCTCAGGAGGTCGGTTCTGGGAGAGGGGGTACTGTAACATCTGGACCACCGCGGCCTCAGGGAAGAAGATCCGGTTCCCGGGACTACTGAGCCGCCGCTTTGTCCCCCCCTAGTGTGTCCATGTCACGCACCATTAGCAGTAAGTATGTGCAACTGTTAATCCCCTATGTGTGTCCCTATTTAAACCAGCCGACCCCGTGGCCGCCTGTCAGTCCACCGTTGCGATTTGGAAAGAACTGTTACTGAATGTTTTCTCTGTGTGTTGGACATTTGAATTCCCCTACGTGTTTCACTGTGATTGGTTCTCTACGTGTTTGGACTCTCAGATTCCCCTGTGTGTTTTAGGACTGACTGCACGAAAACTTCCACGCCCGTAGCTGCAGTTACTACGAAAGCCGGCGTGTTGAACCAGAACCCACGGCGTAGAGCGCCGCTATTTACGTTTGTGTTTTTTTTATGAAAAGAAAGGAAAAGAGATTTGTGTTGGCTAAACGCTGTTAATAAACCTGATTTTTGCTCGACAATCCTGCATCTGCGTCTGTTCACCCACACGCAACATGACACATGTTTGTCACACAAAATGTTTCTGATCATCAAACACATTTAACTATTAGTCAAAGATAACACAAGTAAACACAAAATGCAGTTTTTAAATGAGGGGTTTTATTATTTAGGGAGAAAAAAAATCCAAACCTACATGGCCCTGTGTGAAAAAGTAATTGCCCCCTGAACCTAATAACTGGTTGGGCCACCCTTAGCAGCAAAAACTGCAATCAAGCGTTTGCGATAACTTGCAACAGAGTCTTTTACAGCGCTCTGGGGGAATTTTGGCCCACTCATCTTTGCAGAATTGTTGTAATTCAGCTTTATTTGAGGGTTTTCTAGCATGAACCGCCCTTTTAAGGTCATGCCACAACATCTCAATAGGATTCAGGTCAGAACTTTGACTAGGCCACTCCAAAGTCTTCATTTTGTTTTTCTTCAGCCATTCAGAGGTGGATTTGCTGGTGTGTTTTGGGTCATTGTCCTGCTGCAGCACCCAAGATCGCTTCAGCTTGAGTTGACGAACAGATGGCCGGACATTCTCCTTCAGGATTTTTTGGTAGACAGTAGAATTCATGGTTCCATCTATCACAGCAAGCCTTCCAGGTCCTGAAGCAGCAAAACAACCCCAGACCATCACACTACCACCACCATATTTTACCATTGGTATGATGCTCTTTTTCTGAAATGCTGTGTTACTTTTACGCCAGATGTAACGGGACACGCAACTTCCAAAAAGTTCAACTTTTGTCTCGTCGGGCCACAAGGTATTTTCCCAAAAGTCTTGGCAATCATTGAGAGGTTTTTTAGCAATATTGAGATGAGCCTTAATGTTCTTTTTGCTTAAAAGTGGTTTGCGCCTTGGAAATTTGCCATGCAGGCCGTTTTTGCCCAGTCTCTTTCTTATGGTGGAGTCGTGAACACTGACCTTATTTGAGGCAAGTGAGGCCTGCAGTTCTTTAGATGTTGTCCTGGGGTCTTTTGTGGCCTCTCGGATGAGTTGTCCCTGCGCTCTGGGGGTAATTTTGGTCGGCTGGCCACTCCTGGGAAGGTTCACCACTGTTCCACATGTTTTTGCCATTTATGGATAATGGCTCTCACTGAGGTTCACTGGAGTCCCAAAGCTTTAGAAATGGCTTTATAACCCTTACCAGACTGATAGATCTCAATTACTTTTGTTCTCATTTGTTCCTGAATTTCTTTGGATCTTGGCATGATGTCTAGCTTTTGAGGTGCTTTCGGTCTACTTCTCTGTGTCAGGTAGCTCCTATTTAAGTGATTTCTTGATTGAAACAGGTGTGGCAGTAATCAGGCCTGGGGGTGACTACAGAAATTGAACTCAGGTGTGATAAACCACAGTTAAGTTATTTTTTAACAAGGGGGGCAATCACTTTTTCACACAGGGCCATGTAGATTTGGAGTTTTTTTTCTCCCTTAATAACTTAAACCTTCATTTAAAAACTGCATTTTGTGTTCAATTATGTTATCTTTGACTAATAGTTAACGGTTTTTGTTGAGCAGAAACATTAAAGTGTGACAAACATGCAAAAGAATAAGAAATCAGGAAGGGGGCAAATAGTTTTTCACACCACACACACACACACACACACACACACCAGGAGGAGGAGGATCAGATTCAGGATGGACCCAGGCCAAAATAATAAACAAAATGGTATTTATATTTAGTAGCTAGATAAGAGTAGTAAGAGACAAAGCAATAATCAAAGTAAATTGGAGGCAAAAAGTCAAATCCGGAATACACAACCAAATATCAAAATGGCAAAATCACAACCTCTTTCATCTTTCCCGCGTCTCTCTCCGGTTTATATCGCGCTAGTCAATGACGTCACTCTCATGGCGGAAGCGACCGTGTGGAAGGTCAGGGAGATGTCGATGTGGGGACAGTCAGAAAACGTGGAGTGGAGTCTGGAACGGCACGCGACCAGGACATGATACACACACGCGGCGCAACGGAGCATTTATACAAAGCATAATATTTTTTATTATTTTTGCATTTTCATTCATTTATTTTTTACTCAGTAGCGAATATGATTTAAAATGTAGCGAATTACAATACTTCAAACAAAACGTACTTAAGTAAAAGTAAAATTACAGATTTTTAAAGCTACTTTAAAAAGTAGAAATACACAAAACATCTACTCAATTACAGTAACGTGAGTAAATGTAATTCGTTACTTTCCACCTCTGGATATAATATATATAATATAGGATATATATATATATATATATATATATATATATATATATATATATATATATATATATATATATATATACAAATACGTACCTATTTATCTGTCTGTCTGTCTGTGGATTATCTGAGGCAACCTCAGTACAGTACCTAGAGGAAACAAACCAGCACAGAGAGAACATGCAAGCTCCACTCACAGGACTGGAGGAGTGATTCAAATCCCCAACCCTGGTTGTGTAATGCTGCATCTTGGATACCTTTAACTAAACATAATCTTTAAGTGTAATATCTAAAACTCAATGATAAAGGTAATCAGTCAAGAGAATTTTGTATTGATTTGTAGTAACACTTCCCGCTAAGGGGACACATGAACTTAGAAACATTTCAGTAATATACCCCTTACAGCTTACCAGAGCCATAATTTTTTCCCTTAACTTATCACCCATCTGTGATTTTTTTTTTTTTTTTAAGATTATCTCTTAAAAGAATCCCACTATTTTATTTCGGCTAACCTGAAGGTTTCCATCAATTCTTATCTGGACCCTCTGGTGCCTATTGGAAGCATCTCTTGAGAAATCACCCACTGTTTCTCTCTATTACCCACTTCATACCCAATGTTTTTTCTTTGTGACATTTCATTAAATTGATCCAAGTGAATCTAATATCATATGATATTAAGTCTGGTTCAGCTTTAAACCAACAATTCCTCATTCAGTGTCCCATGAGAAATCATGAATACATGGTTCTTCTTTAATGTCCCTAAAGACATTGTATCCAGGGGTTAAAAACATCCAGCATTGTTGTAATGGTTGTCTATTTAAACACTGTCCTTACTCTGTTTTGCCATCCCCTTTAGGAACCTGCTATAGGTAGATTCAAAGCCATCACGGCATGCATCGTCCACCGAGAATTTCACAGGCAATGTGAAGCAGCTTGCTGAAGTCAGTGGTTGGAGTAGTCCACTGAGAGGTTGCGACGAGTGTTTCTGTGACTGGGCGTACAATTCCACACTTACCTTTGCATTAGTAATAGCCATCTGTTATTCTTCCCCCTTTATCAAGGGAAATCTTTAATATATTCCACACCTACTCATTTCATTCAAAAGAGGAGGCAATGGACAGGAAATGAATGAACCACCATTCAGCACATATTCATGGAAAGCAGAGATTTATTTGATGTCTAGACGTTGAACACAAAAAAAAAGCCTTAGTGCATCATATCAGAGAATAAAAGCAGAATTCAGTCCAATGAATGGATGTGAAACCCTTGTGAAGAAACAAAACTATGTCTCTCTATGCATTTATATAGTGCCAGGAGGACTGAGGATATCAGGGAGGATTTTTGGAATGTGGAAATTAGATAATACCTCTCATAATAAGTCTCAGTTCAGGTTTAAATAGGACAGCAAGAAATGTAATATTGATGAAATAGTAAGAAAGTCATGCATATAATTGCATGAGAGCCATGTATAAACTGTCTGTGCAGATATCTGAATAATTCCATTTCATGAATGTGAAATTTGTTGGATATTATAGTTTTGTTGAGTTCAGAGCTCATTAAAGAAGGCTATAAAACACTGATGACCTTTTTATTTCAATCAAAAATATGTCAAAAATGTAATGACATAGTATTAAAAAAAATAGGAAAACTAATAGATGACTAATAAATATAATAAAACTAATGACTAATGACACTTTGTAATGTTATTAGAAAATCATCAACAATAAAGTGGTGTAATGTAGCTTTAAACAGACATTGTGATGAACAATTCCCAGCAATTGCAATTATTAATTTATTTATTAATTACATAACCATTTTTTCAGAAGAACCTAAACACAATTTTCAGACTTTTACTACTTTTTTTTTAATTATCTTTATTATTTTCTAATGCACAAGGTTGTCTATAATAACATTTTAATTTGTATACCTCTATATTACCTTATTTTAGAAGCTCCAAATGTCCATGTTTTGAGCAATGTGTGACATGTAGCCTCCTGATTTTTGTGATGAGACATTCACATCACTTCTTTCTGTCATGTGAGCAATGAAGTGAATATACCTTCTGTCCTACACAGCAACTGCTGTGAGTGGTTTGAATGTATTCAAATGTTTCGGAGGATGCTGAAACCAAGAAAAGGACTTTCACACATGGTTACTGTCATTGCAGTCACTCCAGAAGTAATAAATGGCAAAAAAAAAAACTTACAATATGCATGAGTGATATGTGTACTAGAGACATAAGGTGCATATGCTCCAATGTTGCGTACTTGTACTATGCTAGGGAGCTGTTATCATGTATTGAAGTGAAAATTAAACTGGTAGAGAAGGAGGCTGATATATGGTGTAAAAAAAAGTTTTGTATTGTTTATAATGTTTCTCATGATCAACAATCTTTGTAATTAAAAAGATTTTCTGTGAAACAAAACTTGCATGGTTCAATCATCACATACACAAATGTAGCCTGATTTATCCATTATAACAAAATGGTGGGAGAGTTGAAAATTAGTAAGTGAATGAAAAAATATTGAAATCTTGTTTTTTTAATGTAATTTCAAATGTGAATGTTGTGAATGATCTAGCATATTTGAATTATATCTGATTTTGTACTATATTAAAATTCTGAGTTGTGTGCTACCCCACAGGCTAATTAATACCTGACTGCTGTGTAAACAGTACACACA
This sequence comes from Channallabes apus, assembly GCA_030522415.1. Taxonomy (NCBI): domain Eukaryota; kingdom Metazoa; phylum Chordata; class Actinopteri; order Siluriformes; family Clariidae; genus Channallabes; species Channallabes apus. Next base: position 32,832,819 of record CM060107.1, read on the forward strand.
AATGTAGCCTGATTTATCCATTATAACAAAATGGTGGGAGAGTTGAAAATTAGTAAGTGAATGAAAAAATATTGAAATCTTGTTTTTTTAATGTAATTTCAAATGTGAATGTTGTGAATGATCTAGCATATTTGAATTATATCTGATTTTGTACTATATTAAAATTCTGAGTTGTGTGCTACCCCACAGGCTAATTAATACCTGACTGCTGTGTAAACAGTACACACTCCAGTAGAAGATTGATCACTTGTCTTTGTAGCTATACACAATTAGTGTTATATGACCTGTGTAGTTAGAGTTTGTATCTAAAGCACTAGGAAGAACACAAATCGATATTAGATATGTCAGCTTGCTATATAGCTAAATGAATCAAGCTAATAATATTGGAAAACAATATTATATGGAGATACTTTTAAAAAATTTATAGGGAGTAACTGCAACATCCTTTAGCAATTAATGCAGAGCAACTGTGCATGGAAAAACAGATTATTATTAAAGGACATATAAAATGTAATAATATATATAAAAAAAACATATAAAAATCCTGCAATTTATTACCAGATCTTTTATATTAAGATTAAGAGTATTACACTCTATCAGGAAAATAACTCTTAAATGCTCAGAATAAATGTAACAGTTTGTCTGCTAAATAAAAACTTGTAAATGTATATGATTTTATCTGAAAAGTAAGGTCACATTTGCTTAAACAATTATTCAACTGTACAATTATATATTTATACAATTATGTAAAGACTAACAGAAAGTGGTAACAAAATACAGCTTCTATAATCTCCTACAAATATATATTAATGCTGGCTATTAATCCTCCGTTGGTCCTACTTGGAATCCGTAAGAGGCTTTAATATTTATTTATATTGACATTGCTTCAAGGTTTTTACGGGAGCATCAGAGCCCAAACACTTCTTTTTACACATATGCTCCTTTATAGGTCTTCTATGTACAAAGTGAAAAGAGCAAATATACAGGCACTTTGAAGGTTTCTTAGATTCAAAGCTTTTAACCAAAGATGAAGAGCTTCTTCATTTTTTGGAGGCAGCTGGAAATTCTATGGCCTCTCACATTCACATTCAGTTCTGGTGCGCAGTTTATAGTCAACTACACCTGCTCTATGAAAGCAGAAAAAGTGTCAGAGGATGGATGAATACAAGCTAACCAGCTAAAATAACTGGAAATGGCACTAAAATTCTTATGCATAACCTTCAAAAAGACTGATTCTGTTTGCATGAAAAAATAAGGTGAATATAGTTTTGTCTAGATTTTTTTCTCTTTGTTTTATTTCTGTATTTGTTTTACTAAATGTTTATAGCTGGTTTAAAGTAATGTCCTGCCTTCTACTTTTGTAAGCCATGCTGCTATGGAAACCGATATCTTTCTCTTTAAGTATCTTCAGCAAACTGTTGCCTCAAAGCTGGAAAAAAACTCAATTACACAGAATGTGTGGGTATTGTGTAGTATTAAGTTTTTCCTTCAGTGGCAATGTAGGTTTAGACAAAGCGATCCAACCATGTATAAATGTTTATATATAATAATATCACAATTATGGTTTAGCTGACACCTCATTTCACATTTCTAAAGTACTATAGGACATGCCTAGTCATTAAACATTATATCAAGGACAAGCATCATCAAACTATCAGTAACCCACCTGCCAACACTATATTGAACAAGCATGTGTACACATGCAGTATGTTTGGTGTGTCAGAAAGAGGACACATATGTAAAATGCTTGGGATCATCGCTTAGAAGATGGGAATCAATTGTCACAATGTTTACAATGTAAAATGTACACCCACTAAGCAGTTTATGAGGAACACTACAGGATACTACATAATACTGAACAGTGCCTTCCTTTGCTCTCCAAACAGCCTCAATCCTTCATAGCATGGATCCCACAAGATGTTGGAAAAATTCCTTGGAGATTCCTATCCTTGATCACATGACTATCATGTACCGACAGATTTTTAAGGTCCACTTTCATTCTCCAATTCTACCACATCCCAAAGGACACAGATCCAATGACAGAGAAGAACACTAAAATCATTGTCATATTCATGAAGAATTCCAAGATGGCGCCGGTGAGGTCGGCTGCCGTCACGACTGCTCCGACCACCTTTACTTTGTTTTTGTTCTTTAAGTTAGTTTTCAGTGTTTTAAAATTGGCAAAATCATCACCATTGAGTACATTAGGTATGATAGAGACACTCTTGTTTCTATTGGTATACAATGTCCTCACAATTCGACGTTTTTAACTCCGGATCCGAGCTGGCCGAGTGAGATCCTGAGGGAGAACAATGGACGCGACGCGAAGCGGAGCCCTCGAGGGAGACGAGCTGGCATGAGGAACCGGCTGAGAACCCATGCACACCGCACACGTCTGCCTAGTATCCTGCTCGCCAACGTCCAGTCACTGGAGAACAAACTCGATGACCTCAGGGCCAGGATAAAGTTCCAGAGAGACATTCGGGACTGCAATCTCCTCTGCTTCACCGAGACATGGCTGAACCCAGCGGTGCCAGACCACGCCATACAACCAGCCGAGTTCTTCTCGGTTCACCGCATAGACAGGACGCAGGACTCGGGGAAGTCAAGGGGAGGTGGCGTGTGCTTAATGGTGAACAACAGCTGGTGCAACAGCGCGAGCGTTGTTCCTCTTACACGCTCCTGCACACCAAACCTGGAACTACTGTCCATCATGTGTCGTCCATTTTATCTTCCACGGGAGTTCACATCGGTCATAATCAGTGCCGTTTACATCCCACCACAAGCAGACACTGACACTGCCTTATGCGAGCTGCATGAGGCGCTCACACAGCACCAGACACAACACCGGGACGCTGCGCTCATTGTGGCGGGGGATTTTAACAGTGCCAACCTCAAACGCGCAGCGCCGAACTTTTATCAGCACATCACCAGCCCCACCAGGGGCGAAAGGACACTGGACCATTGTTATACCACGATCAAAGACGGTTACAATGCACAATCTCGTCCAGCGTTTGGTAAATCCGACCACGCCGCCATCTTCCTCATGCCAAAATATAAACAAAGGCTGAAACAGGAAGTTCCGGTTCAGAGGGAGGTCGCGCGCTGGACGGACCAATCGGTGGCCGCGTTACAGGACGCGCTCAATGACGCAGACTGGGACATGTTCAGAAACAGCTCCGATGATGACGTCAGCGTGTTTACGGAAGCAGTTGTGGGATTTATTGGGAAGCTAGTAGACGATATGGTGGAGAAAAAGACTATCAGAACGTTTCCCAACCAGAAGCCGTGGGTGGATAAAACCATCCGCGACGCTCTGAGATCTCGCACCGCTGCCTACAACACGGGACTTGCGTCGGGGGACATGGAACCGTACAAGGCTGCGTCATACAACGTGCGGAAGGCGGTGAAAGAGGCGAAGCACCGCTACGGGAGAAAACTAGAGTCACAGCTTCAACAGAGTGACTCTAGGACCCTGTGGCAGGGACTAAGAACAATAACGGATTATAAAGCACCAACATCCGGTATGACGAACGCGGACGCGACTCTGGCAGACGAGCTCAACACCTTCTATGCTCGCTTCGAGGCTGTAGCTAAAGACGCTAGTCTAATGCTAATGGCGCTAATGCTAGCGGCGCTAATGGCTGCAGACAGGAAGACACTGCCAGCACCGGGAACGCGCTCATCATCTCCGAGCACGACGTGAGGAGAGCCTTCAAGAGAGTGAACACCAGGAAAGCAGCAGGACCAGACGGCATCTCAGGCCATATCCTCAGAGCCTGCGCAGACCAGCTAGCACCTGTGTTCAACATCTCTCTATCTCAGTCGGTGATCCCCACATGCTTCAAAGAGTCCATCATTGTTCCTGTCCCGAAGAAACCACATCCTGCTTTCCTCAATGACTATCGCCCTGTAGCCCTCACCTCAGTAGTGATGAAGTGCTTTGAACGCCTTATCAGAGACTTCATCATTTCTTCACTACCCGACACACTGGACCCACTACAGTTTGCATACCGTCAGAACCGCTCCACAGACGATGCAATCTCTCATCTCCTCCACACATCACTCACTCACCTGGACACTAGGAAAGGGAATTATGTTAAAATGCTCTTCATCGACTACAGCTCTCCATTTAATACCATAATTCCCTCCATACTCACCACCAAGCTGGAGCACCTGGGACTCAGCTCATCTATATGTCAGTGGATCTCCAAGTTTCTGACTGGCAGACCACAGGCAGTAAGGATGGGCGGACATGTCTCAGCTACACTCACTCTCAGCACTGGAGCCCCCCAGGGTTGTGTTCTGAGCCCCCTGCTGTACTCTTTGTACACCCACGACTGCGTGGCCACTACCAACTCCACCTCCATCATCAAGTTTGCTAACGACACCGTCATGGTCGGACTGATCACCAACAATGATGAGTCGGACTACCTAGAGGAGATTGGAAATCTGGAGAACTGGTGCCAGAGGAACAATCTCCTCCTGAACGTCAGTAAGACAAAGGAGCTGATAGTGGACTTTAGTAAAAAGCAGGAGAGGAACTACCAGACGCCCGTCATCAACAGGAGCCCAGTGGAGAGAGTGGACAGCTTCAGATACATCGGTGTTCACATCACGCAGGACCTGTCATGGTCCTGTCACATCAACACCGTGGTGAAAAAAGCCTGGCAGCGTCTCTACCACCTCAGACGCTTGAGAGACTTTAGACTGCCCTCCAAGGTGCTCAGGAACTTCTACTCCTACATAGAGAGCATCCTGACGGGAAACATCACAACCTGGTTCGGGAACAGCACCATGCAGGACAGACGAGCTCTACAGAGGGTGGTGCGATCAGCCGAGCGCATCATCCGCACTGAGCTCCCTGACCTGCACTCGATCTACAGCAAGCGGTGCTGGACTAAGGCCAGGAAGATCATGAAGGACCTCAGTCACCCCAGTAATGGACTGTTCTCTTTGTTGCGGTCTGGGAAGCGATTCCGCTCCCTAAAGGCCAACACAGAGAGGCTGAGGAGGAGCTTCTTCCCGCAGGCGATAAGGTCTCTCAATCACACCTCCACAGAGGACTAATAACATCTTTTAAGCTCACAACACTGACTGGTCAATCATGGACACATTCATACACACTTGCACTAAATATTTATACATCTGGACAATTGCACATGTCACCTTTCATGCATATTTGCACAACCACTGACACTTTAATTCTATATACATATATACTCTATCTACTCTATATTTCTATATTTTGCAATATTTTATTATGCCCTTATTGTACAGTTAATTTTACTAGTTAAAATTATTTCTTTAGTATTTCCTTTTTATTGATTATTTATTTTACGTACAAGCTTTTATTTTCTTTTTAAGGTCACTGGCGGTCGTATAAGCATTTCACTGCATATTATACTGTGTATGACTGTGTATGTGACAAATAAAATTTGAATTTTAATTTGAATGAAACTAGTTTGAGATTACTTTTGCTTTGTGCATTACTTGGTGTGTTATCTTGCTGGAAGTAGCCTTAGAATATAATAAATTTTGCCCATAAAGGGATGTGCATGCTCAACAACAATATCCAAATGGACTAAGGCATTCAACCCATGATTGATTGGTTCTAAGGACCCCAAGGTGTGCCAGGAAAACGTCTCGGGTTACTTTGCTGTAACCCTGTTCCCTGAAAGGCTACACTCGATGCTGCGTGAAACGCTATGGGAACTATTTTGTCGCATTGCCGGCTGTGAAGCATGTGTGCAAAAACGCCAATATTTTGGCTATATATAACCTCGGTCAGGTGACGTCATCTGATTAGATGCAGGTGGAGGTTATAAATACTGGTGAGGCGGCAACAAACCTCAGATTCATTTGTCTGAATGGACGTCTGGTCACGTGGTAGTGCGGCATTCGGACGCAGCATCTCGTTCCCGCCTTTCAGGGAACAGGGTTACAGCAAAGTAACCCGAGACGTTCCCTTTCAAGGCTACACTCGATGCTGCATGAAACACTATGGGAACGAGAATACCAACACCGCTGCACTACAGGTGTCTGGACCCCAAGGTTGTGTAGCGTGTGCACACAAGACCGAGAAGGTATCAGATTCATGTCTGGGAACCTGACTCGAGGACTCGTGAGCCCGGAGTGGCATGGACATCCAGACTATAAAATCTTACAAATGTGTGCGGAGAGGACCAACCCGCCGCGTCACACACTTGTTGCAGGGGAGTACCTCTTGCAAGAGCAATAGATGAGGCAACCCCTCTGGTTGAATGAGCCCTGACTCCACGCGCCTCGTAGGAGAGGGTAATAGCATCTCTCACCCAGTGTGACAGAGTATGTATGGTGGCGGCTGCCCCCCGGTTGCGGCCACCATAACATATAAAGAGTTGCTCTGACTCATGCCACTGGCTGGTGCGGTGGACATAAGTCTGAAGAGCACGTACTGGGCACAGTAGGTGAAGTTTCTCCTGCTCCGAATCCGCAAAAGGCGGAGGACAGAAGGCTTCCAGGACGACAGGGTGCATGGTTGAGAAAGGAACTTTCGGTAGATAGTTAGGGTGGGGATGCAGAATGGCCTTGACTAGCCCAGGGGCAAAGTCCAGGCAAGATGGGGAGACTGACAATGCACGCAGGTCTCCGATCCTCTTTAGAGAGGTAATGGCCATAAGAAGAACCATCTTGAGAGTCAGAAGCTTGTCGGGCGCTGACTCTAGCGGTTCAAAAGGAGTGTCGATTAGACCTTCGAGCACGATAGATAAATCCCATGAAGGAGCCGTGACTCTAGTGGGTGGCCTCAACCGTTTAGCTCCACGAATGAAACAGGCAACTAAAGGGTGATTTCCCACAGAATTCCAGCACTGAAACGATTTGAGAGCTTGCCATGCACCAGCTCTCGAATACTTTCCATTTGAAGGCATAAATCCTTCTAGTGGAGGGAGCCCTAGCACTTAGGATGGTGTCAATTACGCCGGCTGAAAGGCCGGCTCGGCTCAATTGGTCCCGTTCAGGGGCCAAGCGTGAAGGTTCCAGAGCTCGGGCCGGGGATGAAATATTGTCCCCTGCGCCTGAGATAGAAGATCCCACCTCACTAGAATCATCCAAGGTGAGCCGTCGAGGAGCGATATTATGTCTGAGAACCATACTCGGGCCGGCCAACGGGGCACTATCAATAAGAGGTGCAAATCGTGTTGACGGACCCTCGCCAGGACTCCCGGGAGCAGAGCTACCGGAGGGTACGCATAGAGGCGAAAATTGGGCCACGTATGGGCCATCGCGTCCAGACCCAGGGGAGCTGGATGAGTCAGAGAGTAGTAGAGGGGACATTGTGCAGTCTCCTGTGAGGCAAAGAGGTCCACCTCTGCTGTAGAGAATCTCTCCCAGATTTGAGTGACTACTTCGGGGTGGAGTTTCCATTCCCCATTATTCACAGCTTGTCTGGACAGAAAGTCTGCTCCCACATTCCTGTATCCTGGAATGTGAATCGCCCTGAGGGACAGGAACTTGTCCTGAGCCCAGAGCAGAACCTGATGTGCTAGCTGGTTCAAGCGTCGCGAACGCAGGCCGCCCTGGCGATTTATGTAGGAGACTACCGATGTGCTGTCCACCCACACTAGGATATGGTAGTCTCTCAGCTGCTGGAGGAAATGCTGTAGAGCTAAAAATAGAGCCATCATTTCGAGGCAATTGATGTGCCATGCGAAAAGGTGGCCTCTCCAGATCCCTTGGGCTGGACGGCCATCCAAGACCGCGCCCCAGCCGGTAAGGGAAGCGTCTGTCATTAGCATTTTGCAACGACAAGACGGATCTAGAGTGGGACCCAAGGTGAGAAACCGGGGTCTGAACCACATAGAAAGGATACGAAGTCCTTTGCGCATAACCCTTATCCGCCTTCGGGGATTTGTTCTCGTGTGAACTCTGGCTCTTAACCACAGCTGAAAAGCTCTCATGTGCAGGAGACCCAAAGGAATCACCATGGATGCAGCTGCCATGAGGCCTAAACATTTTTGTAAGTGATGTACAGTCACTTCTTGGTCCAGCCTGATTTCCTTCAGAGCGTTGTTTATGGATTCGACGAGAGCAGGAGACAGATGTGCCTGCATAGCGATAGAATTCCACCTGACGCCCAAGTAGGTTGTCACCTGCGCCGGAAAGAGAACGCTTTTCGTGGCGTTGAGTCTCAATCCCAGCGAATGAAGATGAGCTAGGACGACATCCTGGTGTCGAAGTGCTAGCTGCTGAGACTGGGCCACGATTAGCCAGTCGTCTATGTAATTCAGAATGCGGATGCCCTGGAGTCTCAAGGGAGCCAGAACTGCATCCATGCATTTTGTGTATGTGCGGGGTGATAGGGCTAGACCGAATGGAAGAACCCGAAATTGGTAGGCTTTTCCCCCAAAAGCAAACCTCAGGAACTTCCTGCGCTGTGGCAAAATTTGCTGATGACAAAAATGTGGAAATATGCGTCCTTTAAATCAATCCTGTGGTTAGATTTGTGAAACAATAGTTTTTATGGTCAACATTTTGAAGTTGCATTTTTTGAGATAGCGGTTCAAACCGCGAAGATCCAGAATTGGACGCAGACCCCCGTCCTTCTTGGGGACCAGGAAGTACAGACTGTAGTAACCTGACTCCATATCTGGAGGAGGAACCTGTTCTATGGCTCCCTTCTGCAGTAGTTTCTGGAGTTCGGAACTCAGAAAATGCACCCTTTCCGGTATCACGGAAGTGGAGACCATGCCGTTGAAACGCGGAGGGCGATATGCAAACTGGATCCTGTATCCTTTCTCTACAGTCTTTAAAACCCAGGGGGATATGCCTGGCAGTAGCTTCCACGCTGCCAGCTTCTCCGAAAGGGGTGCAAGTACTTCTACTGGGCTGGGGGGTGTTAGTGGTTCGGTGTCCTGGAATATGGCAGGATGCGACCGAGGACTAACGTGTCGTTGGAGACCAGTGTTGTCTGAAACACCAAAGGTGGCGGAAACTGAACATCGATCTCCTGGGGGTGCCCGGGGGGGGGGGGGGCATGCTCCTATATGCCCGTCCCCAGGGGGGGTCACCCCCACGGTCCTGAGCTCTTATGTCAGGAACGCTTCTTCGCAAAGAAGACAGAGCGATCTATTCTCTTGGGGGCGGCCTGAGGGGGGCGCCGAGCCGTACCCCAGTCCTTACTGGGGGGGCGCGCGGCTACTGACGCTTTCCTTCTGCGCCTCTCATCTAGCGAGATTCAGATCAGGTCGAGGTTGGGTGGCCGATGGCCTCGACACCTGGGCACGGCGTGGGAGAAATTTCCCAAAAGCTTGTTCATAAAGACTGGCCTCTCTAAATCTGGTGGCGACGGTATTAACTGCTTTGCCAAATAGGCCTGAGGGTGAGATGGGAGCATCGAGAAGGAATGCCCGATCTTTGTCCTTAATGTCAGTCAGATTTAGCCAGAGGTGCCTCTCTGCAGACACCAGGGAGGCCATAGAACGGCCAACAGCACGGGCTGTCTGTTTCGTCGCACGCAGGGACAGATCAGTAGCCCGGCGTAATTCTATGAACGCTTCCTGATTCATATTGCCGCTCGTGCTCAGATCATTCAGCAGGTCAGCCTGATACGGCTGCAAAACCGCCATGGTGTGCAAGGAAGCACCGGCCTGACCTGCTGCTTGGAACGCCTTCCCTACCAGGGTAGAAGAAGTTCTACATGCCTTGGAGGGAAGGGTCGGCTTTTTTAGTGAGGATGATGTTCCAGGAGCGAGATAGCCCGCGAGCGTCTCCTCAATCTGGGGCATCATCACATAACCTCATGCCTTTGCATCAACGATGTTCAAATAAAACGAAGTCGAAGGTACAAAGATACGGGAAGAAAAAGGACGTCTGCATGAACGAGATAACGTTGTGGAGATCATCAAAAAAAGGGAGAGAGCGGCGTTGTGGCGCCATCTCCTGGCCACCCGACAGAAATCTGTCATCTAGTTTCGATGCGTCTTGGGATGTGTCTGGTGTCTGGGGATGATTCTATCTACTTAGAAGATGGTTCTGGCCTCGACTGGTGTTGTCAGCTGTTTCTCTGAGGACTTGACAATGCGATAGTTCAGGACTGGAACTTTCTACAAGTCTATCTGAGTCTCCAATAACTACTGGACTCCATTTTACATCAACTATTATAACATCAATTAACATCAACTATTATAGCTGAACCTAACACTTAACACTGTATAAATGCAGATCATTTCCTGCTTCCCCCCTCCCTGGACCCCTTCCAGTTTGCTTATCGGTCCAATCGCTCAACCGATGATGCCATTGCTACGGCCCTCCACTCAGCGCTCACCCACTTGGAAAACAAAGACTCCTATGTTAGAATGCTGTTCATCGACTTCAGCTCAGCGTTCAACACAATCATCCCACAACAGCTCACTCATAAACTGATACAGCTGGGGATCAGCACCCCTCTGTGCAACTGGCTGCTGGACTTCCTGACTGGCAGACCTCAGGCAGTGCGGGTCGCCAACAACACTTCCAGTACCATCATGCTGAACACTGGGGCCCCCCAAGGATGTGTGCTGAGCCCCCTCCTCTTCACGCTGCTGACCCACGACTGCATACCATCACACAACTCCAACCTCTTCATCAAGTTTGCGGACGACACGACTGTGGTGGGTCTCATTAGCAACAATGATGAGACTAACTACAGGAACGAGGTGAGCTGCCTGGCCAGGTGGTGCACAGTCAACAATCTCTCCCTGAACGTGGAAAAGACAAAAGAGATTGTGGTCGATTACAGGAGAACTTACACCCAACACTCTCCGCTGTCCATCAATGGTGCGATCGTGGAGAGGGTAAGGAGCACCAAGTTTCTGGGTGTGCACATGACGGAAGATCTCTCCTGGTCCATCAACACTGCAGCACTAGCTAAGAAAGCTCAACAGCGTCTCTACTTTCTCCGTAAGCTGAGAAGAACCGGAGCCCCGACACCCATCATGCGCACCTTCTACAGAGGCACCATTGAGAGCATCCTGACCAGCTGCATCACTGTGTGGTACGGCGCCTGCAATGCGTCCTGCCAGAAAACTCTCCAGCGCATAGTGAGAGCAGCTGAGAAGATCGTTGGTGTCTCTCTCCCCCCCCTCCTGGACATTTACAACACCCGCCTCACACGAAAAGCAATCAACATTGCCCGTGACCCTACCCACCCGTCTCAGAGCTTCTTTAGTCTGCTACCATCAGGGAGGAGACTAAGGAGTCTCCAAGCCAGGACAAGCAGACTGAAGAACAGCTTCATCCATCAGGCGATCAGGAAGCTCAACTCTCTTCCAGCTCTGCCTCCCCTGTGCTCCTCGGTCTCTCCAACCGTCATACTCTGACTCCTTCATTTTTCACACACACTCGCACACACTCACTCTCTCACACACACACACACACACACACACACACACACACACACACACACACACACACACACACACACACGCTCTCAGACAAACACTCACAAAAACCTCACACACACACACACACACACGCGCTCTCAGACACACAACACTCACAATAACTCACACACTCACTCACACATACACTTGCACCTGTCACTTTGTGCTCCAGGCACCATTGGTACTTTCACTACCTCAAACCGGTGAAAAAAAAAAAAAAAAAAAAAAAAAAAAAAAAACAACATTCCTTGTTCTCACTGGATTTATTTCCCATTTTGTTTACTGATTCATATAGCTCATTATGTTGTCACTTGTCACTTTCTTTTCAACTAAAATAAGCACACTTGCACTATTCCAATTGCACTGTACCGTTCTGTGTTGTTAACTGTCCCTTTTTGCAGGATAGTAACTAAATTACCTCACCTCTGTTGCCTTTCTAAGTTTGTGTTATTTAAGTCTTTTTTTTTTTTTTTTTTTTTTTACCTCTTCAGTGTTATTTGTAAATAGGGCGAGAGTAACGTAATTTCGATTCTCTATATGTATGCACTGTACATGTAGCAGAATTGACAATAAAGTTGACTTTGACTTTTGACTTTGACTTATCTGTTTCACCCAGATGAGGATGGGTTCCCTGTTGAGTCTGGTTCCTCTCAAGGTTTCTTCCTATTACAATCTCAGGGAGTTTTTCCTTGCCACTGTCGCCCTCGGGCTTGCTCACCCGGGACTATCTGAACATTTTGATTCATACACATTCACATTCCATACAAACTTAAATAATTCTTTTGATTGTGTAAAGCTGTTTTGAGACAATGTCAATTGTTAAAAGCGCTATACAAATAAAACTGAATTGAATTGAATTGAATCTAGTTTCGACCGTTTTGGGTGAGCTTGCTCCTGTGGCCAGTCAATGTGTATACGTTCGACTGCGCATGTTATAACCTCAATTAACTCCTCATACTCTTTATCATCTCTAGAGGATCGTTCTGAGGTAGCTACATCCATATCTACAGAAGCAAGAGAGTGAGTCTCTCCCAAACACTCCCGAGAAGCACCGAAGTGCGCTCGTGAAGTGGAGGGAGAGAGAGCGTGATCCGGGGAGGAGGCGAGAGAAAGGAGGGGCTCCGTCTCTCGTGCCTCGGCCAAATCAACCTGTGAGCCCCAGGAGTGCAGAGCGGCTCGTGGCTCCTTAAAGAATGCGAGACGCGCTCGTAGCTCCTTCATCTGGAGATTATCACAGTGCTCACACTCTCCTTCAAGTCCAAGGAGAGCGTGGCTTTCACCCAAACATTCAAAACAAAGGTTATAACTACCGCACGGGCATGAAACACTAAACTCGGCCATTATGTCTGGTGAGTTTTATAGTTTTTTTCTTTTTCTCTCTGTTTAGAATGGCTTTTTCTTTTTTTAAATGCTTGCTGCACACACGCGATCACAAGTCAGCATGAAGACAAATGATCTGAGGTTTGTTGCCGGCTCACCGGTATTTATAACCTCCACCTGCATCTAATCAGATGACGTCACCTGACCGAGGTTGTATATAGCCAAAATATTGGCGTTTTTGTACACATGCTTCACAGCCGGCAATGCGACAAAATAGTTCCCATAGCGTTTCACGCAGCATCGAGTGTAGCCTTTCAGGGAACATGCCCCACACCATTACACCCACCACTACCACGCTGGTCTGTTAATACAAGGCAGGTTGGGTCTATAGATTTCTAAAGCTGACACCAAATTCTGACACTACCACAAATTCCGTGTGCCCCAGCAGAAATCAAGATTTATCTGACCAGGCTCCCGTCTTCAACTGTCCAGTTTTGGTGAGTCAATGCACACTGTTCCTGCCAGACGTGGAAGCCATCAAGTGGAACTAGAATCTTTGCTGTTGTATCCCATCTGTCTCAAGGTTTGACAAGGTGTTGTGCATTCTGAGTTACTGTTGCCTTTCTGTCATACCAGTCTGGCCATTGAGTGCTTTCATTAACAAAGCATTTCTGTGTGCAGGACTGATACTCCCTGTAGGACAGAAACTCCCTGTATTCTTTATTGCACCATACTGAGTAAACTCTAATGATATTTTTTAACTCAATTTTTCTCTTCTGTAACTGATCAACAGTTAAAAATACTTCAACCAGCCTGTCTGGCACCAACAATCATAGCACAGTCAAAATCACCAAATTCTGATAATTGAGGTGAACATTACCCATAGCATAGGGTACCCGTACCCATGGCCTGTATTGGATTTTTGTACCTGCTGCAACATAATTGGCTGATTAAATAACTGCTTGAATACAGCATGTAGTGAGTGTGTTGTATGTTGTTGCAGATTCTTTCATAAAATTATTTTAAAAAGTTTGCTTGCAAAATCTTACAATATATACAAATATACAAACTATTCAAATACAATATCTATACATTATATGTATACAATACATTAATTGTTTTATTTGTAGAATATATGAATAAAATAAAAGAAGAAATTTTAATAGTGAATTAAATGTAATGCACTGTAGGTGATTTCAAAATACTTGAGAAAACTGTGTGACATAAAAAAGTGCTTTAAATTTGGAAAATACATCTTGTGGCAATTGTTTTTTCTAGGTATAATTATATGAAGACATAAATACATACATACTGTATGTACTTACAGTATAAGAATGACAGTGTAAGTACTGTATGTACTTACAGTATACGAATGATTAAAACTGACTGCAAAAAGAAAATACAAGGGTTAGCAGTTGTAGCATTTCCTTAGGATGGTGAGTTTGAGTTGAGACTAATTAATACTTATTTCATCTGTAGCTTCTGAGTTCACACGTCATGCTGCTGAGCTCATTCCATGAAGAAAATCATTAACTAATATCTGTTATAAGCCTATGATGACTTCACATAAGAATAGCAGAGGAAATCATTTCTATATGCAGATATATATCAATGTTCATATTGATTAGGAGAGTAATTGCCGCCATGGTAAAAAAGAAAGCTACGCTATGAGCAGCAGTTTAAAGCAGATAAACAAATCATTATAAACAAAAGCACAGCTAAAGAATTTTACAGGCTGTTTGTCAATGCTGGGAAACTGCCAGTGTTAATTACTGTTTTAATGGTTTGGTGGCGAGATGGCACTGGATTTCATTGACATCTTTATCAATTGTCAACTGAAACTTTTTATTCGCTGAGTACAGAGAAATTCCAATTCAGAATAAGAGAGTCACAATTGTGCTTGGAGTTTATGAGGTGTGAAAAAAAATGAAGTGAGTTGAAAATCTGTTATACTTAGATGAACATAGTGCAGGTTATAAGTATACTGTTTATAATATGATTCTTTCTTAAAAGAAATGCAAAAAAAGACAGAAGTACTGTAGCTCCTGCTCTCAGTCTTGCTCCCCAGACTATATTAGTTGAACATATTTTCAAAGTGTTTCATATCACAGTAATTGGAGCACTTTCACAATCGGATCTCTTGAGATCTTCTCTCCCATGGATCTTCTAACAGAAACTCTTTTCATTTTTACTGGAATCAGGCAACACTCATTTTTCTTCACATGTCCCCCTCTCTCATGGTCTTTTCTTCATTTTTTTGTTTCCTTTTAAAACAGTACTAAAGTTTATTGGGAAGAAAATATGATGTGCACAGACAATGTGGTTGTAGTTGCCCTTGAGGTTCCTTCCTCCAGCAAGATGCTGCAGTAATTGTCCTGTTATTTGAGTCTTGTTTATTATCTGATGAAGTGTCTATTTAGTGTAATACTACCTAGCAGGTGTTGGCCATCTGTACTCCCTGATGTGTGCTTTTTATCTTGAGTGGCTCTTAAATACTGGGTGTTTATACAATGACTGTAACAAAACTGAATAAAAAACAACAACAACTGTAGTACTGAGCACCAAGAATCATAAAAAAAAACTTGTATCTGCATGTTTTTTATTTGTCGTGCTGCTGGACCATGATTGGTATACTATATATATACATTGTTTGAGTGTTTACATCAAACATCCAAACAGGATAAATGTGCTCTCCATATCTTGTGACTTCGATCTCCTCGGATTTTCAAAAAACAACAGTTTCTAGAGTTTATACAAAAACCTAAAAAAATATCCACTGGTTTGCTGATGTAAACAGAGGAAAGTGATCAGACTGCTGCACCAACTTATTTAACACAGTTTGACAACTGTGGTGAGCAGAAAAACATTTCAGAATGATCTACTTGATGAACCCTTGAGGCAGACGGGGTACAGCAGCAGAAGATTCAATTCAATTCAGTTTTATTTGTATAGCGCTTTTAACAATTGACATTGTCTCAAAACAGCTTTACACAATCAAAAGAATTATTTAAGTTTGTATGGAATGTGAATGTGTATGAATCAAAATGTTCAGATATTCCCTGGCGAGCAAGCCCGAGGGCGACAGTGGCAAGGAAAAACTCCCTGAGACGGTAATAGGAAGAAACCTTGAGAGGAACCAGACTCGACAGGGAACCCATCCTCATCTGGATGAAACAGATAGCAGGAAATGATCTGCATTTATACAGTGTTAAGTGTTAGGTTCCGCTATAATAGTTGATGTTAATTGATGTTATAATAGTTGATGTAAAATGGAGTCCAGTAGTTATTCGAGACTCAGATAGACTTGTAGAAAGTTCCAGTCCTGAACTATCGAATTGTCAAGTCCTCAGAGAAACAGCTGACCACACCAGTCGAGGCCAGAACCATCTTCTAAGTAGATAGAATCATCCCCAGACACCAGACGCATCCTAAAGAGACACACGGGGCATCCATGTGATGAGACCTCCAACCAGAAACCGGGCACCAGGATGGATCAGACAGGTCCGGAGGGCAGAGGGAGTCTGGATCACTGGCAGCTCAGGAACCACATGTGTAGCTCGACAGAGAGAGAGAGAGAGAGAGAGAGAGAGAAAGAGTGAAAGGGGGAGACAGGGGGAGAGAGGAAAGAGAAAGAGGGGGAGGAAGAGAAGAGGAGGAGAGATTGCAATTAGGTATGGTCACAGTCACAATGTCTAATGTGAATGTATATTTACTGTAGAGTGCAAGCAGGGACTCCGGCAGGACTAACTATGACAGCATAACTAAAAGGGAGAGCCAGAAGGAAACACAAACATGAGGGCTCCCTGAGATGTAAAGCAAACAATCACCTCATCAGGTCAGGTCATGTTCTACTCCTGTCCACCAAGCACTAGGATCTGAGGCTACAGTTGGTGCAAGCTTGCCAAAACTGGACAGATGATGATTTCTGATGTTGCTGTAATAGAATCTGGTTAGAATTTTGGACCCACAGCATAGACCTAACCTGCCTTGTATCAATTTTTCAGGCTGGTGATGGTAGTTCAATGATGCTCTGAATGTTTCCTTGGTGCACATGGTCCCTTAATACCAAGTTAATATCATTTAAATACCACACTTAACCTGAGTGTTCTAACCATTTGTTCTGAACATATCTTATTCCTGACCATGAGCCCTTCTTTTTGACCAATTTCCCCTTATCATAGTGTTTTTTTTTTTTAGCAAGATATCACATATTATTTCACCTGTGGTAGATGTGGTAGAATGGGAGTTTTGTTGAAATCCATAATAATATTGACATGATCAACACACACACAATAAAATAAAATAAAATAAAATTCAATTTTATTTGACAATAGGAATAAATCTTGCGAGGAACCAGACTCAACAGGGAAACCATCCTCATACCATAAATTAGGCAGCTGGAAGTTCAATATACCGTAACAGTTGACGTCTTTAAGTTAACATGGAGTCCAGTTCATTATTGGAGGCCCAGGTAAACTGCAGAAAATTCCAGTCCTGAACTATGGATTGACTGCAGTCACAAATGCATATTGTATATATACTTCATCATGAATGGGTTGTCATCATGAATGGGACACCAGTTCATTGTGTCCTACAAGAACTGGTGTCCCATTCACGACATATTCCCATCTCACACTTACAAATAGACACCTGGGGAGAGTTTAGCCTAGTTGGTCTACCTCATGTTTTTGGGAGAGGCAGGAAATCTGAGAACCTGGAGAAAACAATAAGAATAACCTTCCCTCTATGCCCTGATGCAGCCCACATATACACACGTGATAAGTAAATAAGATTACCTTCAAAGTCAAGGTGACATACAGCAATAGCAGATTTTCACATAATCCAATGAAACAACAAACGGTCAAACAAATACAAAAATACAATTCCTTCATTATTTGGGGACCGACCAAAAAAATGACATCCAGCTTGCTGCTTCCCATTGCACTTCCACTCGACGTGAGGCTCTGTTGTAATGCAGTTTAAAATATTTCATCATGGCTCATCATTATCCAATTCCAACAGCCTAATAACAACATGCAGGTTATTATGCTAAAGTGATGCTGCCTAAGGACACTGCAAAGGGGAGAGATGAGCCGAATGCTCCATTTGCATTTAGATTATATGTTCACTATGGAATTTAGGTTTTGCAACATTTCTGCGTCCACTCCTATCAACTTGTTAAAATATATACTCATGTCGTCTGCCAGGGATTTTATGAAAACTTAAAAGAGAATGTGATGTCTGGTGACACACAAGTTGCAGGCAAACCATTGATATAGGAAAATAAAAAAATAATAAATAATTCAGCTGGGTTTTCCAGATGAAGTCAATAAAAACAATATAATTTATGGCACTGGGTTGGCAAACCATGCACCCTGGTAAATAAGCATGGGGATATAATTAAATTCTAGATTTAATTATATGCTGGCATTTTTTTTTAGTAAATTTAAACAGAGCTGTTTTAAACGTAAAGTTATATTTCTCCTTCTTATTTTCTACAAATGTACTGTGATTCATACAAAGTTCACCCCTTGCATACAGTATATTGCACTGCAAATAAATGACTAATTTCTGTTTTTGTTTATTTGTACAACACTGGTGTCTGTGATGGATTCTCTATAATGACTGATGATCCTCATTTGTTCTGTGTTGCCTGATACATGTATATTGATTACAGAAATGGGAGGGTTGTTTTGTCTGTGACAGTTCATCTTAACTCATTAAAGGAGGTACATTAATAATATTCCAAATGATAGAAATGCACTTTTTAGAATATGAAGGTTGCAGGAATGGTAAGGGGTTTAAACACTTCTTTGATGAATAACCCTGTTTCATGGCACTTGATCTCTGCAGGGTTCCTTGCATATTTGGGTAATTGGAACAGCGATGCACAAATCCATTTAAACAATACAAATGCTCATTGGAGCTGGGTGCTACGCTGATTCCACTTCAAGTAGGCAAGAGTGTGACAAATTCTGTTTACTGCATTAATAACAACAAAAAATCAATTATAGAAGTATTTTAAATTACTGATATATAGACAAGCCCCAACTGAGCTGGGATCAAAATAAGATGCTCGTTTGCAAAAACAAAACATCCTATTCTTCTTTTAATTGAGAAGCTGTACCAATATGCGGGAAGTGTTGTTTCATTAAGCTAAATTAGTGTAGTGACTGATTGTCACTGCTACGCTGAATATGAATGGACTCCTGTCTAGTAGCGATCACTGAATCGGACATGCTTCACACAGCAACAGACGGCAAAGCTACTCTAAATTAATCAAGGCTTGCCTCTTATATTTGTGGTATTGATGAAAGTCTGGAGATCAATCAAGATAAGAGGACCTGGACATTCATTCTCATTTACCTCAGGCAGTTTTTTCCCACAGCATCAAAGAGATTTGTGAGGATTGGGCCATCTGTGTGCCTAGGCAATATTCCCAGTTCTACCGCTTTGGGCTTGATGAAAAGTCTCAGCTAGACACAGCTAACACAATGACATGGAGGTAATATGAAATCCCAAGTAGGTTGGGTTTTGAGTTGAACCAGTTAACAGTGCTGATAAAAATCATGCCCAGCCCATGAGTTCTAGCATAACTCGCATGATTTTCAGCAGGATTGACAGCACAAAAGCAATCATTTACAGAGCAAAAACAATAACTCATAGCAGAAAAGCGTTGATTCCACAATTTCTTTGCAGTACTTGATTTACTATGATCCGAGATAAATACTACTTGCTGGTTAGTGCTATTTGATATGTTGCATTTAGTTAGCTGATGTCTTGTAAATGATTTTCATAAAATATTTGCACAAAAGACATATGAAAAGTCACATGAAAAATGGTTTATTAAAAACGATTTGTATGTGCTTAATAACTGTGGTAAGTTCAGATCTCAGGACATTAAAAATACAACTCTCCCACAAACACAAAATAATGATAAGACTGGTGTTCAGCTCAAACTTGGACGTTTGATTTGTTATGAGAGTAAAAACTCCCTTGTTTTCTCTATATAATATTTGCTACACTAATGCACTTTTTCACAGTGTTTCACTTTTTACTGCTTGGATACCATAAAGGAAGAAAGTTTTCTCAGTACGGTGGAGCAATGATCAGAATACCTGCTTTACATCTAAAACATTGAACTCCCAGGAACTCCTGTAATGGCGAAAACATGTAGAAATTTTAGCGATGTCATTACCATATGGGGATGTGCCAATAACCCCAGCCAAGTTCCTGTCATATGCAAGTGGTGTTTGTGAACGTTTGTGTGTACAGTTCTCACAGTCAGATGCATTTCTTGCACAAATTGAACCAGAGGTTCCAGTAGTTATTCACACGTCCAGTAGTCACACCAGGGTTTGACATCGGCCTCCGCCAAATGCGGGTAAAATTCGGCTGTGGTGGGTAATAACTTTAGTCTCACTAGCTACTTTGGCGGGTAGTTTATTCTTTGGTATGACGATATATTTTTGTTGTAGTTTTCTCTAAAGTCATCTGATATAATAAACGCATTGCAACGTAATATTACGCGCAAAAAACGCGCATGAATGTAATGAGGACATTTCTCTCTCTACACATGCTCATACATGCATTGCGCGCGCGCAAACACACACACACACACACACACACACACTAGTGATGCGCGGGTCAGGTATTGTTCCAACCCGCGGGTCCCGCTTTTATGAAATTATTTGGCCTGCCCCAGCCCGACCCGCACCACTGTATCTATTTTTACAACCCGCCCCGCACCCGCGACCGCTAAATAGACATACTTTGGACTCCCAAACATTAGATGTAGAAGCCTGACCTTGATGTAAATTCCCGATCTCAATGATGTTTTTGTTGTGACTGGGGGCGGTAGCTGCTTGGCGCTTTTGTGACTTGTCACGTGACGTAACCTTATCAAAGAACTTAATAAAATATGAAAATAGATATTCCCAAATATTTAATATTTGCTATAGGGAATTGCACGCAACATACATGGATTTTTTATTTAATTTTTTTTTAATGACCCGTCCCGCAAATAAAGTGACAATTTCTTTACCCGCCTCAACCCGACCCGCGGGTTACCAGACGACCCGCGCATCACTAACATGCACATACTTTTACTTCCTGTTTTGTGTGTGTGCATCATTTCCTTAAAGGGCTATTGCTTCTCAACAGGATGAGAATGTTTGCCCCTTTCGCATAGGTTATTTACTGATTATATATATAAAATGTAATCACTATTAAAATCTATTTAGATTTCATGATAGAAAATTCAGCAATTGATTGAATTACCTCACACTATAAAGAGTCAATACAACAAGATAGACCATTGAGAGTCCATTAGAGTCCATTGTCCGAATTCTGACATAATAATACATAATGAATAATAATACCTGATAATAGTACACAACACACTAAAATGATAAATGTTCTGAGTTGCTGTATTTTTAGTATCAGAATGAGTTCAGTTGTACTGAATCTGTTATTTTTCAATTTCATGTGGTAAGAGGCTTGAATTTAAGTTCAATAAACAGAATATACTGTTCATGTTTGCATGTTTTTATATTGGGAGCTATCTTAACAGTACTGAATACTTGACTACTACTATAGTGATACAGTGGATGCTGTCATTTATATGTAAATCTAGATATAACAAACATTAACGTGTCATGGTGAAGAAAAAAACTGCGATTTTCTGGTAACAAAAGTGTAAAAAGGCTGAATGGCGAGTGACTCCGGAAATCCACTAGCCACATTGGCCAGTGAGCAGAAAAGTTAATGTCAAACCCTGGTTTGCGCCATTCAAATGTTTGACTAAAAGTCTCATCACCATACTGTGCTCGAAGTCTTCTATAAATGTTGGTTTTACGCCTTCATTAAAATTTCATCACAAGTCCTATTTAGACTTGAACAAAACTTGTATTAATAATAATAATAATAATTATTATTATTATTATAATTTTATTATTATTATTATTATTACAGAATTCTAACCAGTGATGATGTAACACAATAAGAGCATTTCTTAAAATACAGTGTGAATGCAAGGGTGTAAGCACAAGTGTGTGTTCAGTTCTTGAGGGTTTTCACACGATTTTACTGGATGAATGCTCCTGCCACCAGCAGTGTGGACATATGGCAAATATCAATACAAGCCAAGTATATCATGGTGATTCATTCAGTCATCCATCTTCGGGAACTTTGTGATCTTGGTCAGGATTGTAGCAGATCCAGAGTCTATCCTAGGAACACTGGATCTGAGGCAAGATACCATCCCATATGGAATGCCAGTCAATTGCAAGGTACCATTCACAGACAGACTTACATACTGTACTGTATATAAATGCAGTTTAATGAACCTGTATTAGGGTAATCCAAAAAAAAAAAATAATAATAATAATATATATATAAACAAAACCATATATACTGTAATGTCTTTTAAACACTTTCTTCTTTCCAATTTCCATGTCCACAATTAGCTGGGTATTTAAAAAAAAACATAAAAAAAAATTCTCTATGCATTTGGCCTTTCATCCACATGCAAACACAGTTTTGGTTGTTAAAAATGGAGCTTTTGGAAAACTCCTTCCAACGTGAAGATTTTTCAAAACTCTGGATGCTCCTGACAGCACTAAACAGGGCGTTTTGCAATTTCATGTAGACAAAGATATTTTTAACATGTAGGTCATGTCGACAGGATTGTAAAAAAAAAAAAAAAAAAGTAGAAAACTCTCCGTTTTTAAAAAATACCCAGCTATGTGTGGACATGGCCTTAGAAAATGTATTTGTTGTTTTGAAGTCGCTTCCTCATAATTAATACCTTACATTGCAGAATACATTTTCTGAAAAACAAAAATCCTCCATTCTATCAGTAATTCAGTCCTGTCTTTTCAAATGGGTGTTAGCAAGCTTGCATTTTTACACATGTAAATCTTACTAAAGGAAAGCTGGTGTAAAAGGATTATGATGTATCTCTACAGCCATAATGCTGCTATATGATCATATACCACCTTTCCTCTTCTACTGATTTATACCCACAACTCTGTCACAGGGACCAGTAAACCAGTTCTTGTGAGCTGGAACATTAAAGTGCACAAACCTCACTGAATCACTGAGAGTAGATCTACAAAAAAAAGCAATACAGTTTTGAATAAAGAAATTTTAAAGAAATTACTAGGAAGATGACGCCTTATCACCAGCTCATGAAAGTCTTTTCTTTTCATTTTAGAGTCAGAACAGCTGTGCTACAGAAAAAAGCACCTTTTGCTCTATCTGTCTCGCTCTGTCTCTCAGCTCTGTCACACGAATGATGGCTCCTCTTGTTGAATCTCAGTGGGTTCATTATAGCATGCTCTCAATTGTTCCTGCTTATTCTTCATTTCAAATTAATCCAGCGCTGGAGGGCAGGTGGTGAGGGTATAGGCAGACCCCACTTTCTGAGCGTATTTCTGTTTCACTTTCAGGAGTCAGCAAAGGCAGGTAATGGGATAATGGCATGGGAATGTGCTTTCTATGTCTGTTTGATGCTGGTAGTGTGGCACTTCAGCAAACAACTCAGAAAATTAGGTTTGCAATTAATTTTTCATTTTATTTATGGATTTTTATCTGTAGAAGGTATTTTAAAAGACCCACACGTTATATATGTAGTATAAATAACAACACCCTACACACCGTGACGAGCACTATATCTTTGGAATGCTGACTTGACATGTTTTTAAAGCTTTTCTAGAAGCACATGACTATGTTCTAATCTTTCTCAACTAGGGAGACATATTCAATCAGGACAAAAAATTACCAATAAATCTATGAGATTAAAAGGCCTCATGCCTGGAGTGGATTCTAGATGTCACATACCCTGTAGACATATATAACATGTAGAAATGTGGTATATGTAAATGTGAGTTTCTGGGTAAAGACTCACTGGCAGTTATTTGACTTGTATTTACAAACCGGATTCCAAAAAAGTTGGGACACTAAACAAATTGTGAATAAAAACTGAATGCAATGATGTGGAGATGGCAAATGTCAATATTTTATTCAGAATAGAACATAAATCACGGAACAAAAGTTTAAACTGAGAAAATTTATCATTTTAAAGGAAAAATATGGTGAATCAAAATGTCATGGTGTCAACAAATCCCAAAAAAGTTGGGACAAGGCCATTTTCACCACTCTGTGGCATCTCCCCTTCTTCTTACAACACTCAACAGACGTCTGGGGACCGAGGAGACCAGTTTCTCAAGTTTAGAAATAGGAATGCTCTCCCATTCTTGTCTAATACAGGCCTCTAACTGTTCAATCGTCTTGGGCCTTCTTTGTCGCACCTTCCTCTTTATGATGCGCCAAATGTTCTCTATAGGGGAAAGATCTGGACTGCAGACTGGCCATTTCAGTACCCGGATCCTTCTCCTACGCAGCCATGATGTTGTGATTGATGTAGAATGTGGTCTGGCATTATCTTGTTGAAAAATGCAGGGTCTTCCCTGAAAGAGATGACTAGATGTTGTTCTAGAACCTGAATATATTTTTCTGCATTGATGGTGCCTTTCCAGACATGCAAGCTGCCCATGCCACACGCACTCATGCAACCGCATACCATCAGAGATGCAGGCTTCTGAACTGAGCGTTGATAACAACTTGGGTTGTCCTTGTCCTCTTTGGTCCGTATGACATGGCGTCCAACATTTCCAACAAGAACTTCGAATCGTGACTCGTCTGACCACAGAACAGTCTTCTATTTTGCCACACTCCATTTTAAATGATCCCTGGCCCAATGAAAACGCCTGTGCTTGTGGATCTTGCTTAGGAATGGCTTCTTCTTTGCACTGTAGAGTTTCAGCTGGCAACGGCGGATGGCACGGTGGATTGTGTTCACTGACAATGGTTTCTGGAAGTATTCCTGAGCCCATTTATGATTTCCTTTACAGTAGCATTCCTGTTTGTGGTGCAGTGTCGTTTAAGGGCCCGGAGATCACGGGCATCCAGTATGGTTTTACGCCCTTGACCCTTACGAACAGAGATTGTTCCAGATTCTCTGAATCTGTGGATGATATTATGCACAGTTGATGATGATAACTGCAAAGTCTTTGCAATTTTTCGCTGGGTATCACCTTTCTGATATTGCTCCACTATATTAGAAAGACCACATTCCTTGGACCAAACATGTGGTACTATTGGTAATCATTAACAGCATCCCTACTCACTGGCTTGTCAGTGTGGTTTAGGATGGTGAACTGCAAGAACCAGAATTAATTCTGTGTTAAATAGAATGCACCAAATATATTGTACATTACATTAATGCCTATGTTAGCCATATCCCATTACACTAGGCTTGTGCCTGAAAAAGAAGAACCTCCCTACACTAAATTGCAACTTCATGGTCCAACAAAAGTATGAATAACAACAGCTGTTTTGATCCTGGGTTTGAGTGATGAGGAGGAAAGGGACTTAAATAAATCCTAATACTTTGCTGCATGAAGGAAAAAAACATGACTTTAAAAAAAACGTCTATGGGGGAATCAGTGGTGCAACTTAAACCAGTCCCAGAAAAGGAAATAAGTGGGAAAACACATGTCAAGTGATGCTTTGGTGCTCAGAAATCTTCTGGTGTGACATTTCCATTCTGCCTGATTAATAATGAAGGAGATTACAGGCACCTCGAAGGGCAACACACAAGCAGGACAAAACACAGGAAGATAATTAAACGTGCAACAATGACAGTGACATGTCAAATAACGCTCATACCCCAGACACTTGGGCAGGCATTAATATTTGATAGGCCTCCATCAAAGTACACAGCGAGGAGTCTCAAGTCACATGGCCTGCTTGTACATAGAGTACAGAAAAAGCATTTGTCATCCTCCATAACCAGATTTTAATGAGCTTAGTTATGACAACCTCCCATGGAGAGCTCGAGCAAAGTGCACGACTATTAATATATCACTCAATGACCTACATTACCTGTGAATTTTTCCTCCCTTGACCCTGGTGTTTGGCATATATGGGATAAGTGTTGCCTAGTGGGTTTGGAACAAATGATTTCTTTATTCTTTGTTTTATCCCAGATGACTCTGTGAAAGCACTTGCTTTAATTGTCTGCTTGTTAGAATGGCCTTAAATCTCCAAAAAGAAGCTTCTTGGCATTTCTCAAAAGATGTTTGAGATCATATGGTGGTCTTAACTGCATCAAACATGGTAATTATAATGGTTAACTGATATACAGTACAATGCAATACAATACAATACAATACAATACAACACAACAGAATAACCTGAGATGCTGGATCAAGTGAAAATAATGTGTAATAATGTTGATTAACACAAATTTGCACATGAGCACACAAAACCTCACCATAATATCTCTAAGATTTGCATATTTTACTAAGTTAGTGTTAATAACTGTGCACTGCAAATCCCAGAAAACCTGCCACGATGTTCATTTGACTAAAAGATGAAATAAACAGCTATGCAATGTTATTCGACTTTATATATATATATATATATATATATATATATATATATATATATATATATATATATATATATGTGATACAATGACCTTGTAACTGAACAAATAAAATGCATACAGTGGAACCTCAGATTATGAGTGTTCTGGCAGAGCAAAGATTTTTAATAAATTTTGACTTGAAAAACGAGCGTTGTCTTAGTTTGCGAGCACAGAGTATCATGTATTACGCATGCGCTTCTTGTTTTGATGCCGAGCGACACGGCATCAACTGTGCCAACGGTCTTTCTCTCTCTTGCGCTGCGGAATTGTAGGTAATCGTCTCCCCTGCTGGGTGAATACACACACACGAACTGTGTGTGTGTGTGTGTGTGTGTGTGTGAGTAATGTGCGTGCACACACACACACACACACACACACACACACACACACACACACACACACACACACACAAACATTAACGGAGAGACTGTTTTTAAAACAGTTTAAAAATTAGCAAGGAACATCGCTAGTCACACTCACGTGAGCGCATACTAACGGAATCACTGCTGTAAATTAAAAAAACAACAACGACAACAAAAAAAACAAATTAACCAGCTCCTCACCTTTGAAAACATTCGCGACAGAGTTTGTGTGTGTTTGTTTGGGAACCTGAGAGGAGTGGAGCTGTAAAGCCGAGACCTATCGTTTCCCCTGCTGGGTCTTAGTGCTTGTTCTCTTTCACAGCTCATTCACTTACACCAGTGGTTCTCAAAGTGTGGGGCGCGCCCCACTAGTGGGGAATATAGACATGACAGGTGGGGCGCAATGAACGGGAGGAAATTAGTGGAAAATAACAGGAAAGTACCTATTCTAATTCATGCTTTTCTTTATTGATAATGAAGAGTGTACGCTCAAAACTAAACAATCACACACAAATAAATGGATCATTAATACAAGTAAGTTTAAAATAACATCAGTTGTGGGCCGGGAGAAAAAGTGGAACCATAGTGGAACAATAACGTTTAACGTCGGACAAACTTGAAATCACAAACCTGCGCGACATACTTCGCAGCGCTGCGCGACTCTGACAGAAATAAACCGCGCCGACCATCAAATTACATTTTACCCCGGTGGGATGCGCACGTACAAACCAGGCATGGCAAGGTGGAAACAATATTAAACAGTCCTGACATTTTAAATTGTTTTAAAATAAAAACACAGTGGGTCGCGCAGGTTTGTGATTCGAGCGGCGCTGCGCGATCCACCGGGCTGCGCGAATAAACCAGATCAACTCTGAGCTATCCAGATAGTCGTGCTGCGCTGTATTTGCGCAGATATTCGGTTCAATCGTGTGCCACGGTTTCGTCCCACTTTGATGAGTTTGGCTTCACATACACTTCGACAATGGAAGAAGACGGTGCAGCAGCAGTGAGCTTGCTTACATGTGACGAAACCAAGAACGAGGAGATTGTAAAGAAAAAAGGTGTCTCGTCTGTGTTGTGGAATTGGTTTGGATATAAGAAAAGTAATACGAATGAGATGAACATGATTTGGAAGGTACGCAAGTGCACTGTTTTAACAAGTGGTGGGAACACGTAAAACCTTTTTTATCATCTGAAATCCAAGCATCCAAACGAATATGGCCGAAGTAAAAAAATGCGGCAAACCCCAGCAATTCACAGTTTAAATAAAATTACATTATGGAAAACAGTTTCTTTGTGTTTGAATTTTTATTTATGCATTTTCAGATACAAATTGCTATATTGTGATATACTGTATATAGTTATTGAGGTAGAAAATTGCTTCTACCGTGATGGAAGATTTTGGTTATATCGCCCACCCCTAATTAAGCCTATCTTGAGCTTGGATTCATGGTGGTGATGGTGGGTTCAGAAGAGAGACCCGTGTGTTTTGTGTCTTAAACCGCTGGCAGCAGACCGCATGAGACACAACAAATTAGGAAGACACTTGGAGACAACACACTCCAGTCACGTTAATAAGCCACTTGACTTTTTTGAAAGAACGCTGGCAGAATACAGACAGCAGGATAATCGCACGGTAAAATCTGAATCAGTGGACAGCAAAGCACAAATGGCTTCATTTAAAGTTGCATACAGAATTGGCCAGTGCAAAAAAACTACAAACGATTGCTGAGCAGCTAATAAACATGGGGGCAATTATGCAAGGATAAGTTACAACGTAAGCCTTTTATAACAATTGCACATTTTATCTGTTTTTAACTTGGTGTTGTTTGATCTTATTGGTTTAGAAATTGATATTTAAATAAACAGTAAACTTGGCCGATTTCGTTATTATTTTGTTGACAAGTGGGGCTTGAAAATTCGCTCACCCCCTTAAGTGGGGAATGACAGAAAAAGTTTGAGAACCACTGACTTACACCAACACACACACATACACACACACTCGCTCGCGTTTACAGTGCCCCTTCTCTCAGGTTCCCAAACACACAGCAACTCTTCTCTGTAGCGATTGTTTTCAAAGGTGAGGAGCTGGTTAATTTGTTTTTTTTTGTTGTTGTTTTTTTTTTTTTTACTTTACAGCAGTGATTACGTTAGTATGCGCGCACGTGAGTGTGACTAGCATGTTCCTTGCTAATTTTTAATTAATCTCTCCGCTAATGTGTGTATGTATGTGTGTGTGTGTGTGTGTGTGTGTGTCTGTAGGGATTTATTTTTAGGTTTTTTTTAAGGTAAAGTGCAGGTTAATTTGTTTTATTTTTACTTTATTTTGTGTTAATTATTTTTATGTATTAATTTTTTTGGGCTGTAGAACAAATAATTTGAGGTTCCATTATTTCCTATGGGAAAATTAAATTTGGTTTACGAGTGTTTTGGAATACAAGCCCGCTTCCGGAACAACTTATGCTCGTAATCCGAGGTTCGACTGTATTTGTGAATTATACAATAACCTTCAAAGCCAGTGTCAGACTGAGCACTAACAATAATCTTTTAAAGGTTCCATATTTCACCATTTCTTTAACAAGTTACATGGGTCTCAGAGGTCCACTAAAGTGTGTGTGTGTGTTCCACACATGATCCGGCTGAAATACCCCTCAGATAATGCATTTTTTTTCAAATATGTTAAACGTCTTGGGTTACTTTGCTGTAACCCCCTTCCCTGAAAAAGCGGGAACAAGATGCTGCATGAAAACGCTATGGTAACATCTTTTTGTGTTACCAGTTATGAAGCATGTGTATATCAAACACACCAAATTTTTGGCTTATATAACCTAGGTCAGGTGACGTCATCTGATGAAGTGCACCTGCAGGTTATAAATAGGTGTGAATCGGAAAAACATCCACAGGTCAATTTTGTCTGAAAGGACGTCCAGTCACGCAACCAGTGTGGCATTGGAGCGCAGCATCTCGTTCCCGCTTTTTCAGGGAACAGGGTTACAGCAAAGTAACCCGAGACATTCCCTTTCAAAAGCTACACTCGATGCTGCTATGGGAAAACACTATGGGAATAAGAATACCAACGCTGCCGCACTGCAAGTGTCTGGGCCCCCAGGGTCCAATAGTCAAAGAGGTCTCAGCCCTAGCTCTGGGAGGCTGACTCAAGAACCTGTGAGCCTGGAGTAGCATGAACATCCCAACTATGAAATTTAACAAATGTGTGTGGAGAGGACCAACCTGCCACATCACACACTTCCTGCAAGGGGACCTCTCTCGCCAGCGCAATAGATGAGGCGATCCCTCTGGTCGAATGAGCCCTGATTCCTAGAGGCGAAGTGTGACCACATGCCTCGGCTAGGGCTATAGCATCTCTCACCCAATGTGACAGCATTTGTCTAGTGGCGGCTGCCCCCCGGTTGCGGCCCCCATAGCATATGAAAAGCTGCTCTGACTTATGCCACTGGCTAGTGCGGTGGATGTAAATAGGATGCAGAATGGCTTTGACTAGTCTAGGCAGGTTGGGGAGACTGACAAAGCCTGCAGATCGCAGTAATGGACATAAGAAAAACCATCCTGAGGGTCAGAAACCTGGCGGACGCTGACTCTAGTGGTTCAAATGGGGTGTCAGTCAGACCTTCGAGCCCAATAGCTAAGTTCCATGAAGGGACCATTGCTCTAGTGGGCGGCCTCAACCGTTTAGCTCCAAATAAAACGGTCAGAACATGACAAGCCGAAATAGCTGATATGTATATTCTGAGAGTACTAGGGCATAAGCCAGAGGACAACTTTTCTTGCAGGAACTCCAGCACTTGAAACAATTTGGCAGTGGACTGGGTCTACATGTTTTGTCATACACCAAATTTCAAATACACTCCATTTGAGGGCATAAGTTCTTCTAGTGGAGGGAGCCCTAGCACTTAAAATAGTTTAAATTATGCTGCCTGCAAGACCAGCATCTCTTAATAGGTCCCCCTCAGGGGCCAGACGTGAAGGTTCCAGAGCTTGGACCGGGGATGAAATATTGTCCCCTGCGCCCAAGTCAGAAGATCCCTCCTCACTGGAATCACCCACGTTGAGCCATCGAGGAGAGATATTAGATCCGTGAACCACACTCTGGTCGGCCAACGGGGCGCTATCAATAAGGCGCAAACCCTGTTGACGGACCTTCGCCAGGACTCCTGGGAGCAGAGCTATCACAGGAAACGCATAAAGGCGTAATCTGGGCCACGTATGGGCCATCGCGTCCAGACCCAGGGAAGCTGGAGGAGTCAGAGTTTAGTAAAGGGGACTGAAGATGCGGACATATTATTTCACTAGTTTTGACGCGTATCTTTAATTTGAAGTTTCACTCAAAACAACAGAAGTCCGATGATCTCTTTGTCTCTTGTAGTTTATTTTGTCAGCATCAAAGAATCAACATTTAATACAGTCGTCTTGAGTAAATCCACTGTGGTTACAGACACCAGTTGCTGTATCTTGCAAATTTCTGACTTTTACAACAACCTACAGTATTTGCTGTATCTTACGCATATAACAATACTTTTGTTATATACTGTATATATCTGCTTACGGGTAGATTATGGTCAAAAGCTTGTGTTTCCGTAGCCTTCCGCATCTACACTGACTTTTCTATCATGCGATAGTCATACAAATACATGTCATAGTGGAATGACATCACAGACCAACTTACGATTGTCAAAATGGATGCTTAACTAACAAATTTAAAGCTTATGGCTTATGTAATAAACTTAATGCTTAACTAATGAACAGAATAAGATAGAATAAATGAAATAAAACAGATAAAATAAAATAAACACAACAACAAATTCTGCAGATCCATCTTACATAACAAATGTGATATGGCTCTTACAGGGACATTGTGCTGTTTCTTGCGAGGCAAAGCGGTCCACCTCCACTACTTCGGGGTGGAGTTTCCATTCCCCGTGTGTCACAGCTTCTGGACAGTAAATCTGCTCCCACATTCATATGCCCTGGAATGTAAATGGCCCTGAGGGACAGGAACTT
Source organism: Channallabes apus (assembly GCA_030522415.1). Classification (NCBI taxonomy): domain Eukaryota; kingdom Metazoa; phylum Chordata; class Actinopteri; order Siluriformes; family Clariidae; genus Channallabes; species Channallabes apus. Next base: position 32,864,417 of record CM060107.1, read on the forward strand.
GTCCTGTGCCCAAAGCAGAACCTGGTGCGCTAGCTTGTTCATCTAAGACCTGTTGGTCATCCCCTGGCTCTTAGCCACAACTGAAATGCTTTCATGTGCAGAAGGCCCAAAGGTATAACCGTGGATGCAGCTGCCATGAGACCTAAAGATATCTGAAAGTGATGAACAGTCACTTTCTGGTCTAGCTTGATTTCCTTCAGGGTGTTGAGAATGGATTCGACACGAGCGGGAGACAGTTGTGCCCGCATTGTGATCGAATCCCATGTGACACCCAAATATGATGTCCTCTGAACAGGAAAGAGCACGCTTTTTGTGACGTTGAGTCTCAATCCTCAATCCAAGGAACGGAGATGAGCTAGGACAACATCCCAATGTCGAAGCACTGGCTCCTGTGACTGAGCCAGAATCAGCCAGTCGTCTATGTAATTCAAAATACGGATGCCCTGGAGTCGTAAAGGAGCCAGAACTGCATCCATGCATTTTGTATATGTGCGGGGTGACAGAGCTAGACCAAATGGAAGGACCTGATACTGGTAAGCTTCGCCCCCAAAAGCGAACCTCAGGAACTTCTTGTGTTGTGGCAATATTTCTATATGAAAGTATGCATCCTTCAGATCGATTGTCACAAACCAATCCTTTGGTTGGATTTGAGAAACAATCATTTTGACAGTCAACATTTTGAACGTGTACTTTTTCAGATAGCGGTTCAGCCTGCGAATGCTACTGTAGTAGCCTGACTCTCTGTCTGGTAGGGGAAAATATTCTATGGCCCCTTTTTCCAGCAGCATGTGCAATCCCCGAGTCAGCAGATGCGCCCTTTCTGGTTTCACGGAAGTGGAGACCACGCCGTTGAAACGTGGAGGGCGATGTGCGAACTGAATCCTGTAGCCTCTCTCTACAGTTCTTAGTACCCAAGGAGATATACCTGGCTGCCAGTTTCTCCAAAAGGCACTTCGGCTAGACGAGGGGTGTTAGATGTTCGGCATCCTGAAACATGACAGGAAATGACTGAAGAATTAACATCTCATTGGAGACTGGTGTTGTCCGAAACACCAGTGGTGGCAAAGCATGGACACCAACCTCCTGGGTGTGGAAGGGAGAACACCTAATTCTCGAAAGGAATTCTATGCGCCCCTCCCCGGGGGGAGCCACCCCCACGGTCCTGGGCGCATGAGCCTCAGGACTTCTTATTGAAGAAGACCTTTTTGAGGCGGATCGCAAAACGAGGCGAGTCGCACCCCAGTCTTTACGAATGGGGGTGCCCGGCTCATCACACTCTCCTTCTGCGCTTCCCGCCTCGCGAGAGTCAGACCAGGTCGGGACTGGGTGGCCGACAGTCCTGACTCTTGAGCATGGCGGGGAAGAAATTTCCCGAAGGCCTGTTCATATAATCTCGCCTTTGAAACCTAGTGGCGATGGAATTAACAGCATCTGCAAGACCGCCATGGTGTGCAATGAAGCACCAGCTTGATCCGCTGCATGAAAAGCTTTTCCCACCAGGGAAGATGAGAGTCTACAAGGCTTGGAGGGAAGTGTTGGCTTTTTCAGGGAGGATGATGTCTCAGGTACCCTGCCTCGTGCCCTGAGTCTCCTGGGATAGGCTCCAGGTCCCCGCGACCCTAAATACAGGATAAAGTGATATAGAAGATGAATGAATGAGGATGATGTCTCAGGAGAGAGATAGCCCACAAGCATCTCTTCTATCTGGTGCATCATCATATAACCCTGCGCTTCTGCATCAATGATATTCGAATAAATCTAAGTTTATGGCACGAAAACACGTGATAATTATGGTTTACTCCATGAACGAGTTAACTCGTTGTGGCGGTCGCTAAAGAAGGGGAGAGAGCATCATTGAGGCTCCGCGCCCTGCCACCCGACAGAAACCTGTTGTCTAATTTTGAGCGCTTGGGGGAAGTTTGCTCCTGCGGTCAGTCGATATGCAGCCAATCGCCCGCAGCATTACTACTACGCTCTGTCATCACTAGAGGAGCGTTCTGAGGTGGGTATTTCCATCTCCGCAGTAGTGAGAGAGGCAGTCTCTTCTGCCCATTCACAAGAAGCGCCGGAGCGTGCTTGAGAAATGGACGGAAAAACTTTCCGATCCGGCGAGAGCACGAGAGAAAGGAAGGGAGATTCCATCTCATGCGCGTCTGCCAGATCTGTATGTGAGCCACAGGAATGCCCAGGGAGCCGATCACAGTGCTCACACTCTCCCTGAAAACCGAGGAGAGCATGATTTTCCCCCAAACACTGGAAACCAAAATTGTTGAGATCGCCCTCCGAAAGAGATCTATTACACGGAGGCACGCATCTCGCTTGAAACTCCGCCATATCGGTGAGTTAAACACTTTCTTAATTTGCTTGCACATACAGATATGCAAACACAAAGCAGTCCTGAAGACAAAAAGATCTGAGGATGTTTCTGGTTCACTCCTATTTATAACCTGCAGGTGCACTTCATCAGATGACGTCACCTGACCGAGGTTATATAAGCCAAAAATGTTGCATGTTTGATACACACATGCTTCACAACCTACATCGAGTATAGCTTTTGAAAGGAACTCCCTTTATTTCTCTCCTGCTCCAACCAGCAGATCTGAGCCACAAGCCACAGGAGTGTCTCTTCTAATATGAGCTCACAATAGGGGGAAACTATAATTGGCTCGTTTATGCCTGAGCCAATACAAAACTGAAAAAAAGACATACCACAAGGATATTTTTTTCCCATCATGCAAACAAAGATGACCCATCTAAATTTCTAAAATTGACCTACAGTAAATTGAATTTAGCATTTTAGGTCTCCTTTAAGATTAGTACTTGTCACACCAAGGATTATATAAAAGGCTGAGCGATAACATGCTTTCTGTGTCAGATTGTACAATGATGATCATCTAATGATAGATGTAAGATTTAAAAAATTACTACCTTCTGTTTAAGTGATCAATCAGTGTAATCCAAGCTCATCCTTAGAGTGAGGTTTTGGTAATAACATTATTTTTTAGCAATAGCATGGAGTGTTTACTTTTCACAATTGCAACTACCATATTTGTGAATTTTGGGTTATTCTATGCCATCTTCCTGTGACAATGACTTAAATCAACCACCGGTGAGTGAGTCACATTATGCATACTGAGACTTAATTTACAACAAAAGAGTCCTTTCACTATGTGTAATTTTTGTCTGTAACAGCAAAACCAGGCCTCATTTACTACTGTTAATGTATAGCTATTCACACAGTGCAGTGAATATAAAACTTTATGAAGGTCAAAGTTGGGACTCACAGACTTAAGCCACAGCGCTACTTATTAGAACTCATGAAATGAATAAGGTAATAAACTGAGAGCAATTGAGCATGTGTGTGTGGGGGGGGGATATATTTTCATATGCTCGTGATGATACTTTAACCTTTTCTGTATACATTAAACACATATACAAATATATTGTTATAAGTGCACTAAAATCATTCATTATAAAATAGTTAAATTAATTGGAATTTGGCACCAAAAACTAAATAAAAATACAGGCACACTGCGCTGAGAATAGTCTGAGTAAATATTCTTGACAAAAAACATAAATCGGAATAATAGGTTTTGTTAAATAAGACTAAGACTATTTATAGCAAAAAAAGAACTCTGGATGAAAGGGTTACATTTTAATGTAATTGTATTTTTCTTGGTGGCGCGGTGGTTTAGTGGTTAGCACTGCTTTCTTATTTAGCTAGGAACATAGTTCCCTCTGCCAGGTGGTTAAATCTCCAGATTTCAACCCTGATTTATTTTTTTTTTTTTTACGAACCAATGGTCTGAATTGAACAGGGCAGTCGACATACAAGAACTTCAGAACAGAACAGAGATTTTAATGTTTAGGTTAGTTTAGATTAATTTAGTTCAAGTCCCAGTGTGAAATGGACTATGCTGCATGTACACATGTTTATGCTCAGTAGTATCACTCATGGCGGCGTGGTGGTGTAGTGGTTAGCGCTGTCGCCTTGCACCTCCAGGGATCCTGGTTCGATTCCAGGCCAAGTTCGAATCCTCTCACTGTGCACATGGAGTTTGCATGTTCTCCACCTGCTTGATGGGTTTCCTCCGGGTACTCCAGTTTCTTCCCGAAAACCTGCAGATTAAGCTAATTGGTGTTCCCAAATTGCCTGTAGTGTGTGCCCTGCGATGGTTTGGCATCCTGTCCAGGGTTTACCCTGCCGTGTGCCCAAGTCTCTTGGGATAGGCTCCAGGTTCCCGCGACCCTGAATACAGGGTAAAGTGGTATACACAGTGAGTGAATGAGTGGATTTTTCTTTAAATATATAAGTTCAGGAAAGTTAGGGTTTCCTGAGTTTGTTGTTGTTGTTGTTGTTGTTTATGTTTCACAGAATGCAACCACTTCATTCAAGTAAAAAAAAATTGTCAGTGCCCTGCTCAGAAAACACTATAATCAGGTAAACATCTCTCTTTCTGCCTGAGGCTGTTATCGTTAAAGAAAGTTAAATCTCACAAACTCCCAGTTACAGAAAACCGAAGCTGTCAGTAACTAGTATATTAACATGTTTGTTTTTGCACTCCCATGGTGCTATCTGATATAGACAAAGAGAGAGTGAGAGACCGAGTGAGAGAGAGAGAGAGAGAGAGAGCGACTTTCTTTGTGACAACTTGTTTTCGAGATGTAAATCTCTCAGGGCTAATCTTCCAGCACCCATGCTGGTATCTGCATGTTAATGACTTCTGATCTAAAGAATATGCATGGAGGTATCTACCATCGTGACTGCTTTTTAAAAAGTCATGAGTTCTGTCAGATTTTCTCCCTTGCTCGTATCACTGTACAGACTGATGTGAAACTCTTGTTTAGTAAAGCAGAACAGTGTCGCAGCATGACAGTTATGCTAGCATGAAAAAGTAGTTTTTGGACGCTTAGCAATTTCACACCGAGCATCAACATGCAAGAAGGTTGCAATATAATACAATATAAATTCTTCAATATGTATCATCAGGAGAATATTATACCTATATACATAGCAGGCAAATAATAACCATTTCTATAGCCATAGAGCTTAAGTTGAAATGGAATATTGTTGTCATGGCAATACTGCAAAATGATAATTTTGGTTCAAAAGAGGTCGAATGGTCGAGTGCCCCCACACTCACATCTACTGTATGAAAGGACCGAGGTAAAAACCCTTATCAGACTAAGATCTAGTTAGATTTTTCATCATTTTTATTTCTTTGATGGCTTCTTTTTGTATGTACAGTATTGTTGGCTGACAATGACTTTTCAGCCATAATTTCTGGACTTTCACCACTAAGTTGGCCTGAGAAAATAACCCTGAATGTTTGTGGAATACGTACAGTACACTTTTAGAGAAAATGTTTTTAATGCTTCTTTAGAAGGTTTAAGTGCTCTTAGCTTCCTAATGGGGTTTTACTAGGAATCCATTTCTGTTAGAATATATGTATATAAAAGGGTTCCACCGAGGGGACAGCTGAAGAGTTTGAATCTAATCGTTTTGTTTGGTTCAAAATGAATAAGCCGATATTCTCAGAAATGTTATCGCAAAGTCACTCGAAGGAATTATTGAGCTGCTTCCCAAAGCCACTGTGGTCATTCACCTCCATCACATCCATCAGTTACAGCACAAACTTTGCTGTGCTCAACACTTCGTACTTCGTTTCAACCTTTCCACAGAATTTTCCACTGGTTATTTTGAGAAGGTAGTAATATGAATATCAGATCAGACAGAGCACTAAGCCTGACTAACCATTAAATAGGTCAAGCCACTTGGTTCCTGCAAGGCTCCTTGCAAGTTTTTTTTTTAATTTTATTATTCCCCCCCAAAAAACAATTAGTTCAATAACAGCTTACATGATGATCTACAAAATAACAGTATTTGTTTAATATACTAGATGAGTATTATCAACTTTATGATAAATATTTTCAATTAAATTTTATTAGCTTTTTTTTCTTCTAATAAACAGTGATGAAGAAGCTGTACAGAAAATAAGATGTAGATAATTGAGCCTTAAAGTTATACGGTAAACCTTCCCTATTGTACTGCTCTGTCTGTGCTTAACTTTCATAAAAGAGAATTTTAAAAAGAATCCTGTTTTATACCTATCGATTTATCCAGATCTTTATCTCCCATATACTTCAAGTGCAGACATCATTGTAAAAAGCAGCAAAACTGGTTCTAAATTGTTTTGTTGCATCAAAAAAGTCAGATGTTGATAAGATTCAGTGACGTCTCTTCAGTCGCAATTGCGTAAATGTCCTTAACACTATTACACATCCATGAATACAAACCACTGCCACATTTTCAGTAAAAACCATCACAGGATCTGTTGAATCACTTCAGAAATATGAGTCAGGTGCCAACCTTCATGTAAAATAGTCAACTCAAAGACTCAAAACTGATTTCATGTAATCATTAGGAGAAACACTGAATTGTTAAATATTCCATTTAAAGACATTCAAATGAGTGTAAGTGAACTGCTTTGGAAAAATATAAAAAAAAATACTACAACATACTGTACTGTACTTATACAGTACAGCAGTTACTGTAGGTCAGATTAAGTGATTTGTCCGATTAGATCAGACTCATCTCACAAGTAGTGATATAAATAACCCAGTCGTGTTATATTTTACTGTTTATCTTTCTCTCTGTATTTTACTGTTTATCTGTCAAGTCCCTGTCGAGTCTGGTTCCTCTCAAGGTTTCTTCCTATTACCATCTCAGGGAGTTTTTCCTTGCCACTGTCGCCCTCGGGCTTGCTCGCCAGGGAATATCTGAACATTTTGATTCATACACATTCACAGTCCATACAAACTTCTTTTATAATAATTCTTTTGATTGTGTAAAGCTGTTTTGAGACAATGTCAATTGTTAAAAGCGCTATACAAATAAAACTGAATTGAATTGAATTGAATTGTCAGTCATCAGCATGGGTACAAGTTGGTCAGTACAGTTCGCAGTACTGAGGAGAGAGCGCCTTCCTGCAAACCCACTTTCATAACCAGTTACAGCAAGCACTTTCAAAAAGAAAACACATCTGATAACATTATGCCACCTTAAACAACACTATGTCTCCTTAATAGTCACTGTTACGTGCAGAGGAGTAGTGCACGTATGTGTGTGTGTGTAGCGCGGGTATTTGCGCATGCGCGACGGCGCGTGCGCGATCTCTTCCTCCTTTCTCTCTCTCCCGCTCTCCTTTTCGCAGGAAGCCCCGCCCCGATGGAACGTGCCGTGACGTGCGCCGTGATTGGCTGACGGTGGATCTGCGTGGCTTCTTAAGCTCGCGAGTGGAAGCAGGAAGTGCGCGACTTATGCCTTGTGTGTGACTTCCGTGCTCTATTGTTGATTGGTTAATTAGTGAATTGTTGGATTGTGATTGTGAGGTTGTTGGATTGTTTGATTGAGTGATTGATTGAGTGGTTGTATGTTGAAGTGTGACTGTGTATTTGTTTGTTATTTTGTATTTGTTTTGAGTGTGTGTGTGTTTTTGGTTTGTTTGGTTGGAGAGAGAGCCTGTGTGTCGCGCCTTGCCGCTCTCCTTCCCTTTTGTTGTTTTTGGGTTCTTTTGTTTGTTTGTGTTAGCGTGGATGGAAGTTTTCCTCCCGCTTTTGTACATAGTTTTCTTTATTGTAAATATCGTGTATAGATATTGTTTTGTTCTTTTTTTTGTGTTTGTACATAGTTGCAAGGAAGCAGTAGGGGTTGGGTGCCATTTTTGTTGTCCCCTGTTTTCTCCTGTTTTTTTTGTAAGTAGTTAGGAAGCTAGTTTAGTTTTTGTATTTTGATTTGAGTTTTCTTTTTGGTAGTTTAGCTAGCTTGTGGGAGGAGATAGAGGGGGGGGGGTTTGTTTATTGTTTTGGCCTTGGCCCAATCCTGAAGCCCAGAGCTTCCTGTATGTGCGTGTGTGTTAAAATAAAAACCACGCACAAAATCTTGGTTGCAAGACTATTTATTTATAATCACTTTATTATTTTCTTTGTTGCGTCCCTTGACCCTAGACCGGGGGTCGTAACAAGTGGGGGCTCGTCCGTTGCCATTCACTGGCTAAAAAGTGAGGACTCGTCCGTTGCCATTCACTGGCTAAAAAGTGGGAACTCGTCCATTGCCAATTACTGGCTAACAAGTGGTGGCTTGTCTATTGCTGAGTATATTCGCCCTTTTTGTTTGTTTGGCTGCCTTCTTGAGTTGGACAGTGGTGATATAAACATGGCATTTGACTTAATTGCCTTTACACTGGCTCCTAGCCGAGAACAGTTTGACCAGTGTCGTAAGGACGATTTGTTCAGCATTGCTGAATTTTTTGAAGTTGACGTGCCAAGAAGAGGTCTTAAAAGAGAAATAAAAAAAATATTGCTTGTTAAATTAATTGAACAGCAGATTTTGCCTGGAGAGCCTGGAGAGTGTGCTGAGGACAAGGACGCTTCAACGCCGACGGAGGTCGACGGTAGGCCAGTACCTGCGCCGCAGTCACCTTCCACGCCCCCCAAGCATAAGGTAACCACACCACCAATTGGGGACTCTAACCAACTTTTGGTTCTAAAAACGAGGGAGGTGGAGCTGGAAATTAAACGAGAGGAAACAGAAGCTCAAAGGTTACGGTTGCGAGAGCTGGAGCTTGAGATGGAGAGGGAGCATTTTCGGCGAGATTTCAGCCGGCTACACCGGGCTGAGATCGCGCCGGAGAGTTCACCTGCTTTTCCATCATTCGCACAGTTACCTGCAACGGCTGCGCCGGGCTCTTCTCTCGTTTCTGCCCCACTGACTACCTCCCCACCCCATTTCGACGTAAGCAAGCATATTGTTTTAGTACCTCCTTTTAGAGAGACTGAGGTGGATAGCTATTTCATAGCTTTTGAACGTGTGGCAGCTACGTTACAGTGGCCAAGAGCAATGTGGGCTCTCTTATTACAGTGTAAATTGACTGGTAAAGCGCAGGATGTGTGCTCTGCGTTGCCTGTTGAACAAAGCCTGGATTACGACACGGTTAAACAAACTGTTCTACGTGCGTATGAATTAGTGCCAGAGGCTTATAGACAAAAATTTAGGTCCCATAAAAAGACAGACAGACAAACATTTGTGGAGTTTGCCCGTGAAAAGCAAACACTGTTTGAAAAGTGGTGTGCTGCAACGAAAGCTACCACTTTTGATGCTCTTAAAGAGTTAATTCTGTTGGAGGACTTTAAGGATTGTGTCTTTGAAAATATTGTATTGCACTTGAATGAGCAAAAAGTCATGTCATTATCAGCAGCCGCGGTATTGGCTGATGAATTTGAGTTGACGCACCGTACTGTATTTTCTCCTACTGTGAGAACGGATAAATTCGCTGTCCGTGGGGTTGAAGGGCAGGTGAAACCTTCAGCAAGCAGTGTGAAACCTGCAAGAGGGAGCACGTTTAGAACTTCTCAGTATCGCTCAGGGGGAGGTAGAGTATGTTTCTACTGTTTGAGTGCTGATCATCTGATCTCAGACTGTGAGGCCTGGAAGAAAAAGAATACAACTGTAAAGCCAAAATCTGTGGGGTTTGTTGAAAGGCAATTAAAACACGTCTTACCTGAACAAACGGTGGAAGTATATAAACCTTTCAAGTTACAAGGGTCGGTGGCAGATAGCCCTGAAGGTGTTCGCAGACCAGTGTCCATTCTGCGAGATACAGGTGCAGCACAGACTCTGATGTTAGCTGGTACACTTTTGCTGTCTCAGAAAACCTACACAGGCACCGATGTGATTTTACGTGGCATAGGAGCAGGCTGTATCACAGTTCCACTTCATGACATTTATCTTGAGACAGAAATAGTGAAGGGGAAAGTACGTGTTGGTATTTGTACCGAACTCCCTGTTGAAGGAGTTCAGGTAATCCTGGGTAATGATCTGGCAGGTGGTGTTGTTTTCCCTCGTCCTATTGTGACAGAAAAACCAGTAGCTGATGTTAATGATGGTGTTTCCAATTGTCCTACAGTGTTCCCATCATGTGCAGTTACACGTGCACAAGCACGAAAGCTTGATAATGGGATTCAGTTGTCTGACATTAACATTGCACCTTTACAGATGAGTCGTTCGCGGGTAGCGGCTGCGAGGAGGGTTGGCCTATCGTTAACTGTAATCCTTGTTAAAATCTTGATCTGTGCAACGATATTAATCTGTGTTGGTGCCCCCATTTTTCCTGGCAGAGTTGATGTTTGTTTTTGTCAAAATATAGATTTTGACTTTTATGGGTGGGGGTGTTACGTGCAGAGGAGTAGTGCACGTATGTGTGTGTGTGTAGCGCGGGTATTTGCGCATGCGCGACGGCGCGTGCGCGATCTCTTCCTCCTTTCTCTCTCTCCCGCTCTCCTTTTCGCAGGAAGCCCCGCCCCGATGGAACGTGCCGTGACGTGCGCCGTGATTGGCTGACGGTGGATCTGCGTGGCTTCTTAAGCTCGCGAGTGGAAGCAGGAAGTGCGCGACTTATGCCTTGTGTGTGACTTCCGTGCTCTATTGTTGATTGGTTAATTAGTGAATTGTTGGATTGTGATTGTGAGGTTGTTGGATTGTTTGATTGAGTGATTGATTGAGTGGTTGTATGTTGAAGTGTGACTGTGTATTTGTTTGTTATTTTGTATTTGTTTTGAGTGTGTGTGTGTTTTTGGTTTGTTTGGTTGGAGAGAGAGCCTGTGTGTCGCGCCTTGCCGCTCTCCTTCCCTTTTGTTGTTTTTGGGTTCTTTTGTTTGTTTGTGTTAGCGTGGATGGAAGTTTTCCTCCCGCTTTTGTACATAGTTTTCTTTATTGTAAATATCGTGTATAGATATTGTTTTGTTCTTTTTTTTGTGTTTGTACATAGTTGCAAGGAAGCAGTAGGGGTTGGGTGCCATTTTTGTTGTCCCCTGTTTTCTCCTGTTTTTTTTGTAAGTAGTTAGGAAGCTAGTTTAGTTTTTGTATTTTGATTTGAGTTTTCTTTTTGGTAGTTTAGCTAGCTTGAGGGAGGAGATAGAGGGGGGGGGGTTTGTTTATTGTTTTGGCCTTGGCCCAATCCTGAAGCCCAGAGCTTCCTGTATGTGCGTGTGTGTTAAAATAAAAACCACGCACAAAATCTTGGTTGCAAGACTATTTATTTATAATCACTTTATTATTTTCTTTGTTGCGTCCCTTGACCCTAGACCGGGGGTCGTAACATCACGAATTGTCTCTGAACCATCTGTGTTTTTCTATTCGGGGCTACAGAGCTACAAAGCTAACTAGCTCCTAACACAAGGCTCAGTCCTAAATCCCTCTCTAACCCCTAATGAAGGAAACTACTTGGTGTGTGGAACAAGGGATTCTAACTTGCACCCTACATAGTGCCCTTGATTTCCATTTAATGCACTTTGGAATAAAACCCCAGAAGTTAGCTGATATTCTAAAGAGGAACACGTGGATTGTCCACCACCTCCACAGTTTGTTCTCCTCAACTTTTGACTACATACTGTAGTTAGTCTTGCCAGTCACAGATAGATATTGTGCCTATAGTCACATCACATATGACCTTATGTGATCCACCTTGTATGATATTACTTCTGTATACTTCACTATTGCAACATACATCTGTTTTTCGGTGCTGAACAGTCAAACTTAAGCAGCTATTCAGCATGTTTGTTTAATAGTCAAGACTCCTGATGATTGTATGCATATTTGAAAGAAGAGATGAGCATTGGATGACTTTTTAAGGGAATCCTATTACAATATTCAGATCAACCATTTTATTCTGAGAGAATATGGAAATCCTACTGATGGAAATGATAGAGCTCAACAGTGTCGAGTTGGGTTATAAGGAATGCAGTAATAATACTGGTTGTGCTGTATCACCCGAAAAATCTTTTAGCATTCAAAATATTACAGCTGCTCTTGATTCATGGCTTAGTATAGATTGATTTTAGCATTTGATGGCAATGCAAATAATTAAATAAGCACAGCATAAGAGATTAAGTGACATGCTCCTGGATGGATATTAACCTTGACCTTTATAAAAGGGTCTAATAAGCATATACAATAATTGCACCAATACTTTCTTTTACTGAGATAATAAAACTTTTAAAAGATCTTTACTTGGGTTTTTCTTTTCATTTCATTGTTCTCTCATACAGAAACATATGTATATATTCAGATTTCACTGAATGTACACAAATCCAGGTAAGAAATGCCCTCATTGTCATTACTTCCTTTGACAACATCAGTAATAATGTTTGATAGGCAGAGAATTTATAACATCTGAAACCAGTCACATATCAGGGTTAGAATCACATAACTATAAAATACCTTGACAGAAGGTTTTATGCCAGAATCTGCAAAGATGCAAACAAGAAGAAATGCCCTATATGGGCTAAGTAGGACATCTTTGTATGCTGTAGCATTACTACCTACCTTCACTGTAACTAAGAGGCCTAAACCTGTTCCAGCATGAAGATATCCATACTGTGAGCACCATGAAAACGTTGTGTGCCAAGGTTGGAGTAGAGGAACTTGAGTGTCCTAAACAGAGTCCTGACCCCAACCCCACCGAACATGTTTGGCATGAATTGAAACCCAGACTGCATCCCAGTTCTCCTCACCTGACATCATTGCCTGACCTCACTAATGCTCTTGTGGCTGAATGAACACAAGTCCCCACAGTCACACTCCAAAATCTAGTGGAGAGCCTTCCCGCAGGAGTAGAGGTTATTAAGGTTGGACCAACACTTTAAAATGTCCCAGGTTTTTGAATGGAATGTTCAATTGGCACATATACTGTATAACATTGTACACAAACATTTGGCCGTATTGTAAATATTCAATATAGTAAAAATGTTCTAATTAGCTTGAAATAAACCAAATAGAAAATTACTAAGCCATTTTCAATTAAATTCAATTCAATTTTATTTGTATAGCGCATTAAACAATTGACATTGTCTCAAAACAGCTCTACACAATCAAAAGAATTATTTAAGTTTGTATGGAATGTGAATGTGTATGAATCAAAATGTTCAGATAGTCCCTGGTGAGCAAGCCGAGGGCGACAGTGGCCATTTCCCTGTTGTTATCAGCTAATTATTGGCAGTGTTAATTTCAACACTGAGAAAGAAAGTAAAATGATTTGTCAAAAGAACAATACAATTAAATTTAAATTATGTCTTTAAATAAACATTCCAGTCTTATATTTGGCATCTAATTATCTCATAATGAGAAATATTAGCTAACATTTTCCTTATTTAATATCTTTATTCTGTAACATTTATTTTTTTTTACAGTGATCCACTCTAGTATCACTCAGATTAATGTTCCGTTTCGGGAAATTTCATGACCAGGCCAGGAAATAAGAACGCAATTACCATGTATCAATATTCCTCCATAATCTGGTATAATAAAGGTTTTATGATTTCTTGAAAACACAGTAAAGATGGCAAAAACAAACAATCATTACCCTGAAGCAATACTGTAAAAGTGGATATTCAACATTACAGGCTTTGTGAATGTAATTAAAATTAACTATAGCATCATTATTATAGTTCCAGTTTAATTTCCTATTTTTCCACATGACCTGTAAAAATATAATATTTTCTTCTGCATTGGTGAAGCATTATGAGGGAAATTTCACAGATTTGATTATTCAATTTCCAAGCTTAATACTCTTAAGAAGAAAAACAACAACACAAACACCCCTTTGTAATTCTAGAATTGGGGATACATTTTGTATTTCAAAAACATACATTTTATTTAATAAATTTTAAATAATAACACAAATTATGTTAATCTATGACTAAAGATAACACTTTTATGAATATTTAGAGACATTTAGTCTTGAAAATATTAAAGACTACCACTACACCCATTATTAACTGTCTTCGTGATTCATACTTTCAACTTAAATTATCATGAATTAATTAGGTCTAATTTTAATAATTTTTTGCGTGTTTACTCTACTACGTTACATAAAAAATTGCATCAAATTTCCAATTTGTGTATTATATGTAATTTTAGTAATAAAAAAATACATTTAGTGTCTGTCCCTATGTTCTATTCTGTTACCTATGCCATAAAAAGGCAACAAAAAAAGCACCAAGTGATGTCACTTCCTCTGGTGGGAAACTCTGGCGTTGAGGTATATTATTATTCTTCTCTCACTAATTTGTACAATTACACACACACACACACACACTGCCTTGTGTTAATGCTTATTTGGGCTCAATAACATTAAGAAATCAGTATTTGGTAAATGAAGCATGTGCACAGGCTGCAATTATGCTGTTTTTTTCTCCTCCTCCGTTTTAAAACCATGGAGACGTTTCACGAACTTTGCATATATCGCAGAGCTAGCGTTAAGCATATTTCACATTCGTCTATCTTGGCTAGTTTGTAGCGTAAGAAGCTCCCTTTAAGTATGCATGATGTTTCAGATGGTATGGTAAGTGTAAACATGTGAATCGGATATGAGTCATAGCTAAAAGAACGTGTAACCAGACGGTCAAAAAAATCAGATATAGGCAACAAATCAGAATTAGGCATCGAGACCTGCAGTGTAAACGTAGCCTAAATGAACTGTTTCCTCCAAGATGTTTTGTCTTGTTTATAATTTGTACATGGTTTGTTTACACATTTTAATTAATAAGTGCACTATGCAACTTTGGAACTGTATAGACATTACAGAGGGGCTTTTTTGTTCTCCCACTACTCAAAATGTTTATAAATACAAATGTAAACATATGACTTAAAAGTAAATAAAAAATTCTGGCAAACTGATATTCCTTGAATTAAGCTCTGTGTTTTATATGCCCATAACTTGCATAGTGCACATTTTAAATACATTTTTTAAAGAAGGAAAATATTAATTTAAGTAGGATAATTAAAAAAAACTTTTAAAGTATTTTTTTTTTTATTGTTTCAGACAAAGGCAGTCAGGACAAAGTTAAAGCACAAATTAATATCGGAGAACTTCAAATTGAAAACTGCTGTCTGAAAATACCAGAAACGCCTCCAGAGACTGACATGTGTCTGAATCCCCATAATCAAAATTCATAATGCACTGATAAATAGTATCAGACAAAGGTAACAAGACACTAAAGAAGAGAGAGATTACATCACAAATTGTGTCAGGAAAGATAATAAAAAATTACAAACTATAGAAACAACACATTCCTCACTTGGTTTTTCAAGAAAGCGTAACCAAAGTGAGCTGACTTTTCAAAGTGGAAAATATCGATCAACACAAAGCAAGCTCCTTCCTTGTGCAGAAGCTTGATACACTCTAACGTCTTGGGACGACTGACTTGGAAATCATTGCAAACTCAATATGCTGTGATCCTGCAAACAAAAAATGCATGTATGGAGCATGTGCCAAATGCAGAAGCATTGTCTATCAGCTCAACTCTGTGTATGATGCTGAGGCTACAGTGAGATTTATTCAGCTGACAACTAAACAGGGAGGAAGAAGAAAAAAAAAGAAATTGAGAATCACAACTAGTCCAAATGACTGTCAAAAAGGAGATGGAGTGTTCACTAGGAGATATGACTGATATGTTCTCAGCTGAGAGTTTTCACAAGGCATATATTCAATATTAAAACGCAATACATGCACTACCGAGAGCTCAAGAAAATTTTTTTATGAAAATTATTAAGGCAAATTACCAGCAAAACTTCAGGCAGTTCACTTTGCATCATCTCAGCAACTCTGCATATAGGAATCAGTCACTGTAGGTGGCCAAGCGTGGCTAAACATTTGTGCTTTACTACCATCTCAGCATCAAAAGAGAAAAATCCACCCGCTACATGGACGAACCTGTCCTCTGTGCTAGATTATGTGAAAACCCACCCAAGTTTAGTTCAATTTTTTGTGATGGACCATGCACCCAACACCATTGGTTGCTCTATGTTTAGCACAGAGTTGTTCAGGAAAGGCACATGGAGCTTTTTCGAAGCACGCCACGGAAAAGGTGCTCCCAGTGGAGTGGGTGGAGTTTAAAAAAGAACAGCAGACTGATCAGTGAAGGAAAAGATACTCAAAATACTAAGCAACTGTATGAACTGTATGTCTACGGAATTATAAATATCCTCAGAATCATCTCTCAAAGAACCCCAGTGATGGCATGAAATAAACAAAGACATATGGGCAGAAATTGCCAATAACTGATTTACATGACCAGGGTATGAAGGAGCAGATATTGCATTTTAGGGCAGTGGTGGCTCAATCGGTTAAGGCTGTGGGTTACTGGGTTACTGATCGGAAGGTCGGGGGTTCGAACCCCAGCATCGGCAAGTTGCCACTGTTGAGCCCTTGAGCAAGGCCCTTAACCCTATCTGCTCCAGTGGTGCTGTAAGCTGGCTGACCCTGCGCTCTGACCCCAGTTTCCTAATTGGGATATGCGAAGAAGAAATTTCGCTGTGCTGTAAAAAGTACATGTGACAATAATTGAATATTCTTCTTCTTCTTATGCTTCCAATCAGTTATGGATAAGACACATGCAGTCAATTTTTAACTTCATGAAAGAGCTATAATTCACATGCATTGTTAAGATTAAATAGTTGTTTTACATTTAAAATTGTAAAATTCAGGCTCTGGCAAAAAATCTTTTAACTGTGTGTGGTCAACTCTTTTATTGATATCAACTCTATTACCATCAATGTCAACACTGTTTGTTTAAGGTTTTGCTTTAATTAGTCACCAACACTACTGTACCACCACCACCAACAAGGACAACATTAAAAACACCACCACTACCAACAACAACATTACCACCACTACCACCATCGACAACAACATTAACACCAACATCATCACTGCCACGACCATCTATCTATCTATCTATCTATCTATCTATCTATCTATCTATCTATCTATCTATCTATCTTTCTATCTATCTATCTATCTATCTATCTATCTATCTATCTATCTATCTATCTATCTATCTACAGTACACCCCACCTTTCAGTTATTTATTCGTAAAAAAAATGTTTGGAATCATGTATAATTTTCGTTCCACTTCTCACGTGTACACCACTTTCTATTGGTCTTTCACGTGGAATTCCAATTAAATTGATTCATGTTTGTGGCTGTAATGTGACAAAATGTGGAAAAGTTCAAGGGGGCCGAATACTTGTGCAAGCCACTCTATCTATCTATCTATCTATCGATCTATCTGTATGTATATCTATATATATGTATATATATAATTTTTTTTTGTATTACTAAAGTATGTGCAGAAGCTGTTTGTACAGGCAAACATACTAACACACATTCTACAGTACAAATGTATGTATAAAAATGCAACATTAAGCATAACATTGCATAACATTAATGAGTGATACTCATTCATTCATTCATTTTCTATACCGCTTAATCCTGTGTTCAGGGTCGCAGGGGACCTGGAGCCTATCCCAGGAGACTTCGGGCACTAGGCGGGGTACACCCTGGACAGGATGCCAATCCATCGCAGGGCACACACACATACACACACTCACACACCCAATCACGCACTATGGGCAATTTAGGAACGCCAATTAGCCTAATCTGCATATCTTTGGACTGTGGGAGGAAACCGGAGTACCCGGAGGAAACCTACCAAGCACGGGGAGAACATGCAAACTCCATGCACGCAGAGACGGGAATCGAGCTGGGGAATCGAACCCACACCCTGGAGGTGCAAGGCGACAGCGCTAACCACTACACCACCACGCCGCCATGAGTGATACTACTGAGCATAAACATGTGTACATGCAGCATAGTCCATTTCACACTGGGACTTGAACTAAATTAATCTAAACTAACCTAAACATTAAAATCTCTGTTCTGTTCTGAAGTTCTTGTATGTCGACTGCCCTGTTCAATTCAGACCATTGGTTCGTAAAAAAAAAAAAAATAAATCAGGGTTGAAATCTGGAGATTTAACCACCTGGCAGAGGGAACTATGTTCCTAGCTAAATAAGAAAGCAGTGCTAACCACTAAACCACCGCGCCACCAAGAAAAATACAATTACATTAAAATGTAACCCTTTCATCCAGAGTTCTTTTTTTGCTATAAATAGTCTTAGTCTTATTTAACAAAACCTATTATTCCGATTTATGTTTTTTGTCAAGAATATTTACTCAGACTATTCTCAGCGCAGTGTGCCTGTATTTTTATTTAGTTTTTGGTGCCAAATTCCAATTAATTTAACTATTTTATAATGAATGATTTTAGTGCACTTATAACAATATATTTGTATATGTGTTTAATGTATACAGAAAAGGTTAAAGTATCATCACGAGCATATGAAAATATATCCCCCCCCCCCACACACACATGCTCAATTGCTCTCAGTTTATTACCTTATTCATTTCATGAGTTCTAATAAGTAGCGCTGTAGGGAAGTAGTGGCAGAGGGAACTATGTTCCTAGCTAAATAAGAAAGCAAAGTAATAAATAAATAAATAAATCCATGATCAGTCTATGATCTTCTCCTGAACCACCATCTACACAACAATGCATACACAAGCATTTTACAGGCATTTGTCTTTGTAGCCCCATGATTTTGTAAATCAGATATGTCAAGCATATTCCCATCGATTTTACTGTATGTGCAGTTCTGATGATGCTTGGTGAGGTTGCCTTTTAGGAAAAGCCTTTAAGTTCTTGTGGCTTCTCCCTATTTTGTTGATTTAAAAATAACATTTAACAGTTGATTTCACCTAAAACATCTCTCTATCTCTCTAGACTGGAGCTTAAGATTCTGCAGTATGGACCATTGTTTTGTATTTGATAAGAAAAATGAAGATACATAAATTAATACCCATTTAGAAAGTTGTTAATTAATACTTATTATATTAAGATCATCTTTATTATTTGAATGTAAGTGAAATCAAGAAACAAATACACAGATTTTATTAAAGCCAGACTCTTAAACTCTAGAAATAACTCATTCCTAATAAAGCTAATTATTAATTATTTGCAAGCTAAGATGAAAATGACAATTCATTTGGAAGTCTAGCTAAAATATTCAGCAATTATTTTTGTTTATTTGAAAATAGCATTTAACAGTGGATTTCACCTAAAACGTCTCTCCTTGACTATAAAGAAAAATAAACAAAAATCACTGGCATTCATGCTTAAAATTGTAAAAATTTACAGTACATACATACAATATAATGATTTGTAGTAATATAAGTGAAGACTATGGTGAGTGGCCATATTAATCCAATTTTAAGCTCAACCATCACTGAATTATGCATTGTAAGAACCGTTTAAGCACTGGCTTTCTCTATTAGATTTTCAGTATCATAATAAATCCCTGCATTAGATCATTCCTCCACTTAGCTAAATTACTTTAATCCTATTCTGGGTGTTCCTTGGGCCACACATCTTATTAAAAGAAATGCCAAAGCATTACTTTTTGTCCTATTCCTTCTTCAGTGATGGAACATTTCAAAAGACTTCTTGTAACAGCTCCCCTTTTGTAGTTTCTAACTTTATCTTTAGGTGTGTGGGGAATGTAGCACGCTCACGGCATGCAAAATACTGGGGCTGCATAGTTAATTAGCTATGGTAGTGAAACCAAGTCTTTAAACCAAACGGAATCTCAGTGTATGACTGCTGGGAATATTTTCATTAATCTTTACTTTGAATCTTAGTCATTTTAATGAGTACGTTGGAGTGTGGTGTCATGATTTGCACATCACCAGGAGACTTAAAATAAAAAAATAAAATAAATAAAAGTAAAAAAAAAAAAAGATACAAATTATAATATGAAATAAACACTTTACCTTTGTAAGACAGGAGCAATTGAAGAGGCTCGGGTGATGGGACATGCAGTCAGACACATGGCAGGTGTTTCTTAACATGATTTACATATGAACCTATTTACTGTATAAGAAGAGATTTCTGATCTGTACAGTATAAATGTCCAACATGAGCTGAAGGCCTTGAGTCTAGCCTCTGCATAAAAGAAAATCTGTTTGCAGCCACGCTTTCTTGAGTCTCCACTGAAATGACTAAGGCTGATCTGAAACATCAAGCACTATGAATATTTAGTAAGGCGAGCATGACCTTTTGATGAACAACTATTACTAAGTGACAAGGTCAGTATCAGCAGACTGGAGCTTAAGATTCTGCAGAGTAGGATCACTGTTCTGTATTTGATATGAAAAATGAAGTTACATAAATGAATACTTATTTAGGAAGTTATGTTAATTAATACTAAGTATATTAAGATCATCTTTATTATTTTCATTTAAGGAAAATCAAGAAATGAATAGATTTTATTAAAGCCAAACTTCTAAGGAGAAATTAATCATGCTAATAAGGCTAATTATTCGTTTATTGCAAGTTAAGATGAAAATGACCATTTATTTGGAGGTCTAGCTAAAATATTCAGCAATAATTTGCTGAATCTTTTTCAGAAATCCATGTGACGATGCACAAGAAAGAATTTTATCATAATACTACAAGAGAAAAGAGCACAATACAGTTAACTAGCCAATTACTGCTTTCATGAGTTCTATTAAATAATACATTGAAGAGACAAGTTTGCACTCCAAATGGAGGTTTGGTGAATAATGTGTTTTAATTATCATTTTAATCATGTGCTGAAATATTCACAGATTTCTGGGGCTAATTTAAATTCTCTGCTTTGGTGTTATGGAAACAACAAATGACAAATAAAACACGAACGAGTCAAACTAAATGCATTTTACTTTCAGATTCCTAGTGAGACAAAGCATTTCATAAAATCTGAAATGTGTTGACTCTAGAGATTTAAAAGTGATGCCACAGCTTTATCATTCAAAGATTAGGAGTTAAAAGCATCTCACTACGAACTGTAATAAATATGAGCCTGGATAACCGGTATTTATATTCTGAATATTTCTAAAATTCTGCAGTAGACCTAGCAGGAGTGCAGCAAATGGCTTTAAGTAATGTTGCGTGTTCGTTTTAAGACAGCGTCTCTTTCAGAAAATACACACTCTACCTTTCAGCCTGATAAAGACATCATCTCTGAGTGGCTGACAAAATAAAATTACCTCCATCTCAGCACACACCTACAATTTCTGCTGTAGGGAAGCCCATTAGCGTGGCCCTTCAATTACCATATCAAAGATCACAAGCGCCATAAATATACAAAAATGACAATGGCTACATTATCCCAAGCATCAATGGCTTTGTTACTCTTCCACATGTCCAGAGAAGAGCTTTCATGCTGCTGTGAAAGTGACAGCCTCTTTGTGCATTAAAGCCTCCTCTAAGCATTGCTTGAAGGTGAGCTACTGTTCTGCAGTGTAATGGGAGAGAATTTGTAGTCTGTTCTGTCCAGGGAATTCTAAAGGTTATCAACAAAGCTTCAGAAATGCGAGCAGTGGCCATGCAGGACAGCACAGTGAATGCTGGGAGTGGGAGGGGGGGGGGGGGGGATGAGAGCATGGGAGTGGGGGATTAGGTGAGTGCCGCTATCAGTTTGACATTTCTGTCAGTCCTGCTATTTGATTCGTTAGATGGCTCTGACAAATGCCAGCGCTGTCACTGGATCCGGTTTAATTATACCTGACCGAGTCTTGCAGCCATCCCTGGATGAACTTAATTAGCTGATGTACATGCTGCTACTCACAAATCTGAAGAAACCCATGTAGCACTCGTGTGCTAAGACAGCATTTTAATAGTGTCTGCTTAAATGTGAATTATGCAATGGACCACTGAGTTGTGAAAGGTGGTTTTAATTGTGGCTCTGTTGAGTAAAAACCAAAGAATCACAAGCTAGGGAGGACATTTAGAGAAACAGAATGGGATTCATTAACCTCTCCATAAAGCGTAAGGAATCTTCATTCTTCTGTTATTTATGCTAAAAACATTAAGGGACCATGGCGGAAACATAAAATATAGCCTAGCAACCAATATGGCCTGATTTAAATTACATGCTGGAGTATTCAAAATTGAAAGTACGAAAAATAAGGAGTTGCATTCTCTCCTAAGGAAGGAGCATAAATGCATATTTCATGGAGTGTAAAGTAATTGCCCAGTATTCAATTAGGGCTAATTTAACCTGCTGATGAGCGAGTATGAAAATACTAATTAACCTCATTAGAATTCAACATGGAAACAACAGAGGGGAATAGATTTTTATTAGAAAAAAAACAACAATTTATTTCAAAGTATCACAATGACCACACATTCACCTGGCCAGGAAAGCCTACTACATATTACTTGAAATTGGACATTTAACATTCAGTCAATACAATTACAGAAATGTACATTTCTACATTTACATAGTTTCTTTTAAAAAAAGGCATTTTAATGATGGATTTGTAGTAAAGACACGAGTCCATAATTCTTGAATGCCTGTAGTTAAGTTTCTGAGAAACTATGCTACATTGCTGATCCTGCTTTGTGTTTCCTCACACATAAAGGCCACTGTGTTGGAAGTAACATAATCATAGCATTTCACCGGACATTCTTATTCACTTGTACAGATGTTTTATAGCATACTAACCGTTGTTTATTTTTTTATTTTTTTCATATTTTCACACGTTATAAATGAGAACCGTCAATTCTTGTTATAAATAAAATCTGTGTCAATATATACCTTCATAAACTGAGTTCATCAAAATCACACTTTTTACGATAAATATCGACTTTATACTCCCTCATTTCCTGGTTCTCATTTTTAGTTCTTGGGCCTTTGCACAGTGTTCTGTTTGTAACACATGGGATTCACCTGATTAAATAATTAATAAGCCCTTGAGGAAACAGTTCAGGTCAGGGTACCAACTGGACTGGAAAGTTGATCAATGATGTTAGCATCAATAGTGTGAAATCTTTTGAGCAATAGAGTTTGTCCAGAGTAGCTACCATGTGTCTGCTGGTATTGGACTGTTGCTGGTGGCTGGTTTGGTCAGACTCTTACAGTGTAAGTAATGTTCTTGAGAGAATTGCTGCATTTGTGTCTATGCGTGAGATGTTACATTAAATCACCATTCCAAGTTCCAGTTGAAACAATGGAAACAGCAAGAAAACGAAAATGAAAAGCTGATACCGTAATTACATGGCGGTTTATTTTCCAATTAACACAAATCTGAATATGTGTATATAACAGAGGTAAGGATGCAGCAAAGACTAAAACAAAGAGCAGCTTTTAACACAAATTAGCACTTTGGAATTTTTGCACCAAAGAGTTTCTCACTGTAGGTGTCATGAAAACCCTCAAAATCTGTGAAAAAAAAATCCCATTACAAATGTGATGAACCTGTCAATAGACTGTTTACAAAATGTTCATTCATAACAAAGTGAGAAAAAATACTTCTTTTGTGTTCTTCTCATAAAAATCGCCACATTGAACGAGGCAAAAGTAGATCATACCACATGGGGTAGAGTTTGAGGCCATTCGGCTCTCTATACAGTTGTAACTGAAAGGAAGGCATTGTGAACTTTGGCCCCTTCGGGTTCTTTCGCTCCATGTGTCATCAACTCCTGAATGGTCATCCAATTGTCCAGGATCTTCTTGTTGCGCTTCTTCATCATCTTGCGTTGGCTGAGTTCAATGATGCTGAGTTCTTTGCGGCCCTCACCGCTGCTCTGTGGGCACTCTTTCAGACTCTCGAGCCGGCAGCGCTGCATGAACTCGCGTCGTCGCCTCTGTTCTTTGGCCCTCAGCAACTGCTGCTTTCGCTCTTCCTTGCTCCAGTAGCGGCCCATCTTCATCTCACTCATGGCATCATCATCTGTGGTCATACCACCGCTACGTTCTTCTTTGATCTTCATTGCTCGCTCACGCAGCAACCGGTCCCGCACCGGACGCTTGGTGATGTAACGTGTGCCATCACTGCGCACCTTTACCTTCCACTCGAGTTTTGGCTCAGATGGCTGTGCAGGAAGACTGAGCTGACATTGTGAGTATTCTACAGCTGAGCTCTGCTGAATCAGCTGCATGTAGCTCTGGTAGTGTGTAGCATGGGTAGGAATGTCCGTTTGCTGGTGCCGGGGGGAGAGGTAGGGAATCCGAGATCTTAACGTTCTCTCTTTCCTGGGTAAGCTTTCTTCCTCTGCTGGGGGTGTCTGCTCCGATTCAGAGGGGTTGCTGTGGTCAGGGCTGCCACTTGGAGCCCTTTTTAGATGATGACAGGGAGCAGAGCCACGTCCCACAAGCATAGTGCTCCTCAGGTTTTTCTGATTGGTCAGGCTGACTAGTCTCTGCACAGAATGTTCTGGTGAACGGTCCATGAGTAGTGGCGTGCTGCGTGAACTTTCTGCTGTATTATAAGCACTTGAGCTGTCCTTGTCTGACTTTTCTGGACGTTCACTAATGTGGGCCAGCTTGCCTCGGTGAGGACTCTGCTTTCCCTGCTCTTTGGCAGTCCCAGCCTGCTGAAGTTCCCTTTTTCGAAGCTGCTGTGCCTGCATGATGCTCTGGCACTCCAGCTCAATGTTACGCAACTCCTCATTGAGGAGACGTAGCTCACGTTCCATGCCGTTGCTCCCACCCTGTTCAGTCAGGCTGCACTCAATCGTGCTACTCCTGCTATAGAACAGGTCATACTCGCCACTATTACGGATCTGGCACTTTAGCTGCAACAGCTGCTGGTAGCACTCGCCTTCAGAACGTCCTTCCTCTTCTCTTGGTGATTCTTGGCTGTCTCGACGCTGCCGCAGACACCTGGACAATCTCTTCTGGAGCTGTGCTAGAACACTCTGCTCAGAGCTATCAGCCCCATGGTGCATGGATCCCACAGCACAACTCTTCTCCTGGCTGGTGGAGCAGCAAGCATTGCTGCCCATCATATCCTCCTCCTCTCCTTTCCTGACCTGAAAAGAGAGCATGAAATTTTGAATGTGAGACCCTAGGATCAAAATATATGCTTTAAAGTTTGTAGTAGTCTTACTGGAAATCTGACATGCCTTCTCCAAAATTAATTGTTTATTGGTTTTAACTAGATTATTTTTGGTACTGTCAGCTGTGTTAACAGCTAATTCTTCCTAACCATCCATGCATTTTCTTCATATAGCATGTTCATATGGATGTAGGAAGTAAGATGGATGTAGGAAGCCAGTTATGGTTGCATGCTGAGCTCTTGGCTGAGAGCCAGGAGCAGCACCAATTTATTATTATTATTATTATTATTATTATATATATATTTTTTTTTTACAATGCTCCTTTTTTCATCTGTGTGATCTTTGGTGTGTTTTGTGAACAGGTCCATTCAGCTGCAGTAGCTTAAGTTGTCTTCCTGGTCTTCCAAAGCCTCCAAGACCTGCCTTTGGTCATTTGCCAGAAAATGTGATTAGACACCACTCTCAAATTTAAGAAGTACACAACAATGATTTCAGTGCTCATTGGGAGAGCTTCTAAACTTGCAAATTGAAATCCAGAGAACTCTTTACACCCAGATCAACCTTAGTCTTTTTGCACACTCAGATGCTTTAAATCCAGGTGAGAGTGCTGATCAACAGGACAGGATTTTGTTTCAAGTGACCTTGATCGACTTCTGCGGCCAAGCAAGAAATGTTAATCTAGGCATGTTATTCCCTTTCTGTTGTAGGTTTTCAGTGGCACATAAAGTCATGCTGTGGTGTGCAGGTAAAATGAAACTCAAACTCATACAGTAAGTTCATGCTATCCTTCATTTTACAGATTTTGCACACAGCAGACGTAAAAACTGTCCAACTAATTTTCTGCAGGAGAAGTTTGGCTCCGCATAAACAAACTTGCAATAACAAGGCCCTTGATCAAACAAGCTCAAAATTAATATTAGGGATGAACTCAAGTATTCAAGCCATGCATCCTAAAATGAAAATGCCCCCAAACTCTACTTTACTTCTCTTTCCCTTATGTACTGCAGGTTAAATTACAGCTCATGCTTTGCCTTTGGGCTTGCCCACATGGAAAGAACCTATATGAGGATATATGCGCATATATAAAACCTATATGCAGTATATATGCGCATATAACCGCACCTATATGAGGATATCTGCACATATATGAAACCTATATGCAGTATATATGCATATATATATTTGTTTGTTTCTAAAGTTTGTTTTCGCTTCCTCACACCGATTATTTTCCGTGTTTAGACACCATGTCGGTTGTGATTCTGCCTCTGAGTGCAGGTGAGGAGACATTAGAGCTGCACTCGGTGGATTTGGAGGTGGAGGCCGTGGAGAAGCTGATCCGTGAGCTACAGGTGAAGCTGGCCCGGTTACAGCAGCGGAAAGCCACGTTGGAATCGACGCAGACCGACACTCATCTGTCCCAGGTAAATTCTCGGCATGAGAATTCTCCTACAACCTCAACCCCGCGTGTTTCTCTGCCCAGGTCCAACACACCAAGGACGCATCCCGCCCAGTGTTCCTACACCCCGGCGCCGGGACACCACGGACCCTGGATACAGGAGCGGCGGAAGAAGCACGCCAAGCCCCGGGCGAGGACCTCTCCACCACCACCACCCGTCTTCGACATCTCGACCCAAAACCGCTTCGCTCCTCTCCGCGAGACGGCACACGACGTCCTGGTCATCGGAGACTCCATCGTTCGTCACGTGCGTGCTACCACGGCTAAAGGTAAGGTGCACACACGCTGTTTACCTGGTGCACGTGTTCTTGATGTTGCTGCACAGGTGCCTGCTGCCCTGAGGAGGAACATTGGAGCTGTGGTTCTTCATGCCGGCACGAACGACACCAGGCTGAGGCAGACGGAGATCCTAAAGAAGGACTTCAGGAGCCTGGTCGAGAAGGTCCGCAGCACATCACCCACGACAATGATCATCGTATCTGGACCGCTTCCCACATTTCAGCGAGGAATCGAGAAGTTCAGTAGATTATTTGCTTTTAATGAATGGTTACAATCTTGGTGTCAACAACAGAAATTACGCTTTGTTGATAACTGGAATGTTTTCTGGGAGCGTCCTAGGCTCTATCACACCGATGGCCTACACCCTAGCAGAGCTGGAGCAGCGGTCCTCTCTGACAACATCTCCAGAACACTACGAACCATCTGACTGGCGGTAAGTCATACTGTAGATTCCAAACATATTAGCCACATCACAACTCACCGTAGTGATAGACGCACACACATAGCTTGTCCTATAGAAACTGTGTCTGTTCCCCGAATACTGAGAAAAAAGAATAAATTTGTTAAATTTGCCCGAAACAATCTGATAACCATAAAACCAGAAAAAGGCAAAATAAGTAGTCAAAATCCACCTCTAAAGTTTGGACTACTCAACATTAGATCCCTTGCGCCTAAAGCACTTATTGTTAATGAAATTATCTCAGATTATTGCCTTGACGCACTCTGTCTCACTGAAACCTGGCTTAAACCAAATGAATATTTTGGTCTGAATGAGTCTACTCCGTCAGGATATTTCTATAAGCACGAGCCCCGTCTAATTGGTCGCGGCGGTGGTGTCGCCACTATCTACAATGATGTACTCACTGTTACCCAGAAAATAAGGCCCAGGTTTAATTCATTTGAAGTGCTTATCATTAATGTTGCACTAAATGAAATACGTAATAAACCCTTGCTATATTTTACCTTGGCCACCGTGTACAGACCCCCGGGGCCATATGGCGATTTTCTTAAAGAATTTGGACATCTGCTATCAGACCTATTGGTTAACTCTGACAAAGTATTGATAGTAGGAGACTTTAACATTCATGTAGATGATGCTAACGACGCTTTAGCACTCACATTTATGGATTTACTAAATTCCTTTGGGGTTAAGCAAAATATAATTGGAGCAACTCACCGCTTTAATCATACGCTAGATTTAATTATATCCCATGGTATAGATGTCTCTAATATAGAGATCATACCTCAAAGTGATGATATCACAGATCATCACCTCCTGACATATACTCTACCCGTAGAACAGATTAGCTGTGTCTCCCCACGCTATCAATCTGTTAGAAATATGAATCCCACCACTAAAGACAGATTCACAAGTAATCTGCCGGATCTGTCCCAATTTCTTATTAGACCCCTAAATGCAGATGATCTAGATGAAGTGACTAGCAGCATGGGCACTATTTTTACCAGTACATTAGACACTGTTGCTCCCATCAGATTAAAAAAAGTCAGAGATAAAACATTGGCACCGTGGTACAACAGTCATACTCGCGCCCTAAAGAGAGCAACCCGTAACCTCGAGCGAAAATGGAGGAAAACTAAATTAGAAGTTTTTCGAATTGCGTATAAAGACAGTATGTGCAGCTATAGACAGGCTCTAAAAACTGCTAGGACCGAGCATCTTAGCCAACTGATAGCAAGAAACCAAAACAATCCCAGGTTCTTATTTAGTACAGTGGCTCGCTTAACAAAACCTAAGATGCCCGCAGAGAGTATCCCATCACAGTTTAGAAGTGAAGACTTTATGGACTTCTTTAATGAAAAAATCAATAATATCAGGAAGAAAATAATGGAGGTTCAACCTCTAATAGTATCTCACGATCCAGTTCAGCCTATAGCTTCACATTTAGATTTTCACTGCTTTACAGGTATAGGACAGGAAGAGCTGTATAAACTCATCACCTCGGCTAAATCAACAACGTGCCTGTTAGACCCAATCCCAACCAGATTTTTAAAAGAAGTGATGCTTACGGTTGGAGAGCCACTCCTAAACATTATTAATTCTTCATTACATCTAGGTCACGTCCCTAAACCTTTCAAGTTAGCAGTTATTAAGCCGCTTCTTAAAAAATCTAATTTGGACGCGAATGAAATAAAAAATTACAGACCGATCTCAAACCTCCCGTTCATATCAAAAATACTAGAAAAAGTAGTATCAGCTCAAATTTGCACATTCTTGCAGGATAACAACATCCTTGAAGAATTTCAGTCAGGTTTCAGGCCCCATCATAGCACAGAAACTGCACTAGTTAAGATTACAAATGACTTGTTTTTAGCTTCAGACCAAGGCTGCATCTCATTGCTAGTCCTGCTCGATCTTAGTGCTGCATTCGACACTATAGATCATAATATTCTCATAGATCGCTTACAAAATTATATAGGCATTCAGGGACAGGCACTAAAATGGTTTAGATCTTACCTGTCTGATCGCTACCATTTTGTAGATCTAAATGGAGAACCGTCTGGTATAATGCCAGTGAAATATGGGGTCCCACAAGGGTCAGTTTTAGGACCTCTGTTGTTCTCAATATACATGCTTCCCTTGGGTAACATCATTAGAAGACATGGGATTAGTTTCCATTGTTATGCTGATGATACCCAATTATATATCTCAACTAAACCAGACGAAATACCTAAGTTGTCTAGATTAACTGAGTGTGTCCAGGACATAAAAGATTGGATGACCAATAACTTTCTTTTATTAAATTCAGATAAGACAGAGATATTACTTATTGGCCCAAAAACCAGCACACAACAGCTTTCACAATTCAGCTTGCGCTTAGAAGGATGTACTGTTATTACCAGCTCAGCAGTAAAAGATCTGGGAGTAATATTAGACAGTAACTTGTCTTTTGAAAATCACATTTCAAATATCACAAAAACAGCCTTTTTCCATCTTCGAAATATTGCTAAACTTAGGAACATCTTATCCGTATCTGATGCAGAAAAACTAGTTCATGCATTCATGACCTCCAGACTGGACTATTGTAATGCATTACTAGGTGGTTGTCCTGCATCCTCAATAAACAAGCTTCAGTTAATCCAAAATGCAGCTGCCAGGGTTCTCACTAGATCCAGAAAATATGATCATATAACCCCAATATTATCATCCCTGCACTGGCTACCTGTTCAGTTTAGAATAAATTACAAAATAGTATTACTTACATACAAGGCCTTAAATGGTTTAGCTCCCACATACCTAACCAGTCTTCTGATACGCTACAATCCACCACGCGCCTTAAGATCACAAAACTCCGGACTTCTGGTAGTTCCCAGAATTTCAAAATCTACAAAAGGGGGTAGGGCTTTTTCATATTTAGCTCCAAAGCTTTGGAATAGCCTTCCAGACAGTGTCCGGGGAGCAGACACGGTTTCTCAGTTCAAAAGTAGACTCAAGACGCATCTTTTTAATCTGGCATACACATAACTCATCCCAGTACTCATACTCCAGTACACCTATACCGAATGGCAACTACGCTAATTCTCCCCATCTGTTCTGTATTTCTCTACCCATCCCGAGGCATCGGGAGATTTTGCCAGCTTCAGTAGACAAAGGCCGACCCTGCGAGGTTCCTGAGGCACCCAGAGAAGGACCAGCTCCAACTGGATTCAGCTTTATGATGGTTGGAGCTACACATGCTGCTCCTGTGCTTCCAGTGATCCAGACCTCATCTGCCCTCTGCACCTACTGACTCGTCCCTATGCTGAACTGGTCTTCATGACCATTTAAATAATTTCTGTCATATTGATTTTTCACCTGCACAACACAAGATGTTATATCATTTCTATCTGTTATCGCCCAAATGAGGATGGGTTCCCTGTTGAGTCTGGTTCCTCTCAAGGTTTCTTCCTAATGCCATCTCAGGGAGTTTTTCCTTGCCACCGTCGCCGTCACCCTTGGCTTGCTCATCAGAGACATTTCATTCATTCATCTCATTATTATCTGCACATTTTTCTCAGACATCCACAATTCCAATTATTTTCTTTTCTATAATTATTATTATTATTATTTGTTTTTATTTATTTATTTTCTATTATAATTTTATTTATTTACTTATTACTTTATATATAATTATTCTATATATATAAAAATTTTTTTTTTTTTTTTTTTTTTTTTTTTTGGTTAAATTAAATTTCTTAAATTTTTGTGAAGCTGCTTTGAGACAATGACCATTGTTAAAAGCGCTATATAAATAAAATTGAATTGAATTGAATTGAATATATATGCATATATTTGATAATATATATGCTGCATATATGCGTATATATGCCACATATAGGCAACATTGAGGTGCATATATGTGCATATACAGGCCATATAGGTCTCCTGTATTGCTTCTTTATATCCACATATAAGCCCTATATGTACATACAAGATATGTCTCCTATGGCAGGATCTGGTCATTTTAGCTCATATCTCACTTTGGCAACTGTCATACATGATGCCTAGCTTATATTTTCTATTATCAAGGCAATAACTAAGAACTAACTTTAAAAAAATGCATAAAAACTTATGTGCGAACACATTAAATTGGTATCCAAATTGGCCACATACAGTATATGAGGATATATGCACATACAGTGGTGTGAAAAACTATTTGCCCCCCTCCTGATTTCTTATTCTTTTGCATGTTTGTCACACAAAATGTTTCTGATCATCAAACACATTTAACTATTAGTCAAAGATAACACAAGTAAACACAAAATGCCGTTTTTTAAATGAGGGGTTTTATTATTTAGGGAGAAAAAAAATCCAAACCTACATGGCCCTGTGTGAAAAAGTAATTGCCCCCTGAACCTAATAACTGGTTGGGCCACCCTTAGCAGCAATAACTGCAATCAAGCGTTTGCGATAACTTGCAACGAGTCTTTTACAGCGCTCTGGAGGAATTTTGGCCCACTCATCTTTGCAGAATTGTTGTAATTCAGCTTTATTTGAGGGTTTTCTAGCATGAACCGCCTTTTTAAGGTCATGCCACAACATCTCAATAGGATTCAGGTCAGGACTTTGACTAGGCCACTCCAAAGTCTTCATTTTGTTTTTCTTCAGCCATTCAGAGGTGGATTTGCTGGTGTGTTTTGGGTCATTGTCCTGCTGCAGCACCCAAGATCGCTTCAGCTTGAGTTGACGAAACAGATGGCCGGACATTCTCCTTCAGGATTTTTCGGTAGACAGTAGAATTCATGGCTCCATCTATCACAGCAAGCCTTCCAGGTCCTGAAGCAGCAAAACAACCCCAGACCATCACACTACCACCACCATATTTTACTGTTGGTATGATGTTCTTTTTCTGAAATGCTGTGTTACTTTTACGCCAGATGTAACGGGACACGCACCTTCCAAAAAGTTAAACTTTTGTCTCGTCGGTCCACAAGGTATTTTCCCAAAAGTCTTGGCAATCATTGAGATGTTTTTTAGCAAAATTGAGACGAGCCTTAATGTTCTTTTTGCTCAAAAGTGGTTTGCGCCTTGGAAATCTGCCATGCAGGCCGTTTTTGTCCAGTCTCTTTCTTATGGTGGAGTCGTGGATACTGACCTTAATTGAGGCAAGTGAGGCTTGCAGTTCTTTAGATGTTGTCCTGGGGTCTTTTGTGGCCTCTCGGATGAGCTGTCTCTGCGCTCTTGGGGTAATTTTGGTCGGCCGGCCACTCCTGGGAAGGTTCACCACTGTTCCATGTTTTTGCCATTTGTGGATAATGGCTCTCACTGTGGTTCGCTGGAGTCCCAAAGCTTTAGAAATGGCTTTATAACCTTTACCAGACTGATAGATCTCAATTACTTTTGTTCTCATTTGTTCCTGAATTTCTTTGGATCTTGGCATGATGTCTAGCTTTTGAGGTGCTTTTGGTTTACTTCTCTGTGTCAGGTAGCTCCTATTTAAGTGATTTTCTTGATTGAAACATATGTGGCAGTAATCAGGCCTGGGGGTGACTACAGAAATTGAACTCAGGTGTGATAAAACACAGTTACGTTATTTTTTAACAAGGGGGGGCAATCACTTTTTCACACAGGGCCATGTAGATTTGGAGTTTTTCTCCTCCCTTAATAACGTAAACCTTCATTTAAAAACTGCATTTTGTGTTCAATTATGTTATCTTTGACTAATAGTTAATGGTTTTTGATGAGCAGAAACATTTAAGTTTGACAAACATGCAAAAGAATAAGAAATCAGGAAGGGGGCAAATAGTTTTTCACACCACTGTATATGAAACCTCAGTCTCCGTCACTAAAATTAACTGAAATGAGAAATATATCTATATATCTTAAAGTGTCTACTTTTAAATGATGCAAGTCACATTGAAAACAAATATTCTCAGTTTATATAATCCGTATGAAACCAAGGAGAGGCACAGAATTTCTGTCGCACTTATATGCTAATAACTCGAGGCAGGACACGCCCAATCACACGGAAATCAGTCCGGGTAATTTACATACTAGGCCACGCCCCCAGACACCGGCCTGATCAACACACACACACACACACACACACACACACACAGAGAGACAGGTTTGAAAACACTCAGATGCAGTGAGTTTTCTGCACGTTTTGGAAGATGGCAAGCGCTTACACATCCGAGGAAACTCCTGGAAAGTTGGAGGAGTTTACATTTACCTCAGAAGAAGACTGTGTGACTCCGACGCCGAACGGGAGCATTTTGAACAGAGAATAGACCCATGCTACACTGGGTAAGTTATTAAGTCTTATATAACTCTTATTCTGATAATATTAAACTAATATTAGTAAATATTTTCCTCACTACAGCTAGCTCTTGTCAGCTTGTGCGACATGTTGGCTTTCAATGCCATTTATATAGTTTAGATATATCATGCTAACATGCTGCCTCATGTAGCACAAACATGATATTTCCTGGTGGCTAAGCTAATGCCTTATGGAGTTTACAGATGTTTATAAATGTTCTAATGTATTTCACCTTGTTTTGGATAGCTTTAGATTATGGTTGCTAATATATATTTGGCTCTGTTTTGGTTAGCTTATAACACTGCTATCGGTAATGTTATTTAGCACAAACAAGCTAGTTCCAGGTGGCTAAAATACAGCCTTATGTAGCTAAGTGATGCTTATGAATATTTCTTTGGTGTAAATGTATATAATCCCTTTTGTTTAGCGTGTATTTACAAATACCTGATAAGATGTAATTGTTTAGAATGTGTTCAATATGTGTGTAATGTCCAATGGATGGTGTTTGCTAATGTCTCAGTTGTAAATGTTTGAGATCCACTACATGGTCTGTTGTCCATCAACAGATATTTGCCCAGCCTATTGCCCATCAAAAATACAGAGGGGCACAAAAATGTATACACACTTTCACAATTATCTATGGCCTTTTTTTTAAACTCAAATTGAATTATGGCAGCAGTGTGTAGTATTATCTATCACCATCATTGATGCTGTCATGTGACCTACAGAAGAGAGGTGTATATTTTTCATGTTGAAGTGTGGATACATTTTTGGTCATCTCTGTACTGTTTATATTATGCATCCATATTAATTGCACATCCATTTACTCTGAACATATAGGCTAACATTTTTTTTATTTATTTGTTTTTAGGAATGTGTCTGCATCACCCTTGCCTTCACCAGCCCCTCACATCAGGACACGCAAGTTCCGTTCAGATGGACCTCTTGCATTTGTGAAGTGGATGGAAGAAGTATCTACATGTTGTACCATCCATTCTGCTTATACAGTAGACGCGGTGAAGATGAGGGTGAAATTACAAGGTACATGGACTACAAAGACATTTCCTGTGACTGCGTACAACCAGCACATGGGGAGTTGATCCCTCTGATCAGCTATTACAATAATATACTACACAGCACAAAACAATGAAGTCGTACAGAAATATTTCTCTACACTGCTTGGACATTGCTCCCACCAATGCTTACCCTGCATATATGTTTTGTACAGTTTTTTTTTTTTTATCTTGCACTGTTTTACTCTGAATGTCCGTCTTTTTTCAGTTTTTATTTTGTACTGTTCCTGTTGCAGTTTTACCCTGCATGTATCTTTATCATTAATCTGCATTTATACATAAAATCCTATTAACTATTGGGAAGCTAAACATGAGAATCAGTATGAAACATGAAAAGTTTCTAAAAGTTGCCAATAAATTAATATTGTGATGTGAAATAATTTTTTCAGATTGAAGTTATAAAGGGCTCTGTGGTGTTTTGCCAGGCAGAAGCGTGGAGAGCAGCCTGCCTTGCCACCTCTGCTACTGCCATGATACGGAATCTGCTGCTGGACACCTTCGACTTGGAGACTTGACCAAATTAAAAAGGTAGCTATTATTGGTGAGTAAATGCATAATGCGTTGAGAAGGGAAAAAAAACATTATAAGTTCACCACTTTAACCATAGCCTACTTGTATCAATGTTTATTAGCCATCAATGGAGACTGCATAAGGTAGGGCACCCATTATTGTTACTGTATCTGCTTGGTACCTATAATACTAATTCATCGCTTGCTCACTTGTTAATCCTACCTTTCCTCTTCTAAAGCCACATTTCTGGGGTATTGCGCTGTAGGGTGTGTAGTCCTCTATTTTGTAGAACATATAGTGTTGCAAATAACCTCGTAGCACTAATTGTTGTCGTCTGAAGTTTTAATAAATAATCATTTATTATTATTATACTGTCTTATTATTTTTGTCTTCTCTAGATGCTACATTGAAGAAGTGGCCGGCAGCCACCCGAAGGCAGATAGGCACATCTATCAATTCAAAGCTCACGGAGCTGGGAAGATCCACAAAATATATTTTTTTCTTCCTGTTCAGTTTTTTGTCATGTTTTTGTTCTTTTACTAGTTGATTGTTCTTAAGAAAATAAAAAATTAATTTCTACATTTTGGGCTTTTATTTATGTTGTCTAGCAGCTATGGATTTTTTTTACTAATCTAGGTAAACATATAGGTGCATATATGCACACATATATATACATGCATATATGTACCTATATATGTACATATAATATAGGAAAACGGCCAATTTTATATATGTCACATATACTGTATTACTATATAGGTACATATATGTACGCATATATGCACGCATATATGTACATGTAATATAGGAAAACGGCCAATTTTATGTCTATATAGGTACATATATGCACACATACTGTATATGCACGCATATATGTACATATATGCACATATAATATAGGAAAACGGCCAATTTTATATATGTCACATATACTGTATTACTATATAGGTACATATATGTACGCATATATGCACGCATATATGTACATATAATATAGGAAAACGGCCAATTTTATATATGTCTATATAGGTACATATATGCATGCATACTGTATATGCACGCATATATGTACATATATGTACATATAATATAGGAAAACGGCCAATTTTATATATGTCACATATACTGTATTACTATATAGGTACATATATGTACGCATATATGCACGCATATATGCACATATAATATAGGAAAACGGCCAATTTTATATATGTCTATATAGGTACATATATGCATGCATACTGTATATGCACGCATATATGTACATATATGTACATATAATATAGGAAAACGGCCAATTTTATATATGTCACATATATTAAAAACCTATATCAAAACCTATATTAAAACATATATGTTTATATAGGTTCTTTCCGTGTGGGTGGTTAAAGCTTTTAGTATAATATCTGTCTTACTTCCTGTCACCCATCAGTCCCTGTCTTTGGCCTTGATCTTATGCCACTGTTTCGCACTCTGTCTTTAATCAAACTCTGCCCCAGACACTGCTTCCATCTCTTTGGCTGCTGCCATCTTAGTCTATGTGTCTCTGTGCCAGTATCACTCCCTGACTCATGTCACATTTCATCCCTTGACTGAGATTTAATTTCAGCCCTTGATGCAGCTCCAGTATCATATCCAGTTCTTTCCATCTGTCCTCAATTCTGTCTTTGTCCGACCCAATTTCCACCCAGACCTCACTCATTACACCAGTTCAAAAAACTCATTCAACTCATTCATATCATTCACCAAGTGATGATAGTGTTACATGATGTTTCCAAGGTCGCAGTACCATCAACTGCTTTGCTTGTGATGTACTTTACCTGCGATCTGTGTCCCCTATAGTTTACCCTTCTGCGCCACATACTCGGCAATAAATATGTCATATACCTTATGTTCGACTTTGGTTTTCCTTTCACATGTTCTGGGACATTGGCTTTATTATTTGGCAACACCCTGTTTGTATTTATCTTCTATCTTTATTTCGTTCCGCAGTTCCTTGATTATAGTTTTCTAGTATCTGTGTGCTGTTGTGTGGCTGTTTAATAGACATCATATGCTTTCCTACACTTTTAAACCAAGCCTTGCCTGCTTGCAATTCAAGAATGGATTTTTTTTCCAAGTGGTGACCTTGGCTGCCTGTGTATTCAGTCAAATGCTGTATAAAAAGATGATCAATGATAAACATGTTCGACCACTACCGTCCATTAGTAAATACTTAGTGATATTCCACAACCAACCTGCTCGTCCTCTTCTCTTGCTGCTCTCTCCATCTCTTCTTCCTCTCGTCTTTGTTCTTCCAGCATTTCCATTTTAAGTTCTTCTAAAAACTCTGTGTGCTCATCATCTAACCAGGCCTCCTCCAGCTGCACAAATCAGAAAGAAAGATATACTTTATTAGATAAACTGACTATAAGTTTGTGTGCTTGTTTAAACAAAACAAGGCATCATTTGTACATTTATGAAAAATGGGAATTGCTTTCATAGTGGTCTATTAGATTGTGATGGACAGATCATGGTCTTGTACTGTAAAACAAGCCTGCACATGTTATATTATCAAATTTTGCTATGCTCATTAGATTGCTCCGGGATAATAAACTTGGCGTGTGGCATTTAATGAAGCAGGCTCTCATATCTGATGGTCAATATACAGCAGGCTGGCCTGCTGACCCTCTCCTTTAATTTCTTACATCAGCTCTCTGCCTGGTGCTCGCCCATAAAGCATGATCCATATTTATGGATTCAAATTTATTATCAGAGATGCATTTAATTACAGGGAGATAGAGAAGAGAACCCATTAAGAGCTGGATGAGCTCTGCTGCACTGGTCTGTCAGGGCCATTCAACTTGGTCAAAGGTTTGAATTCATACAGTATTAGTACGCTATTAGTTTTTTATGGGTGACTGCTGGAAGTCAATTACACCGCCAAAGCAAGAAAATAAAACCTGACCGGGTGAATGTGTTGGTCATCGGCATAAGGAGAGGGCAGGACACATCCTCTGCTCTAGGCATGTTTACTGGCAGAAATAAAATCGAATACCAGGCTTTTTTATGCTTCAGTCGAGTGCTGAAAGGAAACACCTTTAAGAGTCTGAGGGTACATCAAATGAGGCTATTATGGTATCTAATGGTGTATAATTTTTGTGTGTGTGTGTGTGTGTGTGCGCGTGTGTGCATGTGCGTGTGTGTGTGTGTGTGTGTGTGTGTGTGTGTATGTGTGCGTGTATGTGCGCCCACCTGCATCTCTGGTCTAGCTACAAGCAGTACAATGTTTCTAGTGTCCTCACTAGAGAGTAAAGCCACTGCTTCCTCTCTGTTCTGCACATCCTGACCATTTATCTGTAGAGGAAACACAGTGATAGCCAAGATTAGTCTCAGTCTCACCTAAAGACACATGTACTTGCCTTGTGCATGAGGCCTTTTCC
Organism: Channallabes apus; assembly: GCA_030522415.1. NCBI lineage: Eukaryota > Metazoa > Chordata > Actinopteri > Siluriformes > Clariidae > Channallabes > Channallabes apus. The sequence goes on from CM060107.1 coordinate 32,902,695, forward strand.
TTATATTGAAGAAAAGAAAGAATGAACAAAATAGGGACAATTACAGTATGTCTTGTGTGTGTGTGTGTGGCACAAATAATCTACAAATAACCTAATAGTGAAAACTTCAAATCAGACCCTCTTAAACACGGTAATACATTTACATATCATGAATACATTGTAATAGTGTTAATATCATATGAAACCAGAACAGTTTCCCTAAACAGTTTTTTATGCCGGGCATAAAATGGTATTGTATTGTTACATATACAGTATTGTCATGAATAAAGAGAACCTACATATGATAGGTTGTAGAAACTGTGAACATGTGAGTAGTGACACACATGGTCTGTGAAAAAGTCTTTAGCCACTCCTCATTTCTTCATATTAAATTACATTAAAATATGTAGATTAAATAAAATAAATAGGAACAAATGTTTTACGGTGACAGGCTGCAAAATGCCTAAAGATGCTATGTAAAAAATGGTTGTTTATGTAACAACCTCAGCAGCAACCTCATTTCCCCTTTCGTCCAACCAAGCACTCAGCATCAACACTATACTAATCACCAGCCTGATCACCTGTCATCATATGAATTCCTTCAGGAAGCCAAGAGAACTTTCCTTCAAGATTACATTAAAATACAAAAGTGTGGATCTTTAAAAGGAAAATATGAAGACAATGGGTGGCTTAAGAGTTCTGCACAGTACTAGAAGTCAAATCATTCACATAGAGACAAAAATATTGTTAAGGGATTGCTTGTATGGTCTGCTTTTTTACCAATATGCCCAGGAAGGCAAAGGCACTCTTGCCTATTTTCATAAATTACACTTACAGAAGTCAAATGCCACATGTTTCCAGTGTCTCCAATTTGGCTTTTTTCAGCCCCACTTAGTGAACCAATCTAGGACCTAACCTTAGAAATTGTAATAAAACTTGCCTAATCTTCCATTAATGTCTTTTAAGAAACCTTTGAGAATGGACACGTCTGAAAGCACTAATACAAAGAGTCATGTGCACTCATTCAAAAGCCTTTTTTTTTTTACTTGGTATGAGTGCTTGCATTTACTAATATTCAGCAGGTGAGTGAGGTTTCCTTATTGCATATGAAGGAAAAATCTTATGAGTCAGGGCATTTGTGTCCGTGCTTGCTTCCTGAATGCATCCACCCAGCCACACAATTAAGTGCCCTGTGACAGCCAGCGTCCATCTTTTTCCAAGATAAGTAATAGTGCAGACACACACACACACACACACACACACACACACACACACATATACACACATATACACACACACACAACCCAGGTATTCATTTACAAAGAAATACACATTTGCAAGCATGTGCATCCACCCACACACACTAGCCTGACACACACTCATATGCCAGCCTCAAGGCAGTTGATGTGAATTTCTATGAACACTTTCCGTCAGGTCAGGCCAAGCAGGACAGCATTTGCTGCTTTTTCTTTTGTGTCTCAGGTCAAGCTGTTCATATGAGAAAATTGTATGTATTTGTCCAGAAAAATGAGTTTTCTTATAATAGTACTATTCATATGTGTTATTTAAATGTTCATTTTCTACACTAAAGATATAAATATGCCAGACCAGATAGTTTATAGTGTTTTTAAAAAAAATATTTCAGTGAGCCAAAAGAAGATTAAGAGCTAAGGTCACTAGAACACCTTAAATAGCCAATAACCTCATACTTTCCTCTGGATCAGCAGAAAATGGATTAAGAATTGCTTGACTGAAACTGCGTTTATTTCCAAAAATATCTACTCGTGAAGTACAAAAACCTCCAGAGAGCCTGTAATAACCCACTTGAAAATGCTCCACTGGGAGACATTAACACTTCACGTGACCAGCACAGCATCACTGCTCCTGGCTAATGATGCCAGGGAGATCCCATCCCTGCCCCGGGTGTACACACACACACACACACACACACACACACACAAAAGAAAAAAAATCACAATGATCCTGTAAAGACCATTTGTAAAACTTTAGACAGTTGGAAATTTATCAGTGGCTAATATATGTCCTCCTCTCTATCCTTTCCTTCAAGACTTCTTCTTAGCCTTGCTAAAGTAGGATTTAAAAATGTGTGCTTCCCCTGTGGGCTGTGTTTACTGATTCCTACACCAAGAGGGGTTACATGCAGACATAATGTGCAGTCATTAAAAATGAAAAAGCCCTCTAACTATGAAAAGATGACTGCTCTGCCAGGACAAAGAACTCTTCAAGAGTGTATAATGTGGATTGAGATGTTACAGTACGTTACCTGCAAAATACGATCCCCTTCTCGAATCCGACCATCTCGGGCTGCTATGCTATTAGGTCCGATCTAAATTTTTTTTTAAAAAAGTGGAAAAATGCATCAATGAATAAACAGGCACTGCATACTGTAAGTAAATTGACATTGGAAGGTTTTCTTTTTCCTTTCTTTCTTCCCCCCCTTTTTTTTGCTCTGGCCTTCACTTGAGCACCACTTCACTTTTTCAGTATATTATTGCTGTTTCTCAAGGTGAATAACAAAGTGTGAGTGACAGTAATGCAGGCCATAATGTGGCTGAAAGATGACAATAAATCAATCGAATGGAAGTGTTTTGAATACAGACACAAAGCCACTAAGCTGTGCAGCAGTGAACAGTCTGAAAGACCAAAGAAGTGAAGCTTTTTTCAGTCAATCAAGAACAAATAAAAAATACTCTCTAAGACACCGGTGTAGATGTCTCAAAGACTACTTTCAAAAATAAAAACATGCACATGACCGTTGAGAGTTTACCACAAGCTAGAAATAACAAGTAGACCTTAAGAACTTTAAAGAACAGTACATTTTGCTTAAAAGTACCTTAAATGAAGCACATAGAGCTCTGCAGGCAATTGTACCAGTGAAGGAGAAAAACAATGTTCAGTCTTATATTAGGAGTAGTAAGTTGTAATGTGACCAGACATCAAAACTTTGTTATACAGAATGGGATCATTACCAGCCAAACAGAACCTCAATCTGACAATAACAGGATGAGGTGACATTGATGATGATATTGAAGTCCATATGTCCATTTTATTATGGCACATATGTATTCAACAACAGTGTGATTCACTGTGTGAGTTAAGCACATAAGTTTTAGACATGTATATGCAAGATAAGTTTTTATATGTTTCAGCAAATTACCAGTTTTAACCAGTACATTTATATAAGTGTCCTTACAGGAAGATAAATAAATTAATAAATTAAAAAAATAAATAAAATGTTTCACTGAAATATATTTGTTCCTTCAGCCTCCTGGGATGCTGTCGACTATTGTGTACATTGTGATATCTCCTTTGTCTCTGTTTGAACTTAATCAATGTCTTCAAACAAAAAGAAGTTTGCAGAAAGAACAATACCCAACAGTTCTCATATGATGTAGACAATGTAGTTGGGAGAAAATGTCATGTTCTCATATGAGGACATTCGACATTCAAAAGGTTCAGTTGAAGTTGTCCAAATATGCATGTCCTATGCAAAATTCCTGTTTGGCCAAACACCAATTTTTCATGTTTTGGCCTGCATATTGAAATGATGACATCCAAGGTTATTTTTACTCAGATTAACACATACTCTATGAATACTAATAAATATACAACATGGCCCAAAATTCTGGATCCATAGACATTTCCCATATTGGAAATTTGATCATTTCTTTTCTTTCTAAACTAACAAAAGAAAATCAAAAAGGACCACATCTAACACTACACTGTTTTACGGGGTGGGGTGAGAGGTTCAGTAGGGGACATCTGAAGTCAGTAGTCTATCAGAATTAGCCAAGAGCAATCATTTCACAAAGGAAGGAAATCAGCTCTGCATGTACTGTACTGTAATACCAGTTCTGGTACATGAGAAACTGTTCAGCCTTTTAGTATTCAGCATAAACACAAGTCCTGCTAAATCGCAGACTTCCAGCTTACTTTTAAATACATGTTTGCCTAAGGGCTCAGACTTTTTGGCCACCCTCTATTCTAATAAAACATTTTATGATGCGCAAATTGCTCAACACAAGCAAGATCAGCACACATGGATATATTACTGGCCTGGAAGCCTGATCACTGGAGTGACTCTGTCTGCGGGGTGTAGACGCCGGGCAGTGAGGAACATTAATACTCATTTAAGTTTCACTGCCCTTAAAGGCTTGACTGGTTCTCTAGTTTAGCCATTCCATAGATCCTCTGTCACTAATGATACTAAGCAAAGGGGCAGGCCCATCTTTCAGTGGCTAATCAATTCTTGTTTTGCCTCATTTGTTTCACTCTGTCCAATCAGGCCACATCTCCAGACATGACTGACAATTGGAACATTCCATCTTTATAACACTTCAAGCCTCCTCAGAGTCGCAGTTCTTTAGAAAGATGACTTGCCACAGTGTGTGTGCTCGTACCAACACGGCAATCCTGCCAATATGAGATACCACTGATATGCACTGCTGATCTGTTAAAGCAGCCTTTCACTTATAACATTCTGTCTTGTAGATAGTAATCTCGAAAGAGTATAAATGCTATCTGATTCAATGGCTTTGGCCTGAAGATTTATCACAGTACAGAATTACAGTGACTTGTTACTGCGGTTCATCCTTATTTCTATATTATGACTTTTTTTATTTTGTTCTGTGTATTATTCTAACAAATGAATAATTTGGAAATTTGCCGCCTTCAACATGAATATCCTTTTGTCATAAAATGCATTAAAATACAGTTACTTGGATCCCGCTTTCTGGTTTTACAACCTTGTGAGCAAAGGCTGTACATCAAGACCAGCTATAATATGGCACATAGAGCAGGCCACGGATCTGCAGACTTCAATTTTATGGAGTGAAGATTTTAATAAGCCTGTAACCACTGACTGGCTCGGACATATCTATATTCAGTGCGAGTCTTTCTTTGGAGCGTGCTGAAGCTCTGATATAACTTCAAACGAATCAGGGAGTAAGTTTACCAGAAGACGGCTGAGTGGCTTTGGTGCTAACAAGTGTGAGAAAAAGCTCCTTGACCAAATCTTGCATACTTCCTATGATTACCGGAGGGAAATTTCATCATGCTAGTAAAGATTCAAGCGATTTCTGTGGATAAATCCTGTGGCTTATTGAGTGTCTAATATCTGCATATATATATAGTGTAGTCAACAAATATTCTGGAATATCTGGATATTTAAATATTGCTAAGGAATACATTCTAGCATGGACATTCTATATTTAGTATACAGGTAACCTACTGTATTTCCGTTTCAGACAGACTGATGCACATGCATTACTGTAACTGACTAAATGATATGCAGTTGGCAACATCTGGTGGGTTCTCCCGGGTAGAGGTCTGCAGAGGTAACATGTTTTCCACCCAAACTTTACCACAAACATCCAAAATTCCTCATATACAGTATAGTACAAAGAAAGCAATGATGTTGCCAGCTCTGTTTACAAGTTTAATAGGATATCTTTTTGCACATATTTCAGGGGACAAAAATTAATTGGTTGAATTAATCATGAATAAAAAGGGGACTGCTTGCCTTTTTCATCATTTTCTTCAGTCTGGGACAAGGTCATTTTTCTCTCATCTGTTCTTAATTAAACTTTTACAGCCATTCCTAGGTACAGTAACCTGGTCCGTAAGGTTCATCAGTGGTTTTCATCTTGGGCCGTGTTGAGAGTAATATGCATGTAATGATGAGTTAATGCAACATTTGTGCATATTGATATTTATAATAAACTATTTTACTGTAATACCGAAAATAGAGAGAAAGAAAAGCACTGAATGGTATTGTATAAAGAGAATTTCTCATGGTATACAGTAAGAACTTTGAGGATCATTTGTGGCAATATTACACTGAAATGTCTCTCACACTGCATTTAAAAACAAACAAAAGTGGCTTAGGTTGAATATTATTTGGGTTTGGTCCCGGTCCCAGCTATATTGGGTATACTTCTCTGCTTAAACAATCAGTGTTTGCTCAAAGCACAGCACCATAGATTCACACATTGTGTGCTTAAGGATTTTCCCATCAGCTCCTCTGTGAGACAGCTCACAAGAACAACCTGGCAAGTCATGAACTGCATGCAAGCAATTTCAATAATCTAAACAGGCTGCCCAGAAAATCATGCTTAGCATACTTTTAGTCTGAATGTAAAAAACCGTCTACTGTAGATCTACTGCTATATCTTTTAAACTTTGAATACGACTCCCTCTGTGGTCACACTAGTGTGCTCCCCCATTTCCCCATTTATTTTATTTACTTATTTTTTACAATATTCTTTGCACTTATCTGACCACATCCCAGACTGCTTTCTTGATGGATGACTGGAAACATTTTGGAAGGATGTTATTCTGTACAACCAAATCAGACTGAATTGCTTAACACAACAAATAATACGAGTTTTATATAATCCCACTGATTTCGATTGAACCAATCACAGTAGTTTTTAAGTTCTAAGTCTCCCTGCTACAATCATGACAACAATACATGAAAATACATAATGTAACTTTGAATACATGGACTGTAAAAAATTTGGGCTTCAGTAATTATCCGGCAGACGGGTGCCAATAAAGTGCCATTAAAAAAAAATCATAAACATCTGTAAAGATAGTGAGTTGACTGAGATATGACATTTGATGAAGATATATTTGCAGTGGGTGCCTTCTCTCATTTACATGTTCCCCAAATATTCTCAGAATAGGAATATAATAATCAGAGGCAATTTTTTTTTTTGCTTTTTGATTATAGTCAGTGGTTGAAGCTTTGCGTTGCACATCAGGTGGTTTAAATTCTAGCATTGCCAAATAATTGCATTGCAAACATTGCCATGGTTGTGTTCTCAAGCAAGAGAACACATTTTTATTTATTTATTTATTTATTTATTTAGGTATTTCCTAAATGAGTGTCTCATGTTCAACCAGAAATTTGTCTATTTCATGCCACGTACAATCCTATAGTACTTTCCTCTATTTACTTTCACAGTGTATTGCTGCCTTTCCCCAATACATTACTATGAAATGTACAGTCTCTTTATCTTTCACATTGTATAGTATGTATTCATATCATAGTATTCATCATTCTGTTACTGTGCAGTAAAAATCTTGTGCACATGTCAAATAAACAAAACACTATCAAGTCATATCTATCAGCCCAAACAGACTCAGATACAGTATGACGTTTGATAAAGATATATTTGCAGTGGGTGCCTTCTCTCATTTACATGCTACCCAAATATTCTCAGAATAGGAATAATAATCAGAGGCATATTTTTCTTTGTCAACATCACAGAAATCCTCAAAGAGTGAAGAACAACATACTCCCTTGCTGTGATATGCATCAGATTTCATTAATATTTAATGAACTGCATTATTATGAGGAGTTTACAAAAAAGAAGAAGCAAAACTGTGTTTGGGCATTTGTTTTATTTTGTGAAAAGATATGCAATCCGTCATAGTAGAAAGCTGCAGGGAAAAACACTGCAATACTAACTCACACCTATATATAACATATACAGTAATATGTCAATGTTTAAGGCCCATAACTACCACCATGAAGCCCTTAAACTTTGACAGGAGCTGACAGAAATACACACCTCTATACATAAATTTTATATTACTTTCACTGCAGTTACTGAGGAATATGCTTTAATATAATAGCAAGGCGATGTCTTTATGGGTTAATTCTAAATCACGTAATCTGCTTCTAGCAAAGAGAGGTAAACCTTGTTCAGTTACTGTTATATCTATTGTTTATGCCAGTTGTTAGAGTTACATTGTGTTTTATGGCTTGAGAAGAATGCAAATTTGGTCCAATGATATTTGCTGAAAAAAGAGAAAGCTCACCTCTGACACATAGATGGCAACATCATCCTCATCGTCTGTCCTGTAGCAGAGCGTGAGGCCGAGTTTCTCCTGACTGTTCAGGCGGCAAAGCTCCACCTCCTATATGGTGAAAACAACCAAGAGTGTCATAATATTGTATACAATTTACAAAATTAAATATTTTAAACACTAATGTAATGCAACCATCTAAAATTACATATTCATGTGTAAATCATTTACAAGTGATGAGTGCATAAGAGTGTTTCCTGGACTTCGAAGCACATTAGAACATTTAGTATTCAGTTTAGCTTCGGGTGTTAATGATTACTTTGTAAATAAACTGTAGTTATGCTATTAAGCATTTATTTATTCAGTCGATGATTGCTGTGCAGATGAAAAATTCATCGGCTGCTTCACGGTGCAGATAGTAAGACTGATCTCAGTTACAAATCTGAGCATCACTAACAATAACAGGCATCGTCACCTGGGAACATTTCAAATTTGAGTGACAGGCATGCAAAACTGTAATCAATTTTCCAATATTTACAGGTTGACCTCATAATGTTTAATTATGCATTGCAGTGCGTGTTCTTTGCAAAATTCAATGCATCTTAAGAAAAGAAATTATAGCAATGTCAGAAAGCATTTGTTTCAATAGCTATGAAACTATAATACACAGAACATGGAACAGGTTCAAAGATCTGTGTGCTGGAGTTTTACTGGGCAAAATCAAAACACACAATCTAGAAGTCAAGGTTGTAAGGAGTGCAATGGTAAAAGCACTTTATATATATATATAAAGTGGTTAAGTGATTAACACTGTGCAGTAACTGCATTTGGTACAGTTGGTACAGTATACTCCAAGCAAACCAAAGAGCCAAGTAAAGCTAGCAGAGTGGGCCCTCTGGTGCATGTACTGCTAGAGATCACTTACAATTCCTTCTCCTTCTCTCCCTGAATTCATCAAACAGTGGCAGTCAATCACAAACCCATCAGTCCAAGGGCCTGCACAGCTAATTACCCCCCAGAGCTGTAGACCTCAAAGGAAGGCAACTATATTGTCAGCCTTTGTGTCTCATTTAGATGCATTCCAGCAGACATGCTCTCAGATCTTTAATTGAACACTTCTCAAAGTGCCAGGCTACTGGGCCAGCAAATAATTCTATCAAACCCAATGAGACACTCTATGCAGTGATAAAGAATGAAACACTGAGAGATTTTTCTAGTTTGTTTGAGGAGTTTTAATCTATCACCTAATGCAGTCATAATACTTTTGTTGTTCAATAATAATAAAAAATCTAAAAAAAAAAAAAGAAAGAAAGAATAAAAACATAATAGATGCCATGACACTATTTAGTATAATTAGTTCAACAACAATGGCATGAGATAAAAAACAAAACAAAACAATAATTATGCACAAAACTCATTAGTGTTGTTTTTGAAGAGGACAATGAATCTATTAATTTGGATCATGGATAAATCACAAATCTTTCCATTCAAAAGAAAGGCAGAAAGTATTTCAGGCACTGGGCATAAACACAACAACATTGGCAGCCACGATATCAGCTGCAAACACCTGCAATTCAGCTCTTAAGAGGAAATTCCTCATACAATATGTGTCTTTCTCCAGGGGGCCACGGTGTAATACATGTATTGTATTAGTTCCTCAGTGGCTCAAATCTGAAAGCATCATTTGATCTCTTTTACGAAAAAAATAAAATAATCTTTACAAATAAATAAATAAATAAAATAAAAATAAACATTCTCACTCCTGCAGCGTCCTACTCGCTATGATTTCATTTTCTAGGTGATTCCAAGGCTCAGGAATGCAAAGAGACAGAGAAGATGAGAAACTTGATGTATGATGGTAAACGAATGCGTGTGTTGGAGAGATTGGATGAGGTGACTGCCCACCATCAAATTGCGCTGTCTGCTGTCAGAACAAGTGTGTATTCGCAGGATGGCAATGAAAAGAAAAGGTTAGGGATGAGGGAATGGAAGAGAAAGAGAGGGATATTTCATCTTTCTTATCCGGACACTGAAGGGCCTGAAAATGGAAATTTCCACACTTTATTTCACAACACTATGTCACTTTTTTTTTTTATGTCGGAAATAAAAAATAATAATTACCTGTCCCTTAACCAGCTTAAACCTTTTTTTTTTAAAAAGAACACTGGAAAAAGTACAAGGGATAACTTATCGCATAGACTGTTACAGCTAAAATCTACAGTAGGTTGTGAAACTCAAAATGCTCCCACAATAAACTTTTTTTCCCCTCTGAATTTGTTACGTAAAATGGACTGGTCTCTCTCTCTCTCTCTCCCTCTTTCTCTCACCACAAATATTCTGATTTTCATGGTAAATGGAGATACGTTTGTAAAGCATGAAATACAGTAAAAGGAGAATGCACAGTGTAATAGGATCAGTTAATAGAAATAAGCTGTGTGGATTAGCACATAATTTATTTACCCAGCCTTAATGAAAGCAGCGGGAGACATGAGCGGATGCATTAATCTTTGAGGAAAAGCAGGAGCTCACGCTTGGAGGGGAAAAGCATTCAAACAAATTTAAATGAAATAACAACATCAAGCTTCTGATCATATATCACTCAAAGCTCAGAAACAGACCGTCTCCTCTAAAACAGGCTGTGAGAGATGAAGAAATCTCGACGCTAGTTCCTTTTTTTGGCAGCCCATGTTTGTCGAAAGATAGATCGCAGATATCATCTGTCAAACCTCAATATAATCAGAGATATAATGGATTCTACAGTGTTTCGCAAAACGAGGAACGTAATGATTCTGCATGACATGACGCTTCGCTGCATGAAGTGATATCTTAGTAAGTGAGAATATCTTAAATCTAGTGAATTAAATTTTTTTTATATTAAGATTAAAATAAAACCAATATACAATTATTCAATCTTTTGTTAGATTCATTTTACATTTAGACACATTTTACATCTTTAAGCATTTCTTACAGAAAAAAAATGTCTTAAACTTCCAAATTATTTTACAATAGAACACAAAACATACAATAAAAATGATAACTATTTATTGTCAAATTATTGTCTTGAAATAGGCTTAATGATCTTAAAGAATTTTTTTGTAACCATATTTTAAGAAACTGTCAATTATTTGATGATGGTGCTGGTGTAGGGGTTAGTACTGTGGCCGTGCACCTCCGGAGTTTTGGGTTCGAGTCCGACCTTCAGGTGTCTGTGTGTGGAGTTTGCATGTTCACCCTGTGCTTGGTGGGTTTTCTCCCACAATCCAAAGACATGGAAATTAAGCTAATTAGCATTTGCAAGTTGCTTACAGTATAGTGTGTGACTGGCACTCCCAGGCCTCCTGAAAGGTACAGGATAAGCATACAGAATAAGTGGTATGAAGAATTAAGTGTGATTATTTGACTAGATTCAAGTTATTTTCACTTGCTAAGATATAAAAACACTACAAAAAGTGACATTTGTTTATTTTTTAGCAGTGAATCTAAAAGGTCACACCTACATGGAACCTTAAAGAAGATTTGCTTATCCAGTTCAAAGTAAAAACTCCAGGACTAGATAAACTTGTACAGGGTCACATTAGTTCTCACAAGGTTCTTTTGTATCCAGCTGGACTTTTATAAACACAACAGGGTCTTAATCAACACCTGAGCATTGTAGCCTGCAGCCATCCTGTAGAGCCACAGACTCCTTTTCATGTGCATTCAGTCTGGTTGCAGCCATTTGATCATATCATATCATTAATATAGGAGCACTTCAATAAATTGAAATACACTAATTGCAAAAAAGGAAAAGAAAAAAAAATCTCACATCATTTCTCATTATACCAGAGATATGATAAATATGGAAGTAAATATGATTATTTTTATACATCTGGTTGGTACAGGAAGACCATAACTTCCAAAAAGCCAGATTAAACAAATGCAACAATGTTGTCAGCATCCAAGGGCAACAGCATGCTTTAACCCCCACCGTTTATACACCATGCTGCGATCATAGGTCATAGGTCATGGCTGTGACCCATCATCTGTCAGGAGAGACCCATGGGGACAACCATGGGGAGTCTATTACTAGCAGGTCTGCTCTTATGCCTAGGAAAGGTCTATTGTAGGCAGTCACACTGGGTGGATATCAAGTGTGAATAATAAAAGTGACAGGAGGAAACAGGATGATGTCCTACCTCATACTCTAACTCATCAGTCCTCTCAGCCTCAGCTGGCATGTTGGAGAGATACTCACTCCCCTCGTAATACTCCTGGCCCATGGTGTGGAGGGAGTGACAGCTGTGGGAAAAATAGATGTAAGTGTGTAAGGCAGTGAGAAAAAGGTATCAGTGTGAATAGGCAATAAATGAGTGCGGAAGAACAGCAGGTGTTGAAAAAAAAATTACATTGCAGAGTAGACAAAGTGAGCAGAGTCATAAAGCTCTCAAAGCAACAGTAGTGTAGAAAGACTGTAATAGCGAGAAATTGGGAGGAAATGTGCTGAGGGTCAGCATGTAAGATGGAGAGAGTTGTAGGTAATTGTATTGTATGTTGTAAGTACATTGAGTCATTTGCTGATTCGCTCACTTTCTGACTCACTCGTTGATTCATTGATGCTCATCGATTTGCCTGCAGAATCACTCACTTCTTCACTTACTTACATCCTCAGTAATTTACTCACTGACTCGGTAATGCACCGATCACTTATTGATTCACTGATTCACTTAATAACTAAATCTTTCATATACTTCCTCACTTTCTTTTTGACACACTGATTCAATCACCCTTACTCACTGACTCTTTGACTTACTGACTCCATCACGCACTCGCTCAATGATTCACTTACTAATTCTTTTTCATACTCAGTGACTAAATAACTCACTAATTCACTCACTGATTCATTTAGTACCTTAATTACAGACCGACTCATTCACTCTGTCATGTGCCGTCCTTGTCCTTTCCTACAAGTGAATAGAATGCTGTCATATATTATCAGTGATGATGTCATGAGTGGGGGTTGAGGAGATGTGAGATACTGTATGCTCTCTAATTAATCATTATAGACCCTTCAGTTCATAATGATACTGTCACTTTCTTTGCCTCTATGTCCTTGAGAAGACCATGCCAATCACCCCCCCCCCTCATAAGATATATTTAAGTAATTTAGGGGGAAATGTATCTTTCCTTAATATTCTCTTGTACTGTATATAGGACAATATGAACCCTAATATACAAAACTCTTTTTTCTGTGGCTCAGAATTTTTTGTGCTATAAAAATAGAGCAAGTATATAATATATGAGCTGTATACTGCCCTATATTTTTAGATTGTATGCTGTACAGTCACAATGGTTTATTTTGTTCTGTATCTGCCAAGTGTCAGGCTGCACTATGTGCTTACTGCACAATTACACCTTTTTATGATCAATTGTGTGATACAGTGGAGAGAAATTGCAGTTGGATGTATAAAATCACTACCCTGTCTGAGGCACTTGATGGCAGATGAGGAGCCAACAGGCACCTTATTTTTATGGGACAGCTTGATTACATTGGGACTCTGCTGCAGGCTATAGGAATAGATTTGGACTTAATTTTGGCAACTACATTTTCCAATTTTATAGACCCATTTGCTTTTCATTACTGTGTACACGTTTTGCTACTCAGTAGAAATATATTAATAGTTGGTGGTTTTCTAAGAAAATAGCTATTTATATATAAAAAATGTAAATATTTAAGACCTTGTCATCATTAGAAAACAGTTCAAAAAGACATTGTCTAAGTAGATAATTAGAAAATAATAATTAGAGAGGCCCGAATCAAAGCAGTCCACACAAATAGGATTCCAAAATAAAACATGACGCTTATGTGAGTGACAAATTTTTAGACAATCAATTATTCCATAATTATGGTTGTTACACATTGACCTTGTGTGTGTACTATATGTGTGTGAGCTGGTCTCCGATATCTACACAGCATTGTGAAAACAAACACCTCCAAGTACACTGCTCACCATGGCTGGGTCTCAGGGGAAGAAACCCAGATATTCTCCATGCTGAACTACATCTTGTTCACATTTCATAATTCCTCAGAGAGGAACATGAGAACAAGCCAAAGTAAATTAAGAAAGAAAAAGAAACAAGTGATCTATCATTTTTTGCCATTTTCTAGAAAACCCCATGATGCTTTTAAAGTTCATTAGGATTTCAGGGTCTTTAATTTAGGAGCATGCATACCGAAGAGACTTTCTAACAAACTTTCAGGGTATAGAAATGAAAAGCTTGTCTATGTTTGATGAACGGCTTGTAAATCCATGGTAGTTTCAGGGGTTGTTTTAGAAATGAGTACTCCATCTTAGCCAGTGTTCAGTTCTTACCTGTCTGAGAGCAGAAAAGGGCAAATGTCTGGCACAGGTGGGCTGCTAGGCCGGAGTTTGGCAAGAGCCATTATGTGCTCGAAGGTGATGTCTGTCTGTGTGCACACATCCACAAGCTGGACATCCTGAGATGACCCTTGACCCAGAGGCAATGGTTGCCGCCGGAGCACCTGAACAACAATGGGGTCTTTGGCGGTGCGGAAAGCCTCCACTGCCTCCTCATGGCTGGCTCTTGATAAGTCCTTCCCATTCACCTGGAGGAGAAAAGGCATCCCATTATACGTCATACGTTACAATCAAGCAATCTTACATTCATCTTACATGTCTGTAAAAAGTTCTTTATTTTGTGATCTAGATCCTGTACTAAATAAGTATAATACACACTCTAGAAGTTTCTGTGCAAACTGTGACCGTCACCTACTTTGGAATGTCAGATTCTTGAAATCTTAAATGGCACTGAAGATACGCATGTTCATACTCTTACCAGTGTTTTTAACTATGCAATCAGTCAGAAGGGATTATATGCAAAAATCCTCCTTGCTGAAAAAAAACATCCTTTTCTTTACAGGGAAAAATCAACAAAATGGTAATCAAGATTGCAAGATTATTGCACATTTCACCAAGGACTTTGAAGACCACATACAATAGAAGCTATTTTACAACCCTATCAAACAGTGTTCTGTGCAAATGGGAGACATTCATGATCTACTTCAAACATACTACACCAAACATTACACAACATATTGATTTGTAGCCAAATTCAGCCTTTAATCTCTAACCAACTTTAATAAATACACCTATCACAAGGCATTATTTACAGCCTCTCAGTTTTTGCTGATATAGTTCCTAAATGGAGGTGAAAAAGAGAGGTGGCTATTCATGCCTGAAGTGAATGAGGTATGATGGTTGCTGAAGGCTAGTGGTTGTGTATTCGAATTGTAGGCTGCTTTATGTTCTGTCCCCTGAGGGTCAGTCGGGCTTTGTTTAAAATGAGGGGGTTTAGTGAACTGTGCTTTCACTACAGAATATTATTATAAGTAATGAAAAACATCAATCTTTCTCTGATTCACGCACAGTAACAAAACAGGTGTGGCCTAATGAAAAAAAGACGATTTCATCATTTCTATTAAAGCTCTGCTAGATTTGAACATTTAGTGATGCAATTAAATGGATCTGATAACATTCTGTAACTCCAAAAAAAATGCAGAAAATATATAATAAAAAAACGTGGAAGAACAACTTAAACCAATTAATAAGGCTTTATGTATGAAGCATCAAAAGAACAAAGGGCTTCATAATTTAGTAGAAGGCATAACTTATCGCCAGCGGTCTCAACACTTTTTTTTTCTCAAAGTATTTTTTTTTAAAATGTTGTGCATAATTCAGGTTGGATTCTGATTAGCTATTGAAACATCCATCCCTGCAGCTAAATGAATAATAAAGTAATTACATCCTTCCCGGAATGCTATAAATGACAGGTAAAAAAAAAATCTAAACATCAGTTTACGTTTTTGAGAAGGAAAGGGAGAACAAACAGGATTTCTACATCACTGAAAAAAAAAAAACGACAGCATGATCTCCTTCAGTGGTCAGTCTCAGTGAGAAGCTGTGAGGTTGGTGCCTCTATTTACTCACTTAGTTGAATATCTTTGCTCTGCACATGGCATATATATGGAGAGAGGCTGTGGTTCATTTAGTTCAGTAATTGGGAGCCGGAGAGAGAACAATACAGATGAAATACTCCCTTGAATAGGCTTTGAAACACAAGATAAGGATCTGCACCTCGAATATGGTCAACCCAGCACAATTTTCCTTCTCTTTACTTTACACTGCATTTCCCTCAGCATTTTTCCCTTTAGGGTTTTCACAAAGAAAAGACTGGTGGAGAGAGGCATAAAAACAGAGCACAGATAAGAGTGAGAGAGAGAAAGAGAGAGAGAGAGAGAGAGACTAATGGATATACTTAAAACCAGTGTAAATATCTGTGCATTTTTCATATTCATATTATTATTCATACTTTTATGGAGATTATATTTCCATATTTAAATAATGACTATATTATACAATTTTATACATAACGAGAGACACTTCATAATCCCCTTGGTTCTTTGTTATAGACGTTCTCCCCGGGCTCAACAGCTGACTCTGTGTGATGACTGACATGCCCTGAGACCCGACAAGAATCATTTCTCACATCTCTGCCAGAGAGAAAACATTCCCAATAATGCTCTCTCTAAAGATGCTTCTCCTCTCAGTCGAGTGACCTTTGTGTAAAGCAACGTTGCATTAATCAGCTAGGCGATAAAGTAGGTCAAAGCTCCAGAGGGACATTCATGACAAACACGACAAGAAGTGGAAGAGAAAAAAAAAACATAATCAACACAATCAGAGACACAAAGGCTCACTGCTTTCCTCTTCTACTTCCACACTGTTTTCTTCTTTGAACCTGCTTCTACGTTGCTATTTATTTATTTATTTATTTATTGCTAGTCAGCACTCGAAGGCTATTGTTGTGGTTCTGTTTTGTGAAGTGCCTCTGTTATGGCCCAGCACACGATTCCTGAAGCAGATTCCAGACAAAGAAGCCGCACTAGATAAATGAGCATGCCTATAGCTTATGGCAGGCTGGGAGGAAAATGAACAAATTGTATGTGCTAGCAGTGCCTTTCCCAGCTCCAGCTCCTAGCCTTATAGCAGATGTGGTCCTGCTAAAGGAAAAGAAAGCATTTTTAAAAAGGAAAACAAGTTTCTTGCTTTTTGTTTATATCTGCTCCAGATGGACTGATTAATCCCCAATCGAAGGATTGAATACGAATAATTCTAGGCATTATGGGAATTACGTACCCTGCCATGCTGTTAGCATTCTGCTACCTTTCAGTGAATTAGCACTAACAACGTCGTTCTAATGCTACACAGGTGTTCGAGGTAACTCACAAGGACAATGCATGCAGAGAGTGTAACGCTAATATGGGCAGCATGTACTGTCTCAAAAGAGGTCTCAGTTTAATATAGAGTATTTTTAATACTGTATCTGTTTCATTGCACATGAACTATGTATAGGTGCAATGTAAATATAAATATGCATTCACTCTTTCAGATTGAATGTGGAATATACACATTTCAACTTCAGTGCAAAACAGACAGTGACAACTTGACAGCTGTGACATGTCAGTCGCAGAACCACTGAACTCTAATTGTCTTGCAAATCATTGAACTCACACGATGCCTCACAGCATACAGGCACGGCCACTCGAATCTACAGACTACATCTTCACCTGATTATTGACACTTTGCACCTGGACTCAGTCACACACAATATAATTCCCAGTATCAAGCTGACTCACTCTATGTTTCATTGCTGACATACTGTACCAAGCCTTTTGGTTTCCATACTCAACATTCTGCCCATTGCCTGTTTTCTGACTTAGTTCTTGTGCATTATTTTGGATCTGTTTGCCCGCAATTGTGTGCATTTTTAATAAAGCACACATTTATCACAAATACCAGCCATTTCTGCTGCTTGAAACAACAAAGAATGGCAAGGATAGTTGACAGCAAAGCTACAGTAACTCTAATAGTCCCACGTTACACATGTGGATTAGAAAAGCATCTCAGGACGAACACCAGGTTATCCCATGAGGCAGATGGGCTACAACAGCAGAATCCCAGACTGTATTCTTCTCCTGTTAGCCAAAACCAGGAGTGTGAGGCTGAAACTGGACAGGTGAAAATTGGAAAGTTATACATAATATATTTTTGGATACAATTGGAGCTTTTGAACCTGTGGCTCACTTTTTGCTGATATGGATGCTGTTACAGTATGTGTACATGCCAAAGATTTTCTGTCAATGTTAATCTCACAATGATAAGGAACTACCCCTGTAAATCCTATAAAACCTAGTGCTTGTACTGAAAATCCTTTCACCACACTTCCATATAGTATACAGGTCTAGAAGAGTAACGATTTATAAATCCTCTAGCAGGTGTCACCCAAAAAAAAAGACAATGGGTTCTCTTTTAGGGCTGGTTCCTCGGGTTCCTGAGGTTATTTCAAGAATTTTTCTCCTCTAACTTCCTCATTAGGTAATTAAATCCACATCGGCTCACTGTAATGCTGCTTTATGACAGCGTCTATTGTTAAACGTGCTATAGAAATAAAAATGAAGTGAATCAAACTAGATTAGAGACCTTTAGCAGCTTAACGAGATGAGACATGCGCTTAGAAGAAAACAATCAGCTCAAGAGTATGTTCTATAGTTGGACATGAAAGCATGAAAGGCAGCCTGGTTGTTCAGTAGATTAAATTATAGGTTTCATTTTTTGGTCCCATTTTAATGCTAAAATTCCAAAGACATTCCTCACTCTTGTAAGTACATACCTTTGGTATGAGTTTCAGTGTTGTTAAAGTCTAAATAATATGTTTTAGGGGGTTTAGAGGATTGATGCCACAGTGGCTCAGCCCTGCTGACCCTGTCACCTCACACCTCCAGGGTAAAGAGTGTTGAATTTTGCCTCCAAGCTAAAAGTTTGCATGTACTTCCCATGCTTGGTAGAGGTACTCCGTTTTCCTCCCACAGTCCAAAGATCATTTTGTCTGTATGTGTCTGATTTATGTGGCATGAGTTTAATAGGCTCCAGGCCTTCCTATACGGTATCAGATGAGTCATATAGTATGGACGGAGGGACGGACGGACATGACTTAAGCAGTTAATTTGATTCCAAATTATTGCTTATTGTGGATAATATTTCTAAACATTTACAGTACTTTTATTTTCACTTTCAAATGTACTTTAACATTTACAGTATATTCATTTACATATATTCACTTTTACTTTACATTTAGAAAGCCATGTCCCTGTAAAGATCAAAATACACCATCTGACCACCTCTTCCAGGAATAATTTTGATCAACTTCAACCACATTTTCCTCTTCCAGCAACAATGTCTTTTCATCAGTGTTTCCAGCAGGAGGCTGATTATATGGATCTTCCACAGATGCTTATGGCTTCTCAATGCTGCCCTTGAGAAACTTCTTAGCATAATCCCTAAACTTGATATAATTAGCATCATACACATGTTTGAATAATTTAATCTCTAAAGTTAAATGAAACTGACATTAGATATGTTGCATGGCACTGGGGCGTTTGTGCAAAACAGAGAACAATGTAATGGAAAAGCCTTGGGCTGAATTCTGTTGCATGTGGTAATGTTTGCACAGAATAAAAGCAGCTGTGGTTGGCAGAGAACTGTTTTCATGCGTAATCGAACAGCATCTCCTCTTCACATTCAGAAAGTCACTCAAAACAAGCTAGTGTCAATACAGGAGTAAGCACAGGTCTCTTGACACGGATACACAATCAAAAATATCACAAAATCTCTTTTCTCTTTCAAAGGCATCACTGTTCCTTTCCTGACTCACCCCACTTTTTCACTACAAAACACATTCTGAATAGAAAATATTTTACAATGGCTTTCTGTCGTGCTTTGTAGCGAACCATTCGTGTCCTGTGGATGTGCAATGCAGACTAAAGGGACTTTTTTCAATACTATCCTACCAGTAAAATATTTTCAACCTCGGGTTCTAGGTGATTACGTTTGATGCCATTTGTAAGACTAAGCGGCACATAATGTAGAAAAATGGTCCCAAATTTCCATTGTGAACAAATTCAATAACACAGATATGAGTTCTTATGAAGATAATGTGCTTATGACTGACAGTCTATTTATTTTCATTGCAGATTTTACTTTCTGCCAATGCCCATTCACTGTATGATTGTTTTTTTGTAATTAACAAACCCATTATCCAGCATTTATCTAATTATGGTGATTTCTCCCTAATATCAATTCACTTTCATTTCTTAATTATAGGTCCAAATCTTAATCCTAATTTCTATAATCTAGATTAAATCAATAATTTCTATGAATCTAGATTAAAACATTGTCAATACACATAATATAGATACATTACACAAAATTTTGATAAAACATTCTTAAAATGAAACATTATTCAATGTATGAAGTAAAAGTACTAGCAACAGTGTATAGTGTGTAGATCAGGAGCATTTTAAATAATTTATACTTCTTTACTATACTTGTCTGAATCTGACACCTCAACCAAAGCCACGGGGGAGATACATAGGGTGCGTAATACAACCACACCGTGTCCTCAAACCAACGTGAACTCACTCTGCTTCAGTCGTCTTACAGCATCACAGAAACAGACTCATACACCCAGGGGCTGAAGCACACGAATCCTCAGAGGCACCTGTTCTGAGATGTAGAAGTCTGCGAATTGAAACATAGTGCAATAGTTCAATATGGCATGTCATCCTCTTCAATAGATTTCCGATGAATCACCAATTATCTTTGTTTTCTCTATGAACAAAGGAACAATGGATGTTGGATACGAGGGGGCGGGGACGGGGCGGGACCGGGAGCCCACTCTGGACACTACTCTCCAGCACTCATTTCACAGACAGTCCCATTTGCGTCTCACTGACTGAATGCCTCTCAAGTGACCAACAATGCTCCACTGACTCACCCTTTTGTGTCCCAGAATCAATTTACATTTTCATAAATAAAAATCCAGTGTTGATGTGAGAGGCACAAAGCAGCATAAACCTAGGACATGTAAGAATAGGGAAGGTAATTCCCCGGTGCTGAAGAGAGCCATAGTTCCAACTAGCCACTACTGGGCCTCCTTTCAAGCTGGCTAAATGTCTCATTTCAATAATAAGTGTCAGACTAAAATATGATGAGCGGTGTGGTACAGTAAAGATGTTATGAGTACATAAATCATGTGGGGGGGAGACAGAGCGGCCGTTTTAGCGAGTCCCAGCACACGCCTTGCTGCTCCAGTGACACGGAACTGCGAAATAAAAACTGCGGGAAGACCGCAAGGGAAATCTGAGTGGCCCACTGCATCACAACATCAAGCAGCTGAACATCTCGCCTTTCACCCCACAGCAGCATAAAACATAAGCACAGCACAGCCAATAACTATTTTATACATTAATAAAGCCTGTTTCATTTATGTATTTCATTTATGTTCTGTTAGAGCGGAGTATTTGAGTTTGGTTAGCTATGGATTCATATATACACCAGTGAATCAGTAGGAAATGTTTCTGTCTTCACCGGCTGATCAGGGTAAAGGAAACAGGCTTTGCAATATTAGGTGACGTTCACAATTTCTAGCAGCTTTCTCTTGGCTTAATTATTTCCTATTGAAACAATGTGTTTAGTGACATTTTAGATCGAAAGACATAATTGCCTATTTTTTTTCCACAAATGGGTCAGGACCTCCCAAAGATGATAAGACTACATTCAGAATGAGCATGTATAATGAGATAAGTGTATGTCTCTATGGGTAAGAGCGCCTGGCAATTGCCATAAATGTAAATATGAATGTGAACCAATCCAATCTGGTCATCCTACTACTGTATAATGCTACCTGTATGATGTACCAATTAGCAAAATGTGCCTTGCAATTTATGAATAATAATAATAATAATAATAATAATAGAGATTTAAGTAAAGAAGGAAAAGAAGCTTTTAGCACCTTTTAGAAACTGTTATTTAGCTCTTCTCAAATAGGTTATCAACATTTCATGAGAAAAGGAAGAACCTAACCAGACCTTAATATTTTTGTTATACTTTTGATTTAAGGACAGAACACATCAGCTTGTACTGTAGCTGAACCATTCGCCTAAGGCTTGGTGACAATGAAAAACAATGTATCTTATTAGAAACGTAGAAAATGATGATAACAAACGGCAAAGAGTCTTTTAAACAATGATGAACAAATGGAGAGAATAATGTTAAAAAATTTGAGCAAAGTTAAACGTAATGCAAAGTGGCAATAAAACAGTGTGAATGTGTTTGGCATACAGAGGTACAGTACAGTTCTTTTTTCTTTAACTGTGAAACATTATCCTGCCTTTTCCTCCCACATTCTCGTTGTTCCTGTGCCAGTTGATGAGACTTGCGCTGCTGCAACAGACTTGATGTGATCGAATAGTAATAATATACTGTTTAGGTAAAAACATAATACTTAAGCCCATCATGTAGGTGGCAGAAACCGTGAAAAGCGGAACAACGTTCTCGACTCATTCTGACACTGGTAGGCACGCTGCATGGATGCGTTTTATACATTTGAGTCTCACCATCTGGCTCAGGAGCCGTGAGTAGAAACTCATACAGAGAAATACACTATGCTGTTCTTCACAGTGGGAGGAAAATCTTTTATTATTGTAACGCCTGCACCCAATTTGCATAAAGTTAAACTTCAAGAGTCACTAAAATTGTTGCATTTTGAGAGTTAGTTGAATGACTTGAATTGTGAGTGGTGTTGTTATCTATATCTATCTTGTGTGGCAAATGCCATTTGTGTGCTTATTGCAGTTGTCTGTTGTTACCAGTAGGACCATAGCAATGTGAAAAATTCTAGTGCAGCTTTAGACTCCAAGTCCAAAATATGCTTCCTATAAGCTTCATTGCAAATACTAAACAATTTAAAGTACTCTTTATATTCGTCTTTAGTTCAACTGCTTTATGGTCAGGTTATTAGTTCTACAGGCGATCCTGAGAACAGTGTGTGGGAGGTGGGACTACACCCTCTATGAGACACCAGTCCATCCCAGAGCACCATGCTCACATGCATTCACACCAACAGTAGTTGCAAATCCACCTACTTGCATATTTTTGGAAAGTGAGAAGAAACAAGAGACACAGACAAGCTCATGTGGATACAAAAGGACACATGAAAGACACTGAGAGTAAACTATTTTTATTATATATATACATTCAGTTACATTCATGTGTAAAAGTTAGTGCCCCTTCTTTTAATTCTATAAAAGAATGTCTCATATATAAATTTTTTACTGTGCTATTATTTATTTAACAAAAATGAAGCCATAAGGATGAACAAGGTGCCATCAAACTGTGCATTTGGGTCTGACCGGTATAACCAAAGTAATCAATAGTTTTAAAAAGGACAAATTTTACCACTACCAGAAGATGAGAATGATGACTCCAAAATTATGTCCTCAAAATTCAAACTCAAAATGCTCATATTATTATTGTTTTGGGGAAGGAAAAGCAACCAAAATCGACAACAACAAAAAAGCGTATTACTGTATGTATCTTTGCTATTTCTTAGTCTATGTGACAAAATTTTTGCTCATGGTTGTGTAGTTGATTAAAATAAAAGTAAATTAATTTCATCATATTACCTAGGCTGTACGGGAAAAAAAAGGATATGTCAATCTATGTATATGGCACAATCCTTACCCTAAAACTTAGTAATGCAAAAAATGTTTAAATTCTGTGTTTAAGAGTTAAAGCTTTACATATACTGGCGTTTAATTGATCATAAAAATAGTTGTATTGACAAAGTAAATGCTTTTATTGAGATGCATGAGACTACTGACAAATTATTTTATAGTACAGGAGTTTATTTACAAAGTCACCATGCTTTAGTATATATGACATGAATATATTCTCATATCATATAAACATACGTGTGTTCCTTCTTCAAATATTTAAAGAACTGGACTCGCTTCATAAATTACACAAAATTCTGTAAAGGCTGTAAACAAAGCCCCTCAGGAGCATCTCATGTTCAAAATCACAAAAAAACAAAGCTTCTCCCTTATTTTCTGAAACAGCTCAATCTCACTACTTCTCAACAAATTATTGTTTGGGGAAAACACATTCAAACCGAGGTGCCCTACAGCATATAATGTGCAACCTCTGTTGAGAGAGAGATATCGTGCGAGTGTGTGTGAGAGATGATTTAAAAGCCTCAATGATTCTCCGCACATTCATTTGCACATCCGCGACCACAAAGTGCACCACACAGGAGGCAATTAGCATCATGTGAGCGATATTTACATAGTGTCAGACGCATCCCCGCTCACAACAAAGATGCTTCATGTGACTGGCTGTCACCCGGCCGGCTAGTTCTCTTCTCATTACAGCACGAGCATGGGTCACGGGGTGGCCGTCAGAGCACAGCGATGTAATGAGCGCACAGAGCACAGAGGGTCAGTCGGAACCCCTGCTGGTGGCCTTTGATGCTTATTCGCAAATAATTGGGAGTTCTGTAACATGTTTGGAGGTGGACACTGAGAGGATCCTTTGCTCAAAAGAACAAAGGGGTGGAAAGTAATTGATAGTTAAAAAGGTATGAAAAACTGACTATTTGTTCAACACATGCTGGGTGTAGCTGACACATAAAACCTGATGCCTGTTAAGGCTGTATTGTGAGGCAGGAAGGTATCGAGTTATGTTTGAACTGAACGTTTGCTTAGAATGAAATACTGAGATACCTCCTTGAAGGTATCTTTTGCTTTCTTATAATAATTGTCTGTGGCAGCCTGGAGGTAAAATAATATTTGTAATTGTTTTTAAGATTGAATTCCTTGCAGAAAATAATTTCCCCATCAAGATTTTACATCATCTAATGAACTTAGATCCGTAACCTGGCAACATGGTGATGCTGTTTTACAGGTACCTTTGCAGATATCAAAGTGCTTCGTTGTAAGACACTGATTTATGAGATGGCATAGACAACAAGGCTTCAATGCTGCTGCTTCCTGTCTCAGACGCAGCCACGGTCATTTTACTGATGGAAAAGCTCTGTTAAATCAAATGTTAAGCTTGAAAACAAGCGATTACCAAACCAACTTGCTTACTCTCATGAATCTTAAACATATTGTCATTTATTAAACCATTTTAGCACCCAAATTCCCACCCACATTCACAACTGAAACCTGTGTACAGTGTTTTAACAAATTTAATATCCATTAACAGATAGATGCATGTGAGAACAAATTTTTGGAGATCAAACACACACACACACACACACACATACACACACACACACACACACACTGTGTACAGTATGTACAGTAAACAGCCTTTCTATATGCTGCTATAAAGCCCGGACTGTTCTGAATGCAAAGTGAGGTTTGTGCATTCATTATTTATGATGCTTCATCCTTTGTCTCAGTCTGTCTCTTTCACACAATTTTAAATTCCCTCTACGATCTTAATTTTAGGGTTGGAGACAGCTGACATGTGGCAGCAGTTAGACAGAAGTCTGACAGGAAAATAGTTTTTTTTCTTCATCTTTGTCTCTAATCATTTGGGTAAATTAGAGGTTATAGGATTAGAGGTTAACAAAGCGCTGTGTCAGGGATTCTTACTGGATGTTCCACGAACACAATGAATATTGTCTATAACTCATTTTGTCACAGTCTATGAGGCCAGTCAGAGTGATTTTTTGATTAAATTGAGTGTTTATGTACTATAACAACTAATAAATTTGGAATATGAGCTAGACAAAGAAACATTCTGTTGCTATAAATTATGACATACAATATGGCATTTCAATTTACATTTACATTACACTCAACTAACTTATGATATAATTGATGTGTTTTAATGTGAGAACGAATTCTTTTGTAGCCAGCATGTGATACAAGAAACGTCCTGGAATCTTTTCATTAACTGGAACTAACTTTCTTGTTATTTTGAAAAATAATTTTCTTGAGCTACTTTTATGACAAATTGGTAGTTTTAATAACAAAATAATCAGGTAAAAATTAACCCATGGTCTCAAAAGAATGATTATTCTGTGAGATGAATGTTTTCATGAAGCCAGTTTACACTGTCTTTCTTTTATTTGGCTTTGGCGTATTTTATTTTTTATTCATAATTTATATCCTGAATTATTAATACATTTATGAAGTATGAGGAACATCAATTATGCAGTGCTGGACAGTAGCATCACTGCAAGTATCAAAGCTATTTGAATCAATTAGCTTGCAAATAGGGAGTATTGTTTTTTTCTCATTAACACAGATAAGGACAAACATGTTATTAATGTAAGTCTACAATATACTGTACATTTTCAATATGTTGTGTGTAGTGTTCTTTATTTACACTGCTTTCAGCTCTAAGCTGGTGTTAATTCAATGATTTCATGCATCAAAAACTATGTGGAGTTAAAATAATAAATAAATTATAATTTGAAGAAAAGGATTTCAGATCAGAATGTTTTTGTTAGCCTTATTTTTAATTGGCCCATATTTCAAGTGTGACTTGTAAGAATGATTAAAAAATTAAAAACAAAAATAAATCAGTGCTTTAAATGCAGATAAGATTATGGTTTTATTATTATAAATTATGGTTGTATTATCTGATTGGATTTCTGGTTGTAGAAAGTTATAAGTTATACTCTGGTGTTAAATTGTTAGTCCTGATAAGCCCGTTGGTAGTTCAGTACAGTGGTCCTGCAGCTCACATAAGAAAACCATCCACTCAGATCAAGATGATGCCAAAGAACTTTCCTTTCTTTCAACAAAGAGGGCTCATTTTAAACCACAAATTAGCTCTTATCTGAGCACAGAATATATGCAGGTCTTTGAAGACATCTCAAGTTCAAAGAATTTAATCCTTCTTCTTAAAGCAGTAGTGTGTAAGATGAAGCAAAAAAAAAAATAAAATAAAATAATAATAATAATAATAATAATACGAAAATAGGAGTCATAGGAGAATAAATACTCAAATAGGTTTCTGGGAATTGCATTGGCAACCCTGTAACTTTTTCAATCAGAGCTGATATGGTGAGAGATTTTGCACACAAGTCGTCATTGATGCATCATACAATACGAAAATCCAAGAGGTCCATTTTCACACAGACCTGATACTAGCAAATCAACCAATTAATGTTGGCTCGTGAGCTAAAAGACAAAAATAGAATTGGCACAGGCGAGGTGTTAGTACTATTAGGCATGTGATATGCAGTTTGAGACACAGCCTTGATATGTACAATAATGACTTGTCTCACACACAGACATCAGATTAATTCACCTGGGATTAGAATTTTGCATCATTTTGAAACGTTTTGTGATTAGCTTTGTTTTACCCAGATCTGGGGAATTTAACTACAAAATCTGTAAATCACATACATCACCTGTACCTTAAAGCATTGCCACGAATCAATACTGCCTCTTTAGGACACCTTCATGTACATAAGTTCACTTTCTAAGCTCTCTCTCCACGTCTCTCACAGCTCCTGTGCAGCAGCACCTACAAACATGCCACAGTGACGACACAAATACCCCTGCATTATCCCATCAAACGTAGAGGCTTGATCTAATGTGACTTTGCTCGATTATGAAGGTCATTGAATTACATTCTCAGGGGACGAAGGTTTATATGTCTTGGCTGACTGGGTGGATAAATTCAATGTAAATAGGTTTCTTGATTTTTCGTAGCTATAATTGTAAGGGTTTAAAAGTTTATAAAAAATAAAATACTACTAATTATGTATAGGGTTTTCCCACATTCCTGCATTTGATGCCGAACTGGTAGGATCTCAAAAAATCATAGGGAAATTATCACAAAGTTTGGTTTGTAATGTTTGGGGAAAAACAGTAGCTAAAAGAGATTTAGAACGATTTCAAATCTCTTTAGAAGAGATTCATTACCTCTCTAGTCACAGGTAGTCATGGTAAATTAAATAAAATTAAATAAAATATTAAATTAAAGTGTCAGACATGCTTCCATAGGTCTAGAGTGAGCAGAGCCTACAATGTAGGTGGTTTTAATATTAATGCTTTTTAGCCAGTTGTATATATACACATATATACATCTATATACACAACTCAATAAAAGTTGACAGTATAACTAAAAAAAGGAGAGAAAAAAGAATTAAAACAACTAGCAGCTTGTTTACACGCATTTAAAAGAAACTACTACTACTAATAATAATAATAATAATAAACAACAACAAAAATAGGCGGCACGGTGGTGTAGTGGTTAGCACTGTCGCCTTGCACCGCCAGGGTCTGGGTTCGATTCCCCGGCCAGGCTCGATTCCCGTCTCTGTGTGCATGGAGTTTGCATGTTCTCCCCGTGCTTGGTGGGTTTCCTCCGGGTACTCCGGTTTCCTCCCACAATCCAAAGACATGTAGGTTAGGTTAATTGACATTCCAAATTGCCCGTAGTGTGTGAATGAGTGTGTGTATGTGAGTATGTGTGTGTGCCCTGCGATGGATTGGCACCCTGTCCAGGGTGTACCCCGCCTTGTGCCCTAAGTTTCCTGGGATAGGCTCTAGGCCCACGCGACCCTGTATATAAGGATAAAGCGGTACAGAAAATGAATGAATGAATGAATGAGCAACAAAAATACATTCCATTCCACACCTTGCTCCACTATGGATAACTTGTAATCCTTTACAAAAGTCAATATTGGTGCCACATCAACAATTATTTACTTTTGGGACCTCAAGGGTTGTGCCAGGTACCTCATTTTAACTGCTTTAATTCAGAGATACCATGAGCAAGTATAAAGGGAAGACAGAAAGGGAAATAGCTTAATAAGCAGGTTTACTTTTGCAAGGTTACCTTCTTGGGTTTAAATCTGAGGAATGTGTTACTGTTGAGCTTTTGTGCACTATTACTGTACATCTGCACAGAAACAGGACTAGATTAGGTTCTGTCTTGGAAATAACCTGATGATTTAATGTCCATTTAGTAAATGTAAACATCAAATGACAGACTCGACCCAGGTCCTGAGACAAATACTCAATATATCTTTAGTTCTACAGTGCACTCCATTTTTGTAGCTCAAATCTCAACAAGGCAACTTAACCATTAGAGTATCTTAGCAGACACTTTACAGCTGAAGTTGTTGTCATTAGAAAAGACAACCCTCAAGGCATATCTGCATTTTTGCATAATGTTGCTCGTTGCTTTAAAGATTTGTCACTTGCACACATTTCACAACTCCTCTACGCCACAAATCCGTGCTAGATAATTAAATCAATTACTCGAGTCATGAGAAGTAAAAAAAGGAAGTCGCTCTGCGTGCTAACGAGTTAACCATTCCAAACTTAATGAAACTCATCTGAGATGTCTCCTCCTCTGATCGCAGTCTGTGTTCAGGTTTATTAAGGAAATGAACAAAGGAGACACAGTCCCTGCATACAGATTCGACAGGAAACGCACTTGCTATGATTACACCTTTCAGGTTTTTTGGCATGTCTACAGTTCGTGGCTGGTGTTTTAGTTAAAATACATCATTATAACTATATTGAATAACAACCTCAGTGAAACCTGCCATGGCTACAGTTGGCAGCATGAATGAATACATCAACTGAATGAATAGAGAAACCAAGCTGGCTGGTCAGTAGAAGTGTGTGTGTGTGTGTGTGTCCATGCATGTGTGCTCATGAGGGAGCCTACTCCATTCTACTGGCAGTTTGAACACTAATAGCTCTAATAAAGGATTGTTTCTCTGAGGGTTCACTGCCTTATTCAGGTTTTTTGAGACAGCAGGTTGCAATAAGCCAACACTCCCCCTTTAATTTCCTCCTCACATTCACATGCCTGATTGACTAATGAATGCATCTCTCAATACCAAGCACCCGCGCGCAGCATGTGCTGAATTGTTATGATCAAATTTATCTTTAAGCAGCAATTTAACAATCAGCAAATCCAGCACAGAAGCAGGATTGTGAACGGCTCCTGTTGAGACATTAGATGAGGGGTCAAGCATGGGGTCAGACACGTATATACCAAAATCATTAAACGACCAGCTGAAGCAGGGAACATTGCTAAGCAAGGTGTAGAAAATGCGTGGAAATGATGAAAGTAGAAATCAGAATTTTTGAATAAGAAAGCTTATTTACGGCCAAACCATCTGGTCTTCTAAGCTTGGATCCAGTTCTCAGTAGATGCATTAATAGCTATCGTTTTGTTGTGGCTCAGACTGCAATACACTGATCTTATCTGCACACATGCCAGATTGCCATCCATATTTTCATAATAAATATTCTTTTTTTGCATGTTACCTACTGAGCTATTAAGTACGAAGCGGGTCTTCTTTTTCATTTCCCTCTGTGGGCAAGCAGACAGTGTTAGAGGCTGCACTGCGGACATCCGTCTGCTGACCTTGCCCCGGCTCTCGGCACCACTAGCAGGTGCTTAATTGGTGGACAGCTCTGCCAAGCGTATGGGGAAAGCCCTGTTATTAATGAGTCAACATCATGTAAAATGTTGCTCACTCTCAGACTCACTATCTTAGAATTAAAAAGCCATCAGTCCATCCAGGTAAATAGAAATGAAGTCTGATTCCTTTTAATTTCTTAGTCGAAGTAGGACTGATTATATGTGGTTAGAGCAGAATGCCACTTGGCGAGAATGGCAGCTCCACGTGGAGCCACAGTAACACCAGGATGAGACCAAATGGCTTCCGCAATTGGAAAGCAGAGGGAGGTGGGAATATGGGGAGGGGGTGGAGCGAAGGTGCATCTGTTCCAAATTCATCTTGTGGTTCATAATGAGGCGAGCCCAATCAGTTTCGGGAGCAAAGCGTCTGTTGAAGTGTGATCTTTCAGACAAGAATTGTCCTGGATGGCGCTTGGCCTGACACAAGTTGTAAGATCATTAGTGAACCCACTACAAATATTAACCATATTGCATTGGAGAAGAAAGCTGTGTTTAAAAATGAACACATTCGATGCACAATTTACAGGATGCAGTCAAGAGACAGATGGAGACGAGCTGAGTTTAACTCCAAATAACATGCTAAGAGAGCCTGGGATGCAAACCACATGCTGGACAATATCAATTCAAAACCAAATGCCAAGCTCTGTCATGATAAGTAGAAGATACTGAATGTACAAAACACTCCTGCAAATTGGGAAAGATAAAGTTGATTTTACAATCAAAATGTTGCTCATGTATGTAGTTACTTTAATTGTATTTGCATTTATACGCTCTGAAGTTAATGTACAGTAGTTCAGATGTCTTAAGCCTTCAGACTCAGTTAGTAACCAACTGCAGGAAATACGCTTCCCTCCACCTGCACCCAAATTAATGTAAAGCCATTCCATCCATTTCTTGTATATGGCCAGATGCTAGGGAGTGGATACTTTCATTTCATTTCATGCATGGTCTGCCATCAGTGCCAAAGCTTCACAGGTAGAGCCCTCATTTTTATTTTTAGATTTTACAGATGTTGGGAGGGGGTACTTTCCTCCCTAGCATCTCCCAAGTATGTCAGACCTGGAGTTTTCCTTAGAGGCTGTCTGAAATAAACAATCAAGCAGGTAGCTGAGTTCTATGCACCAGCTCCTATGGGATGTTTCATAGCTACAAGGGTTTGTCTGACCCCAAACCAGGGTGTAGAGTCCTACAGGGAGATTTCCAGTGCAGGCTAATGACCTGTAGTCCTGGAGCTGTGGGTTACCCCAGTTTTGAGTTTCTGGCTCATTGCCAGAGCCGATAAACATTTGCTCCATTGGGTGAAGAGAGGCAGAGTAAAAACCCTGATCTCAATCTCTATCTCTCTCCTGCGCTGTCTGATTAGTGGCATGTATCCCCTTTAGCTGTCCCAAAGCAGCCTTTAAGGAAAGCATGGTTTCCAAATCAGCAGTTCCATTGCCTTTAGGTGGGATTTTTCTCTCCATCCCTGCAGTCTGCACACCAGACAATATGGTCAAAAACACTTCATGCATGTATAAGATTAGCTTTAAGAAGACACAATTGCTGCTGTTGGTGTTTTTTTCCTTTCCTGAGAGGTTTAACTGTAAGAACTGGGAGTCTTTTCAGACGTAGCCCAAGTCATTTCATGAATATATGAATAGGTTATAATTGTTGCAGTAACTATATGACGCACTCCTACCAGGAAAGGAATAACATCAGTGCTCTTAAACACTAGCTGACTTTTTTTTAAACAGAATTTTGAAATCTCATATTACATATTTTATGGTATTTAGATGCTGTTATTTGTTCAACATTTGTACACCTATTTAACATGCTTGAACACTGCTAACACCAGCTCAAATATTTATTGTCAGTGGTACAGCATAAAGCAGGTACTCCAGAAATTTATAAGACAGCTTATAATGCATCACGATTGCATCTTAAATTGTTATCATATTTACCATCAACTTATTCGGTTTTATGGGTGGATGGAGGCATCTCCGAATCTGCTCCAGGCACACTATCGCATCCTCACAGGTTTGAGTGATGACTTCTCATTATGTTCCTCTTCACTGAATGGCATCGTAATGCTAGACTGCACTTCCTCCAGCACACGCACACGCACATGCACACATCTCCTAACAAAACAGATGTGTCAAAATCCGACTGACGTGAATAATGATACAGCAAGCTCATTAAAAATGAAAGCAAAATCAATTGTGAGTGATTTGACAGGACTCAAGTCATTACGGCAACAATATTAAACACACAAATTGAAGAGATACACCTATAACAAGCACATATAGCCGACAGGAGTGTACTATAGGAATAGAAGCGACCTCTTCTTCAAACATAAGTCATTTTAAACACATTACCTAAGCAGTTACTACTGCGACGCTTCTTTGCAGTGATGCCTGTATGTTCTACATACACACATCACAATCAAGCACATACAAACGAGAAAGTGTTCCACTATCAATAGTCCATGTGTATTAACTCTTTTGTGTAACAGCGTTCTTCAGATTATGACTGCAGATGAATGCCATTGTGCCTTTTGTCTCATTCCTTATCATCTTCTGTCCAAACTGGGCCAGGTGAGATGCGTAACCTCAGCGCTGTCCAAACCTCTGTCTTTCCATCAACCCCGCTGCCGCCCTGTGCCTTATCAGGTTGGCTGCAGAGACTGTCCACTGACCTGGAGGCTGACATGCAGAAATCTGTGTCCCAAAGCTCAGACTCACCAAAGCAAGGCATTTCCCATGATTGGTCTTTATCCCCAGAGCACTGGGTGACTTGTGCAGGTTTTCTTATCTCAGACAAATGTGCAGCTCAGCCTTGACATCTGGCACATTTCTTGAAATGTCAGAGCAGATATTAGAGTGGAGATATGTCAGGAGAAAGAAAGGGGGGAAAAACACCATAATGTGCAGCTATTGACAAATAACTATGATAAGAGGGAATACTAGCACTAAAGATGTCTAAAGTGTATTCAAGGTAGTAACACTGCATTTTTCTTTTTACGAAGAATGGCGAGTTTTAATAGGTCACATGTCGACTATGTGGTTAGGTAAAGAAGTTTATTACAGGGCAAGCTTGCATTTGAACTTGGACGAGGTCAAGTCACTTCAATAAAAATCTTTGACTTTTTTCCTCCCCACACATAAGCCTTGCTCTATAAACACAAACATACCAAAAGCTGGACATTTTCCAGCTCAGTGCATTGCTATTTGTCTTTATTATTGACTTAGATTTTAAATTATCATTTATATAATGTACAGATGACCTTTTTGTTATCATCAGATAGCATAATTCCATTGGCAACTATGTTTCAGACTGTCTACATCAAGTACAGAAATAAACAATCCTTTAACAAGCAAAGAAGGGGAAAAAAGAAGAAAAAATGAAAACTAGATCTCTATTTGCCGGCTCACTTCTACTCCTAAGCAACAACTCTGACAGCCAATTTAAAGATCATACACATCAAGGCTGTGTGATAAAACAATACTAACTCCCCAGCACTAGTCTGTGATAGGCAACAAACCATGAAAGACTTCGTAAAGGCATTACATAAATAAAATCCCAACCTAGCAGATATCGAGATAATTCATCACTAAGCCATAGGCTCCTAATAGTCTCTTCCCTTACCTCATGGACACATCTCCTCTCTCCTGCATAGCCTAAACGAGGATAATCAGACAGAAGGCAGCCCTCGTCGGTTGCCAGATGACCAGCCAGCTCCATATGTGATTTCATTGGACTACAGTGTATGATTTCAAATTTATTCACTATTCGAACCCTGGAGCCAAAGCTGTTGAGGATGTTGTCACCCCAACACAAGCATGGCGAGCCAGACACTTCATTACACCCCAAACAATCCCTCCAGTATGATTTCCTCCTAGCCATAAAAGAGGGAGATTGCTGCTTTGAAATGCATAAAGTGTCATTTATGGGAAGGGGTTGCTTCAGCTTCCTGCCACTGAATTTAATAATGTGTCTCTGCCAGTGAAAAACAAAAAATACTGCGCAATGTTTCATTTATGGCCCTCTGAAGAGAAGGTGAACAATATGGCAACGTTGTAAAGCCACGGAGGCTGACGTGCCCTTTGACCATAATGTCTAACTGTCGGTAAGGAAAAAAATACAACAGCATTACTGCTGTCACTTAGCAGCTGTTTTGCAATACTGAATCAATAATTTGAGAAATTCTGACAAAACTGCCAATACTGACATTCAGCAGCTATGAACATGACTTACACTCTTCACTTCACCCAAGATCAAAAACACGTTTCAACCGCTGCATTTACATTGTTTCATGTATGTAGCTGTATGAGCAATTCATTTTTATTTTGCAATCAACCTGGAGAACTGCAGAACTATTCAGAAGAGCTGCTCTTTGACAGACCTTCCGAGAGATATGTCGTGGATTTGGTACATGCCTGCAAAGGTCAGAGCGGCTCTTACAGGGATAAGTATGAGGTGCTAACGCTAAAGGCCAATTCATCAGCTCTCTCTTAAATCCTTATCTCATCCTGTTTCCTGAATGAGATTTTTCAAATCTGACTGATAAAGCTTTGAGTTCATATACAGTGGACTGCAGACTGTGTCACAGAGTTACACATGCACACACTCCTATATAAGATGAAAAGGAGTTAAACAATTTTCAACTCTGGATATTCACAGTAGCACACAGGAAGTCAGTAGCATACGGTATAAACTTTGTATGGTAAAGTGCATTTGCAAAAGCATCAATCAAAGAAATCCACATAACCAACAAAATGCAAGCACATGCAATGTGCAGTATATTCATGTACTGTATGTAACGTATTGCAAGTGCACTGGACAAGCAAGCCTTTGTTGAAATACAACACCTAACTGCTTAAAAGTGGATCGTTAAAGAAAAGGAACCAAGTTAATCTTCTTACAAACACTCAATCAAACCTTTCTTGAAGTAACAGGTAGTTAAGACTAATAATATGTTCTCTGACTTCCGAAACACCCACACATAGATGTTCCCACACCTGCAGCGTACTCTCGGCTAGTTTCACACTTTGTTCGTTACATTTTTGTGACATTGTTTCTGATTCATTTGGTTTTCGGTGTGCTTCCTTTTTTCTCATCGTGTCTTTTTACACTTGCCTGGTCTTTTTATAATCATTAACTGCCCACTATAGCCTCTGATTCCCATTATTGGCTAACAGAAGCAAAACCTAATGTTGTTGTAGCCACAAGGTTCAGCATGCTCTGTGGTGGTTATTTGTATTACTGGATTTTTCTTTTCACTTCAAACCAGTCTGGCCATTCACTTCTGACCTCGCACATTAACAGCCATCTCCATTCTCAGACCTACTGCTCTAGTTGTGCCAGGAGATGAGCAGATTCGAAAACTATTCAGATCAGCCCACCTGGCACCAGTGACCATGCCACAGTTAACGTCAGCGAGATACAGACGTTTTTCTGCACTGTGCTGCTGCCACATGATTGGCCATGTAGATAATGGCCAGTAAATGTGGAAAACAAATGAGATAACGTCATTGATTTTTCAGCTTGCATCTCGAGCTTGTATATATATTCGAATTAGGATATATATCCTAATTCACTCATTCATTCATTCATTCATTCATTCATTCATTCACTCAAACATATCAGATTGTATGTACATGCAGGTGGTTTGAGTTTTTTTTTTTTTTTAACATTTTTGAAAAGTGTGTTTCACCTTTACAGGTCATGGAGGTGCATCTTTTTGAATGAAATGGTAGTATTGTTATTAATTACTTTGTTATTACATGCCAATAAACACACATACATTAAACATTTTGTGATGTTTTTACCTACATTACATATCTACAGTCATTGTTCATGGACAATAAAATATTCCATAAAGTAATTTCATCCATTTTAACCAAGAACAAATTACATGTGCATTGATCTCTGTTTGCAGCAGAAAACAATGCATTGTGGTCTGTGGGGAGAAGCGCTTTTTATTTTTTCATGCTTCATTTCCCAGAGGAAAGTGCAGTGTTGGGTGTTAATCGACATTACTGGATAGCAGAGTTCAGTGAAATGATATTAGAGTCAAAAAGACAAATGTTAAACAAGAAACTGCTTTTAAGCAAGCACACAGTCTATTGTACAGCAACTTGATGTGGGACTGCATTAACATCAGTAACTGATAAGAACTGTAGCTCTTGGATAATAACTGAGAACCAGGTTTGTTCTCTGGAGTGCAGCCAAGTTAAGCTATAGTGTTCACTTTTTTTAAAATAACTCAAACTGAAGATGTGTTAATTGGTTCGCATCAAACAAGATACATGTGAAGAACATGTCTGTTTAACATAAATGGTACTTCAAGAGTTCTATGTTTGAAGAACAGCTTCCTTAAAAAAAACACCAGTTGTATAAAGAATCTACAGCCCTTTTGGAGTTCTATATAGAGTGTGGATGCACTGCACATTTCCCATCATCCAACAAAGAATATGACCATATCTCATAAGAAGGCTGACATTTAGCTTATGAGTTAAATTACTTCAGCTAGAAATGTATGTGGAAAAGCGGCAGGACCGAGAGCCAGTGCTATGAAGATTTGATGAATCATATAGGTGACTGTGAACGGACTTCTCTGGAAGCCAGACTGAATATCACACTAGCTATATTAAAAAAGAAATCCTGATTACATAAGCCACCGCAGTGGATGAAGCATATAGGGTGAAGTAGAGGTGGGGTGGGGGGATTCCATTTTCCTACCTACCTTTTCTTACTTGCTTTTTTAGGAGTGAAAAACACATCAATCGAATACAAACCCACCCAACATTTTATCAGCAGAATGCAAATGGAATGGGTTTGAGTAGGATTTCTTTACCTTGTATATAGTATAGTAAGTACTAAATATGATACAATACTTCACTGTAATCTCATGGCTGGAGACAAAAGATCAATCAAGTCAGGCGTTCATCTTTTTTTTCTCCTCCTTTGTTATCTCCTATCAATTTTAATGGCTGAGGAACATCACTCAGAAAAAAATGTAATGGGACAAGATGATGGATGGGAACATTTGTAGCACAGAGGCAGGAGATCACCAGGACGCCATGAGGGGTGACCAGCGCTGAAAAGGGTGCAGAGGCCTCAGGCCATTCTTCACACATACATGATCTCTCACTCACTCACACACACTCACACACACACACACTCACACACACACACACACACACACACACACACACACACACACACACACACACACACACACACACACACACACACACACACACAAAGGGTAGGGGTGACCCAAGCAGAAAATTCCTCACTTGTGATGAAATCCATTTGTCAAACACATGCATTCACACCTGTCCTTTCCCACATGATAGGAAAGGCATATCCACAAGAATGCACACCTCTTCCTTGTACCTTGGCCAGCTGAGCTTATTATTACAGACTGTGCCAATGCAACCAGTGATCCTATAGGGGGCACTCATCAACAGACTTATTTGAGATCACATACAAGAGTGCTTGTGAAAAGCTCTCTACTTAAAACTAGAGCGTGTGGATGCTGTAGCTGAGCAGCAGTACGCAAGTCCAAGAACCACTCAAGCATTAACTGCACATGCACACAAAGGAATGGTAAATGAATGTGATAAACAGACAAAAATATCTCAGAAGCCTATCATATTATGCTCAGCAGTGTGTGTCAGCTTCTCATCCCTAGTCTCTCTAATTAGGCTAAAAAAGACACACCCCAGTGAGTTTAACTCCTCCCAGATGCTGAGCGACATTCGTGAAGTGTACTGCCAGATGTAAATGCGTGACAAGCGCATCGGGAAGAAAAGAACACACACACACACACACACACACACACACACACACACACACACACACACACACACACACACACACACACACACACACACACACAACACACACACACACACACAACAACAACCATTGCAGTAAGTGAAGTAAAAAGACAAACCACCACCTCACTGCTCACCATCGACAGAAAAATTTATAATAAACATGACACAAATTAAGAATATAAAAAGATGATAAATGTAAGACATACTTGTAAATATAAACTTTCCATGTTAATTGTGTGTAAAACAATTGTTTCAAAACCATTCAATAAAATTTGCTTAAATCAAAAGAAAGTTTCCAAAATAACTAGAATATATAAAAAATATTAACCACTAATTATTATTATTAGACAGTGGCTATAGCAATATAGTATGTTATCATATTATGTTATTATATAGTAATATTGTGTGTAGTATAAATACATTGTAAAGACTTATACTGGTAAATAGCAGGGAAAGACAAAACAGAAAGAAATGAATAGAGAGAGGGAGGGGTAGAGACAGAAGGAAAGTTAGGGCGCGTGCATGTATGTGTGTGCGTGAGAGAGAAAGATAGAGAGAATTAAAAGAACAAAAACCAGGTAGTTGATCTCAGCCTTGTCTGACACACATCTAATTTGATAGAAAGACAGCAAAATATAGTTCTATTGTTTTCAACACAATAGAAGAGAGAGAGACAGAAACTCCAGTAGCAGAGCTTATACTGTAATCCCACTCACACAGTTTCAGCATGGAGCTCTTCCAGTCCTTGATCTGCTCAGTTATCATATTACTGATGGCTGGTCCTATCTGGCTGCTGGTCATGTGGTCAGCTAGGCTCATATGATCAGCCCAAACAAAGAACCAAAACAAAGCAGAAACTACACTGCATACTTTAGTATGCACCATGCACCAGTAGTTTTATTTCGAGTGGAAAAAATGTTCCAGTCAATATAAAATTTTACTACCATTTCTTGTAATGCTTGTTTAATCGAACATTGGAAACAGTAGAGTGGTTTAATTTGATGCGTTACACTTTTAGCTGTTAATATTCTTCATCAACACCTCACTGCTCACTGAATCTCTCTCTCTCTCTCTCTCTCTCTCTCTCTCTCTCTCGGTGATAAGATGTCAGGTGCTGATGTGTCAGCCGTCCCCTGCAGAGCACGGGGGTTTGCTTGGGTATGTAGGATCAGACAACTTGTTATTTAGCTTCACTGGGTCAACATGCACCTACAACACACCCCAGGACACTGCCTGTGGCATTCACTTAATTCAACTCAGCAGAAGGTTTCTTGTCTGAGATATAAACTATAGAGAACACAGGTTTACTTGTAGCACCTTAACTGAAAATAACGAACAGCAAAATAAAAAAATAAAACAGCATAGGAAGTACTTTTGAATCCAACGTTTCAAATTTCCTAAATGTAGCAAATGAGTGCATGAGCTACTTCTGGTATCCAGCGCTGGCCGCATGACATCTGTGAAAATTTCCGTAGCTGAAATATGAGCTACGAGAAGACACATGATCTTCTCTAAGGGATCAGTGTTTTTCCAGCTCTGAAACAACGACGCTTCATCGAAACCCAAATCGGTTGGATAAAGTATGGTGGCAGTTAACCAAGCTGATTTGCCTTTGTGTACAAAGTGAGACATTATAGTTTGAATTCAAGCTCAAGGTTTGAAAGAAGTCTTAATCACTGTACTTATACTATTGTGAACGAGCTGTGAAGGACGGATGGATGGATGGATTGATTGATTGATTGATGGAGATAGCTAGTGAGAAAGGTTTAAGAACAGTTCATACACAAGCACATTAACTCTGTAGGATCAGCATCTTGAGTGGCACTCCTGTAGTCATTCCTCTTAGTCATAGGACGAGGGTGCGTACCCAAAACAAGGCATTTTCTTCTAATACATACAGTATTGTAATATATTTTACATCGTGCTCATGTTGACACCAGTGATTCGGGAGAAGTGGAAAAAAATGGACTTTGTACATTTAATTAAACGATAAATTCAAAAACACAGCGCATATCCCAGAGGTAGAGTAAAATCCTCGAGAATCATACTTGAATTGCTCATATATACACACTAACCCCAAACTGTCAGAAGAATTGGGTCTCTTCCATTCGTGTGGTGGTTCAGCACAGGTGTTTGGATACGATCTCTGCTATCTCACCAGGGACCTTTTCCTTGGCAAGAACAAATTATCACACTTCCTCTCTAACAGAGGAGGCACACACACACACACACACACACACACACACACACACACACACACACACACACACTTCGTTCTCCCTCTCTCTCACACTTCTTCACATTTTCCTCTTATAGTTCTGTTATTATTTGCTTCCTCACATGGACCATAGCTGTACCAAATATAACCCTCTTTCCTCAGCTTGGCTTTTTTTTTTTCATGCCAGTGTAAATGATAGAATTCTGGTGGCACATTTCTCTTTCCTACAAAGTCTCTCTTGTCTTTCTCCTCACACATACACACACTCACATACACACACATGCAATCTGGTGTAGCACAGCTCTATGCTCCATCCTACCTGCGAAATTTCATAAAGCAGTTTGTAATGCTCCTCTCTCTTCTGCAGTGAGCACAGATTGCAGCCCATCCTCGCCGTCACAGGTTCGCAGGAGCTCTCTCTCTCCCCAGAATCAGTCCGGGGGTCACCCTCCAGGAACGCACACCGTCTCTCATCAGGCTACCCTGAGCACTTCTACCAGAAACACACTGTGCAGTGTGCACAGAGAGCTCCGGTCAGCAGCGCATGGCACGAGCACACCAGCGTGGTGTGTGTATGAGTGAGTGTGAGATGTGATCGCAGCAGCAGCACTAGTAGTAGTAGCAGCAGCAGAAGCCGTAGCGATGTCAGTCTGCTACTTCTCTCCCCCCTCTCCCTCACTGCCACACACACACACACATATACACACTCACTCACACTCTCTCACCCGCACGTTGTGGCTCCTGGTCACATACACCGTCACTCCCCCTTCTCTTGCACAGCCTCTACACACGCCGGCTTCATGAATAATGTTGAAGAACCTGACGCATATGTATCAGAGGAGGTGTGGCTGGGTGAGTGGGAGGATTCGGCGGCCCGTGCGGAGCTGCTCGCGCTCATTAAGGCTCCGCCACTCTAAAGACAATGCGTCTCCTTTGTGTTAGTATCAGAAAGGGCTGAAGATAGCATACTGGCTGCTGATTTAACATCCTTTTAGAGAGAATATGAATGAGACAGGGTTGAAACAAAGCTAGGATTCATTCCATTTCTCTTATGGAGAGTCTCGAGCAGTAATTTAAGAAGATATGATTCTGAAATTGTTCGAAAATTAAGAATCTGAAAAAAATTATTGGAGCACTATAGGTCAAATTAAATGACTCAACATGGCTAAGAAGAAAATCCTAGTAAGCAGATAGAAAGGGGGGAAAAGGATTTTACCATATAACTCTAACATATGTCTTTGAACGAGGCAGCTAATTATATTTTCAAGACGTTTGCCAAGTAACAGAAAGAAAAATTGCTTTGTGACCACAATAAGCAGAACTTCTGGGATTTCTGTTTGTTTGTGGCTCACTATTCATAAGTTCACCTAGTTGAAGTCAAAGTAACCTCCAACAGGAACAAATGCATGTCTTTTACATCCCACATCTTTTTTCCTTTCAGTGAACCCGCTGAAATGTATTTTGTATTCGCTCACACTGCTGTTTTAGCTATTAGTTTTTAGTTTTTAGTTAGTTCCATGGTCAAAAAAACGTACATCTAAAGCACAGATGTTAAGGCACTCATCATGAGCACCAGCACTTAGATCCTGCCTTGAGCTACATACAGTATTCATAATTATGAGCATGAAATCTGTCTGCTTTATATGCCATTTATATGCACTTTCTCTCAATATATCAGCAGCAACTTGCTGGATATGAAACGTGCTGAGGCAGACAAAAAGCGAGCCAAGAAAAGAGGGAGGAGGGAGTGACATACTGTTATTGAAACTCAGGAACCAGTAATGCACTCTTCACAATCAAGACATCAAATCATCACTCAAATATATCACAGAGAAAAATATTTCACTCACAGCTCCTTAATGAAGCACGGCTATGGTGAATGAATAAAATGATTCAGAGCAACACAATCTTATAACGCCACACACACACACACACACACACACACACACACAAACACACACACACACTGCAGTGATTGCAGGTGCCATCGTATTATAATAGCATCTCCAGAAACAAGTCAGCAATCAGAGTCGAGGAGGTTCATAGTGGGCTGATAATAGCAGATGCGTCTCTCTGACTGCGATAATTACAACACAATAGACCAGCAGTGGGGTACAAATCCAGGAGTCCCCTTGGAGACAGGAGGGAATCGTAACGAGCTGTAATTGTTAACAAATTGGCCCTGGAGTCAGTAACCACTCACACACTCTCACACATATATATGGATATGCATGACTACTGTTATGGATAGCTGATCTCCCACCAGTTGGCTATCAGACTCTTTCCTTTGGGAAAAAAATAATCTGATTTAGGGGGCTTTAATTTCCCTCCACAGCCTGAGGCCAGACTGGGAGAGACCCTACCAACTGTCTACAGCAGAGCTAATACAAGAACATCTAATTCTGGTCCTCTAATTCTCTCATAGTTTCACAATTGTTCGGTGTTTAGATGTAATAGATATTATATATAAAAACAGTTCAATGGAAGGTATACAAAATACATTTATTGAGCCATTTTAAAATCAGTGCATGGATACATTCTCTAGAATGAGACACGCTAGAATTATCAGAACTACATACAGTATACTACTATATCAGGGTTTGACATTAACTTTTTTGCTCACTGGCCAATGTGGCTAGTGGATTTCCGGAGTCACTAGCCATTCAGCCTTTTTACTAGCCACAATTTTGTTACCAGAAAATCAAATTTTTTTCTTCACCATTATACGTTAATGTTTGTTATATCTAGATTTACTTACAAATGACAGCATACACTGTATCACTATAGTAGTAGTCAAGTATTCAGTACTGTTAATATAGCTCCCAATATAAAAACATGCAAACATGAACAGTATATTCTGTTTATTGAACTTAAATTCAAGCCTCTTACCACATGAAATTGAAAAATAACAGATTCAGTACAACTGAACTCATTCTGATATAAAAAAAATACAGCAACTCAGAACATTTATCATTTTAGTGTGTTGTGTACTATTATCAGGTATTATTATTCATTATGTATTATTCTATCAGAATTCTGAGTTAGGACAATGGACTCTGGTCTATCTTGTACTGTTGACTCTTTATAGTGTGAGGTAATTC
Organism: Channallabes apus; assembly: GCA_030522415.1. Taxonomy (NCBI): domain Eukaryota; kingdom Metazoa; phylum Chordata; class Actinopteri; order Siluriformes; family Clariidae; genus Channallabes; species Channallabes apus. Next base: position 32,946,025 of record CM060107.1, read on the forward strand.
AATCAATTGATGAATTTTCTATAATTCAACATAAATTCTAAATAGATCTTAATAGTGATTACTTTTATATATAATCAGTAAATAACCTCTGCGAAAGGGGCAAACATTCTCATCCTGTTGAGAAGCAATAGCCCTTTAAGGAAATGATGCACACACACACAAAACAGGAAGTAAAAGTGTGTGTGTGTGTGGGTGTGTGTGTGTTGTGTGAGAGAGACGTAGTGATGGGAAGTTCGAATCATTTAAGTGACTCAGTTCTTTGAATCTCGTTCATCAAAATGAACGAATCTTTTTTTGAGTCATTTCGTTCATTTGATCAGATTGCGATTGTAATAATTTGATTGCGTTTTCAATAAAAATATCCCCAATACGTCTACATACACAAATTTTGGCTATAGTTCCAGTTATGAAAATAACTGGATGCAACTAAGGACATATTACAATAATCAGAATGAGTAACTCACCATCATATCTTCCAGTCGTTCATTCTTTTAAATCTATTGCACCACATAGCGTCTATGGGGGTCATGTGACAAAAGAATGAACGACTCGAGTTCTGAATATAACATGGAGGTTTTGCGTTACTTTGCGCATTCGCGCCCAATAGAAAATGAACGAATCACTCTCCGAGATACTCGTTCATCTGAGTCATGTTAAAGAGTCGTTCAAAAAGAACGAATCATTTATAAACGACCCGTGTGTGCAATGCATTAAATGTCCAATGTCCTTATTACCTGCCACAGCCGAATTTTACCCGCATTTGGCGGGTGGGCGGGTGCCAATGTCAAGCCCTGTATTATATATATATATGTGTGTGTGTGTGTGTGTGTGTGTGTGTGTAAACTTACATTTGCATTGTCTGTGGTGGTCAGACAAGACAAATCAATGCAATCAGCATGTTTGACGTCAAAAAGCAACTGCCTGGAAATAAACTTACCTTCTTGCCTGCCATGTGGAAGGACTGGGTTCCATTGGGCATCCTTAGTGTCGGTCCCAGACCTGGATAAAAATGGAAGGGCTGCATCAGGAAGGGCATCCTGTATGAAACCTGTGCCAAGTTAACAGCTGCAGCCAAAAGAACAACAACAAACTGTAAAACCTTATTAAGGGAACTTTAGGGCTTGCTGATGGTTTATGGTCTCTTCTGACTTGACTTGATGAGGGGGAAATCCATATCAAGTCAGAAATATTTAAAGAAACACAAAATCTCTGCTCTCCAATGAATATGAATCCTACAAAAAACTTGTGATGTCCTCATCCTTGTTAGATTTTACAGGAAGAGATTAGGTCTTGTTATTATTTTCATTCCGAGCACCACAATTGTATATAAGTTTTAACTATACAAATCTGCAAGACAAATCTTTGTAACATCACTTACTGTACAGCATGTGCTATAATTTATGTGCTGCACCTAATAATGTTTTGCTCAATGTCATAAATGGTACTAATAAACGCGAAGGCCACAGTTCATGATATCGATGACACATACAAGCCCATATAAGCCCGTGTAGATTCTTTGCTTAAAAAAAAAATCATAAGATTTTTTTTTCGCAGTTGCCTGGCAATACCAGATCCCTGAAGTGCTATCCACTAAAGTGTCAATTTTACATCAAAGGGTCTTGTTGTGAGAGGAGAGAGTACAGAACGAAGGGGGTATGATATTGCATTTCAAGGGCTGTATGTGGCATGAATTAGGATTCAATTTCAGGCTTTAGGAGCTACCACAGTTGGAATGCCCGAACACATAGACATGTTTGTCCATATCCCTTATATCACAAGTAGATATGGGGTCAGGTGAATACATGCCCTACTCAGATTTGATCAGAATGATATCCAAATTAAAACATGATATCCAAATGATATGCTAGAATGATATCCAAATCATTGATAAAACATTTGCTAATATCCTCCACATCTGATTTACTGTACCATTAACTTGAAATAAAATTTCCAGCATATACTTTTCCCATAAACTTAGGTATAGTCATCACAAACAGTTATGCAGTGGTTGGACAATGAAACTGAATCGCCTGGTTTTAGACCACAATCATTCATTACTATTGTTCAGGGCCTTCTTATGTGACCAATACAGCATCAATTCGTCTTGAAAATGAGAGATACTGTACAAGTCCTGCACAGTGGCCAGAGAAATTTTGAGCCATTCTTCTTGCAGAATAGTGACCAGGTCACTATGTGATTCTGGTGTAGGAAAACGTTTCCTGACTCGCTCCTCCAAAACACCCGAAATTGGCTCAGTAATATTTAGATCTTGTGACTGTGCAGGCCATGGAAGATGATCAACTTCACTTTCATGTTCATCAAACCATTCTGTCACCAGTCTTGCTGTGTGTATTGGTGCATTATCATCCTGATACATGGCACCGCCTTCAGGATACAATGTTTGAACCATTGGGTGCATATGCTTCTCCAGAATGGTTCAGTAGTCCTTGGCAATGACACACCAATCTACAAAGATTGGGCCTAGGGAATGCCATGATATTGCAACCCAAAACCATCACTGATCCACCCCCATGCTTCCCGTTCGTCATGCAACAGACTGGGTGGTACGCTTCTTTGGGGCTTCCCCCCATGGTACAGTAACTCTCACATTTTCACATTGTCCACAGTCCAAGATTTTTGCTTCTGACACCAATAAAACCGATATTTGGCCTTGGCACGAGTGACCAAAGGTTTGGCTATAGCAGCCCGGCCATGTACATTGACCCTGTGGAGCTCCCGACGAACAGTTTTGGTGGAGAGTTGTGGTGCACACTTAATTCTGCAGTCAGTTGGGCAGCTGTAGTTTTATGTTTTTTGGATACAATCCGGGTTAGCACCCGGACATCCCTTTCAGATTCCTTTCTCTTGCGTCCACAGTTAGTCCTGTTGGATGTGGCTCTTCCTTGTTAGTGGTAAGAGCCATGGATACTGTGGCTCTTGATACATCACAAAGACTTACTGTGTTGGTCACAGATGCGCCAGCGAGACGCGCACCAACAATTTGTTCTCTTTTGAACTCTGATATGTCACACCTAATGTTGTATGCATTGCAATATTTTAAGCACAACTGTGCTATTACTCTGCTAATTAAACCTTCACACTCTGCACATTCCACCCGTAAGAATGAGGATTGGTCACCAGGCTGATCAAATTTAGCCATGAAACCTCCAAAACTAAATTTGTCAGTGTTTCAGTTTCTTTGTGCAATCCCTGTATGTTCACACTTTAAGACAATGACATATACAATAGAAAGAACATTACTGTCATGATATTGGACTATATGCAAATATAATTACTGTGCTCTTTCTTTTGATGGCCTTTTATTTTCCCATTTCCATGTCTAATGAACTCCATTCTAATTATAATATAATACATACTTGAAGTGATATGATGAATGTTTTAGACCCTGTCCTAAAGCAACCATCATTTCATGGCTGCTGGAAATGTTTACTCCTAATGTGCGGGCACTACCTACAAGGTGACATCCGTCTATGAAATCAGCGATGCCTATAGCAATGGGAATAAAATTGACAGCTGAGCTTGTCAAAATAAATCAAATAAATAAATACGGCTGGAATATTTTCAATGAGCAAATACAGTGAAACTGACAGTCTGAATAGAAATCCAGTCAGAATCGACCTCATGTGTCAAATCTGAGTCATATTAAGCAATCTCCAGTTCCTTCTGCCTTTATAGTTATTGCTTTGATTGCCACGTTGATTCAAAATGCTACATTTACATATGAGGCACAGTAACAGATGATGGAGAAAAATACACTCGAAATAATAACATACTGTACCATATGCTTTGTACGTTGTATGACAATTCTGTCAGTGCACCTGCAAACTCAAGCTGTTCTTCAATATTAACGCTCTACTTTAACACTGACTTGTTTTTATTCCGGCTTCCAACTCCTCTTCTATTCATCGCATGCTATAGTTGTCTAAGCAGTAAAAAAAAAAACGCTGCCCTGCTCTCCTTTTATAGACTTCCCACAGAACAGGCATGGAGAAGCTATCCATCCTCACACCAAGGGTCCTATTACTTCATTTCCTCCAGTATGTCTTTTGTGAAAGCCTGAGTTCACATGCACCTCAGGCCAGACAGTCATTCTGTGTGAAACCCAAACACAATGTATCAAAGATTGACCACTGACCCAGCAGTGTGACCCACCCAAGGGATAAATGTTAGGACAACAGAAAAAACCTGACAATTTACTTGTTAGCAACGCCTACAGTTGGCAAAGAAGAATGAGTTCCCTGGATTGCATCATGGTGAAGATGTTCTACAGAATGATTAAAGAAGAAATGATAAAATGAATTGTGCAGAGGGATGAAATGTCGTGGTCGATTCATTTAATAAAAATGGCGTCGCTCTACTGTAGCGACTCAAAAAATAATCACCACACTGTTGCATCTCAAGACCAATCTCTCATATGAAAAGAAGTAAATATCCATGCACAGATTTTAAAATGGCTTAGTAAATGGCTTTTTGTTAGAAAATCATTCAGGCTTGTAATCCTTTGAAACACTGCAAATATTATCAAAGCAGCAAATTCTATTGGTATGGTGGGTAAAAGTGTGCAACAAATGAAGAAGATTCTGTCTCTCTGAGGTCACATGCAATAAAATCAGCATATTCACAGTTGCACAGAAAAGATGCATCAGAAACTCAGTTATTTCTGTTCATGCGACTCCTTTGAAGCAACTCAAAGCAGGTTGTGTATGACACCAAATCAGGTCACGTCATTTCTGATGCTCATGAAAAGCTAAACTCCAAAATCCTTTGTGATGAAACCAACAAAAGACTGCAGCTGTACACATCTAGCTAGAAAGTGTCTTTGATTGTGTTTATGTTCACCCCTCTCTCTGACTCGCTGCTTGCTTCGATTGTGGGCCTCCCACACAGGGCCACAGCATCTCAACATTAGTGAATCACTTCAATAACTAAGACACTTCTATCCTGAGATCTCCAAGCACTGCATGCTTCCAAAAGAAAGCAAAATAGAACACTGTCTACTAAAATATACACACATATTTGTAGGCTTTTCCACAACCTTTACCCTTGCTGAGAATACCAGATGGAAGGCTTTTTCCTAAACTTTCCTCCAAGTTGAAAAAGTGAGCATTCTGTGGGTGTGGAAATTAAATATTAATATTTGTAGAACTGAACCAAGTATTTACCTGTCAACAACAACTATTTGACAATTAATTGTCAAATGTAATTGTGAATTAATTTCATTATTGATTATCAGGTCTATGTTGTGTAGCATACTGCGTCACCTGAGTTCACAAGCAGCGAATCAATTGGTACAGCATGTTTCAGGGCACTAACAGTAATCGGTGATACATTATTTAAACTTACACAATGAACAACCTTAACGTATGATAAGTGTAACTCTTTTTTTTTTAAGTAAGAGCCAACTTCAAAGGTTTGAAGTAAACTCCACAAACTGAAAATGATTAATTTTGCACAACACAACAATAAAAATGCATCTAGCATCTGAGTTAGACAGCCAGTGAATATTGGGTTCCCTTTCAAAGGCTACACTCGATGCTGCGTGAAAACGCTATGGGAACATCTTGTCATGTTGTCGGTTGTGAAGCATGTGTGTATCAAACACGCCAAATTTTGGCTTACTGTATATAACCTCGGTCGGGTGACATTATCTGATGAGACGCACCTGCAGGTTATAAATTTCAGGGTGAACCGGAAGCATTCCTCAGATTCTTTGTCTTCACCTAGTTGTGTTGAGTGTGTCTGTGTTTAAACCAGCAAAATAAGAAGTGTTTAACTCACCGATATGGCAGAATTTTAAACGAGATGTCCCTCCGTGTGATAATCCATATCGGAGGGCGATCTCTACACTTTACTGCTTCGATTAAAGTGCTCGCGTTTTTGGGGCTTAAAATGGGTCCGGCAGAGCTGTGAGAGACGGAGTTAAAACCTCCTATCTCTCACTTCCTCGTTGGATCGGGAAATCCCTCTGTCCGCTCTCAAGCTAGCCCTGCGCTTCTTGTGAATGGGCAAGGATAAACAGCCTCAAAGCGCTTGGAAAACATTACACGGCAGTTCCTGTCAGGTGGCCAGGGGGGCGCTTCCAGGCTAGAGACGCTTCCAGGCTATCTCTCTCCTGGAACATAATCCTCCCTGAAAAGCTAATACTTCCTTTCAGGCTGTGTAGACTTTAATCTTCCCTGGAGGGAAAAGCTTTTCTGGCAGCAGGTCAGGTTGGTGCTCCTTTGCACACCATGGCGGTTTTGCAGGCCTACCAGGCTGACCTGCTGAGAGACTTGAGCACTGGCCGGGCTCTTCAAGATAGGGCGTATTGGAATTACGCCGGGCCACAGACTTTTCTCTGCGTGCAACAAGCAGACGGCTCGTGTTATCGGCTGTTTTATGGCTGAAATGGTTTTTGCGGGGAGGCACTTGTGGCTGAATCTCAGCCGCATCAAGGATAAGGATCGTGACATTCCTCTTTGATGCCGCTATCTTGCCTTTCGGCCTGTTTGGCGATATTATTAACTTGGTCGCCACTAAGTTCATGAGGCGAAGTTATATGAACAAGCCTTCGAGAAATTCCTTCCCCACCGTGCTCAAGAGTCGGGACTGTCGGCCACTCAGTCTCGACCGGGTCTGACTCTTGCGAGGCGTGAAACACATGGAGAGTGTTCTTGAGCCGCCCACCCCCTCGTAAAGATTGGGGTGCGACGTGCCTCACAATCCGCCTCAAAAGAGGTCAGACTGGCATGTTGTCTTCTTTACAAAGAAGCCCTGAGGTTCATGTGCCCAGGACCATGGGGGTGGCCCCCCCAATGGGTAGAGGCACACATAATTCCTTTCAAGAATGAAGTGTTCTCCCTGACACCCCCAGGAGGTCGGTGTTTTGCTCCGCCACCACTGGTGTTTCGGGCAATACCAGTCTCCAATAAAGTGTTCTTTCCTGCCATGCTTCAAGATGCTGAACATCTAACATCCCCCCCGTTTAACCAAGCCGCCAAGACTTTTGTCCTTTTTGAGAAACTGGCAGCGTGGAAGCTACTACCAAGTATGTCTCCTTGGGTACTAAGCACTGTAGAGAGAAACTACAGGATTCAGTTCTCACATCACCCTCCGTGTTTCAATGGCGTGGTCTCCACTTCCATGAAACCGGAATGTGCGCATCTGCTGACAGAAGTTGCTGGGAATGGAGCCATGGAACATGTTCCCCTACCAGACAGTGAGTCAGGCTACTACAGTCGGTATTTCTTGTTCCCCAAGAGGAACGGGGGCTGCGTCCAATTTTTAGATTTTGCGGGCTGTACCAGTATCTAAAATGAATAAATACAACTTCAAAATGTTGACTGTCAAAGTGATTGCTCTCAAATCCTACCAAGCGATTGATTTGTGACAATCGATTGAAGGACGCTTCCTTTCATATATAAATATTGCCACAACACAGGAGGCTCCTGAGGTTCGCTTTCGGGGGCGACGCTTACCAGTATCGGGTCCTTCCATTTGGTCTAGCTCTGTCACCCGCACATATATAAAATGCATGGATGTAGTTCTGGCTCTTACGACTCCAGGGCATCCCTATTTGAATTACATAGACAATTACATGTCACCCTAGCTCATCTTTGTTTCTGAGGATTGAGACCCAATGCCACGAAAGCGTGCTTTTTCCTGGTCAGAGATCTTAGCTTTCATGGCAGCTGTATCCACAGTGACACCTTTGGGCCTTCGGCACATGAGATCATTTCCGTTGTGGCTAAGACAGGGGATTTCACTCTAGGGCCAATCCCTAATAAGGATTACGCGCCAGGTGCTTCGTACCCTTGCTATGTGTTTCAGACCCTGGTTTCTGAATTTGGGTCCCACTCTAAGTTCGTCTTGTCGTCACAGATGCTAACGACAGATGCTTCCCTCACGGGCTGGGGTGCGGTCTTAGATGACCGTCCAGCCAAAGGGAGCTGGAGAGGCCTTCTTCTCACGCGGCACATCAATTGCCTCAAAATGATGGCTCTATTTCTGGCCCTAAAGCACTTCCTCCAGCAGTTGAGAGGCTACCATGTCCTAGTGCAGGGGGACAACACTATGGCAGTCTCATATATTAATCGCCAGGGCGGACTGTGCTCGCGCCGCTAAATAGCTAGCGCACCAGGTTCCTGTCCCACACTTCCCACGTGTGGTCTCACTTCGCCTCTAGGAATCAGGGCTCATTCAACCAAGGGGATCGCCTCATCTATTGCACTAGTAAGAGGTATTCCCCTGCAGCAAGTGTGTGACGTGGAGGGTCGGTCCTCTCCGGACACATTTGTTAGATTTTAGTCTGAATGTTCATGCTACTCTGGGCTCACGGGTCCTCGAGTCAGCTGCCCAGACATAGTTCTGAGACCTTCTCGGCCTTGTGCGCACACGCTACACAACCATGGGGGCCCAGACACTTGCAGTGCGGCGACGTTGGTACTCTCGTTCCCATAGCATTTTCACGCAGCATCGAGTGTAGCCTTTGAAAGGGAACATCTCGGGTTACTTTGCTGTAACACTGTTCCCTGAAAAGGCGGGATCGAGATGCTGCGTCTCAATGTCGCACTGCCTACATGACCGGACGTCCGTTCAGACAAATCAATCTGAGGAATGTTTCCGGCTCACCCCTATTTATATCCTGCAGGTGCGTCTCATCAGATGACGTCACCCGACCGAGGTTATATAAGCCAAAATTTGGCGTGTTTGATACACACATGCTTCACAACCGACAAGATGACAAGATGTTCCCATATCGTTTTCACGCAGCATCTCGTTCCTTTTCAGGGAGCAGGGTTACAGCAAAGTAACCCTGGACGATTTATTTTGACCATTTGATCTCATTCAACAGTTTAGAGCATTCGTCCATTGGCTAAACTGATTTGTGTGATAGTAGAAATATTACAATAATCAGATTTTTCATAAGGGCTCTAATCTGAGGTGCCATAAACTGGTGATTTCTAAGACTGGCAACTCTAAATGAACATCTCTGCTTGATGGGTTTTTTCAAATGCACTTGACAATACTGAACTATTCCTGAACGTCTGACCTTCCTGTCTTAAAATAACGTCTCACTAGTATTGTTCTAGAATGTAGGAAAAAAATCCTAACTTGTGTCCAAATTGACTGGTACTTTGTGCACACAAACATATTGTCTCATGATCTACAGTATGCTGCTTGTATTCATGGTCATGCTGGGCCTGCAGTCTATCCCCAAGGACTTAGAGTATGAGGCGGGATATACCCTGGATGGGGTGACGATCCATTGCAGGGCACACACTCACACGTTTCACACACTACGGGCAATTCTTAAATGCCAAATAGCCTAACCTGCATGTCTTTTGACTGTGGGAGGAAACATGCAAACTTCATGCATACAGGACTAAGTCGGGAATCGAACCCAGACTGAGTGCTAACAACTAAGCCATCATCCCACCCTTTAATAAATTTTTTAAAATATATTTTATGATATGTCTTTATCAAATACTGTAGTTTTGCTCTGAAGAGGTCTTTTCAGCCTCCTCTTACAAACAACGGGTAGTACAGTAACATGATTTTAAATGCACATCAAATTATTCTCAAGTGTATAAAATGTAACCAAGCAAGTAAAAGAGTTCAAAGAGCATAGCAGAAAGCTGCTACTCTCTCAAAACACTGCCATGCAAATACACTACAAAGAGCTAATAGATAGTAACGCTCAGTAAATCAGCTGCTGATGAGGTTAGGCCAAGCTGCACGAATTACACATTAAGACCACTTTCTAAAAGTTGAAATACCTTGGCATAGCATTTGGGATTAACATGCACAGATCAGATCTCACACATTATATAAATGTTTCTCTTTGTCATGTGGACATAAAATTATATGCTTCAAAATTACATTTAAATATTCCATTGTAACTCCATTTGAAAGGGGCGTGGTGTTGTAGTGGTTACAATTTCTGCCTCAGGTCTGTGTGAATGGAGTTTGCATGTTCTCCCCTTGCTTCTTGGTGGTTTCCTCCGGTTTCCTCCCACATGCAGTTTAGACTAAATTGCGTTCCGAAATTGCCCATAGAGTGTAAATGAGTGCGAGTGTGTGTACAGTATACTGGTTGTGTGTGCCCTGCAATGGATTGGCAGCCCATCCCCATGCTCCCCATGACCCTGTTCACAGGATAAAGTGTACAGATTATGATGATGATGAACTCCCCTGAAATCATAAAATCATCAATTTCAAATAATCACTCTCTATAAGAAGAAAAACATCTCACACAACTAGAAAGGGCAAAGGCAGCTGGTGTTTAGTCCTGTCTGCCAAGAACAGGAATTTAATGCTACAGTGGGCATAGGCTCGGTTACACTAGAAGATTTAAAAATCTTTTTTTTTTTTACAACATTCATCAATGCATTTCTGATTCAGTTTTTTCATATTACAGCTTGTTTTAGAGACTGTCTTAACATATTTTAAGATATGAGTTTGATCTGAACATTAACTGAAGCTCTTAAGCTGTATCTACATAATTTAATGCATAGTGTTACTGCCACCTGATTGGCTGACTGTATAATTGCTTCAGTGTGCACTCACAGCTGTTTCAAATATGATGAGTCTATAACAAAGAGCAATCATTTCCCCTTCTTGGTCAAGTATAGTGTCCTTCCCCTTCATTTCTTTCATTAGCTCATCTGCCTAGCTTCTGGATTGTGAATGAGTGAAAGTAGCAAACAGACACAGAGAAGAAATCCAGTATCACTGAGCAAGGATTTTACTTCGAAAAACCGAATTGGACAAGAGTAGAGTGTCTTTATTAGTACATTATATAGTACGTATATTGTGTTTAGTTAATTTTATGTCATGATTAAAGGAAATGATTTTACAATTTGTAATAAATGAAAAGAAACAAACTTAATAAAAAATGCCTTTCTTTCTTTTCTGCACAGGCACAGTAATTGGGGAGATATTTCTATGTCAAATGTAGCTGTTATTGTGGAGTCACGTAAACTTATGAATCATAATAAGCCATATTTCCAGTGGCAGTAAAACTTTTTTTGTTTTATGCAAACACTCCCAACTTCCTGTTGAAAATTTAATGCAGCAATGTACCTGGCACAGCAGTACTATAACATTGAAGTTGCACAGTCAGGGAAATTTTTCTGCAGGTTTCTCCTCTACATGACAATTTGGGTCAATATTTCAGCCATGGACCGGCCTTTTTCCCCCTATTAACATGCAATTAGAGGCATAGGTGGCTCAATGTGACAGCTACCACCCTTGAAATAAGCCCTGTTAATCTAATTGCATTCCTAACCCTGACCTTTAATCTTTTAAAATGTATTACTCCTGTACAAGTCATGGATCATATCTAAGCAAAGCTGATTTAAGTCACTACTGTTGTATTTTAAACACAGGGTATACAACAACACTGCAATGAATTTGGACATATAGATGTACAGAAAAACCGTGATGGTGTTACAGGTGCTTTTGTAGGCTTGCTTATTGTGTACAAAGAAATCAATCGATATTCACACACTAATAAGCTCACAATAAAGCACACCATGGCTTACCACCACTCATGAGGTTTAGTGATTTTATATTTGATTACAGCGAATGGTTAGGATAAATGACTCCACTGCTGCATCAGCATCCTCTGCATGTGCATATTTCATGATAAATGAGTTCAATTGTGAATTCATTTGTTTTTTAGGTGAATACACCATTTAAACCCATAAACAACAAATAAATTGCAAAAGCAGTATACTTTTCAATTAAAGTGGATAATTCAATTTGCATACCCATTCATGGTATTCAGAGGTTTTAGAATATTCTCAAAATGAAGTGCTTTGAAACACAGCCATGAAAAGTGATGAGAGCTGAAGAGCAGGTTGAGTCACGTGTGAAGGAATGGCAGAAACAAACGTTTTCCACTGATTATGGTGTTTGTATTGGGAGAACAAATTATGAGTTATTTGCCACGTTGCAGCAGGAAAGGATTTGTTCACTTGTCATTTTGAGTTTGTGTTATTGCTCGCAATAATTATTGTGTTTTGATTGCTTCTTGACCAACTGACTATCATGCTGTGTGTTAGCTGCTATCGATCAATACCAGTTAATACATGATCTTGATAAACACTGTGATTTTCATCAGTGTGTAAAAGAAAGGAGAGAAAATGAAGAAATATTTGTTTTTGCACCAAGTATTGACTTCACATCAGCAAATACAAAGTGCCAGCTTCGGGTGTTTTCACAGTATGATAACCCAAATTAAAAATATCACAGGTTTATGCTTTATTGGTATTGTTATTTTTTTATACAGGGTGACTTAACAAATCTCAGTTTATTCAGGTAGAGACATAATGAAGTGAACTACAATAATAAAATACATTCCATTCATTCCTATTACTCAAATACACAGGCAAACTGTAAAGATCTTACAATACAGAACAGTTTTTACATTTGTACAGTACGTCTGTAGCTGAACACAACATGAATGACACGTGGCAAAACCTACTGACTGCTGTAAGCTATTTGAAGTGCACCACTAGTTTTACTAGTACTCATTGTACCATGATAGCACATAAGCATATAAGAAAATGAAATGAGTAATAGGAGTAAAAATTGTAACATTGTTACATAAACATGAGACGAGGCAAGCAAGTATGGAACAGGCTTCTCAAGACGTGTAATTTGTCCTTCCACAGCGCCGCAGCTATTCTGCATGCAACCTCACATGACATTTCCTAGCTAGTTGCTCTCATCATTCATCTTTTAGATATCCACTACTGCTTTCCATGAATTTTTAAACAATTAAATTATTAAACAAACGGGCATCATCTAAAGCTCAATGGACATCTCTAAGAAACTGGGATTCCTCTAAACTCAGGCAAACATTCAATAAAAGTTGCAGTGTGAATCTACAGCTCAGAGCACATTGTTAATAACTATCTGTAAAATAATGTGATATGGCAGATGCACATTGCCAATTTTAAAAATGAACTTTCATGATTGTATAATTTTCAAAAAAAAAAAAAAAAAAAAAGCGCATTCATTAATTTGGTCTTTTTCTATACTCCTTATCATTTACAAGAAGCCTGGAGCCTGTCCAAAGAGACTTTGGGCACGAAGCAGGCTACACCCTGGACAGGGTGCCAGTCCATCGCAGGAAACACACACGCACTCATTCACACACTACAGCCAGTTTGGGAATGCTAATTAGCCTACTCTGCATGTCCTTGGACTACAGGGGGAAACCAAAGTAACCAGGGCAAACCCTCCCAAGGCGTGGAGAACATGCAAGCTCCATACACACTCAGACCCAAGGTTGGAATTGAACCCTCGACTTCAGAGGTGCAATGCCATAGTGATAACCACTATACCAGCAGGCCACACAGCATGCACGCACGTGCACGCACACACACACAAACCCCTATGTAATACCACTTTACACATGTTAGAAAGCATTTATCTACTGTACATTAATAACATAAATAACAGTCAGCAATCTCAGGTTTTTATGTACAACTGTTTTGCTGGTATTTTGACAGCAAATTGATGGATAAACAAGTCAGCAACCCACAGCACCTAGAGCACCCACTGCAAAGTAAATATTTTAATGATATGGCTGATGAGTGTATATTATATGATTAATTGAACAGTTTTGAATATTCACCTAGAGCAGTGCAAAAAAAAAAGTTCCAAGTATAACAAAAATTTAATTGAACTCTTTGATTACATACCTTTGCATTTTTCCAGGATTTCATACACATACTAGCACACATACTAGCACACACACACACACACACACACACACACACACACACACACACACACACACACACACACACACACACACACACACACACAGAGTCTGGTGTTCCCATTGAAATCAAATGTTCCCATTTGATTTCATGTTCAAAATATATTTTTGCTTTAATAAAACACTGTGACTCAGATAACAATAAATTCTGAATATGAATGAATAAAAGACGGACACAGTTATACAGCATAACTACAGTATATACATATAGCTTAATATTTAGCAACCTTTAGATGCTCCTGTTTATGAAAGTGTTTTTTTTCCCTGTGTCCTTCAGAGACTGTACAGTAGTCCCAGCTTATTTATTTCAGTTCTGAACTATTAGGATTATTCTGTAACTACAGAGAGGACTCAGGACCCACCTTTGATTACATTTAAATCCTATGGCATAGCAGTTCCCAATGGGTTAAATAATGGGGATTATTGCAATTAAGTAATGCAATAATAAAGCAACATTATAAAGGTTGTTAAAGTAAAGTAAAATTATTAGGTCTGATTTAAGAGGACAATGTATAAGAATATTACATAAGGGAAAACACCAGAAAAACAGGAAAATGTAACGAGTTAAAAAAAAAAAAAAAGGTTAACCCTAGTGATACATGTGTAAAACATCTCAAAGCAATTAAAGAACACACAAACAGGGATAAAGTGTGTGTAGGTGATTATAAGCAGGAAGTGACGGTGCTGTGCTGAATAGCTGTATTCTTTTTGAAAGGTCACTAAGATTACAGACAATTACATACTTGACTAGGATTGCCACCTACACTACTTAAAAAACAATGGTGAGTGGCAAATTTTTCTCTCTATACAAAAATACAAGAGGACCCGCCCCAATTCGTGACTTAGGTTATAATAAGCAGCATTACGCTTTATTGTTCAATACAGGACAGGTAGTAACTCTATCCATGACAGAAATGTGGTCATACTGCACTTGAAATCTAAATGGCACGCGATAACTCTAGAACACAACTGTACCAAAGGTAAGAAGTTCTGTGTTAAATCTGACTTACTGTATACTGTATATCCTCCAAATGCCAGAGTTCCCATGTTGAGCTCAGCTTTTTTTTGGGTTTTGTGTCATGTCCTATCATGCTTCTATCTGGGCATCAGCACTTATATTGGCTACATAGACAAGACGAATGTCAGAAATGTGGAGAAGTGCATCAAATATATCACCTCAGTACATTCTTTATAGTGGAATGCTGTCAGATCCTGATTGCAAAGACCAATATACTTTCGCAAAGGTGTTAATAAAAAAAGTGTTTGTTTTTTTTGTCCTGTGCCCTTCAGACACTGGTCTTCCTAATCAAAATAGTTTTACATAGATTGAATGGAAGATGCTTTTTTTTTTTTTTTTTTTCATCAAAATCTTATCATAGATGAACATAATGGTAAAAAAGTAACATAAAAAAGATAGACAATTTTAACAACAATTTGAATTTAAATTGATTGACACATTTATTGGATTATTGAAGACCAAAGCTTCTTAGTTCTGATACATTAGGATTTCTATAGGGAAGTCCCTCATCGTCTATACGGCTTTATGCTGTATTCAGGGATGCATGAGACAGGGTACACCCTGGACAAGGTACCAATCCATCGCAGGGCACATACACATACAATCACACACTCATTCACACACTACGGGCAATTTGGGAACGCCAATTATCCTAACCTGCATGTCTTTGGACTGTAGGAGGAAACCGGAGTACCCGGAGGAAACCTATCAAGCACGGGGAGAACACGCAAACTCCATGCACACAGAGAGATGGGAATCAAGCCTGGCCGGGAATCGAACCCGGACCCTGGAGGTGCAAGGCGACAGTGCTAACCACTACCCCACTGTGCCACCTGGTACATATGCTATAATAGTTTAATAATCAGCTTCAACAGGTGGTGTGTATTATTCTCTTATTTGAGATTGCATTTCTATGGCTGTTTTATTCAGCTTTTTAATTGAAAAAGAAACTACAAATTAATTGTTAGGATTCCAACCTAAGGCCCTCCCCATCGATCAGTTAGGCAACCTGTTGATCATCAAACCCGTTTGTGCTTGTTGAACACCTGATTTCAAAACCCTACACATCCCTACACCTCATTTGCTTTTATAATAACTTCTATTCTTCTGGGAAGGTTTTGCACTGGATTATTTACTGTATATGGAGATTTTTCCTTTCAGCCACAAAACCATTAGTGAGTGAAGGCACTTGTGATGTGTGAAAGTGTTAGTGATTTTGTTTGAGAGCATTAGTGATCCAGAGTGAGGAGGCCTGGGATGCAGTTAAAGTTCCAGTTCATCCCAAAGGTCAGTGAGAAACTGACGCAGATCATGTCAGAAGATCAGGCCGTTGATTAGTATACTGGTGATAATGAATGCCGAGTGGTTCCAATAGATGAGAGGGGAAATGAGGTTGCTGCTGAATTTGTAACATAAACAACCACTTTTTTAATTGTATCTTAAGAGCCTTGCAGCCTGTCACAGGAAAACATTTCTTCCCATATCTTTTATTTAATCTACATGATGTATTTTAGTTTGATATTTAGAAATGAGAGGTGGCTCAAGACCTGTGCACAGTGCTGTATTTTTGTTCATGCAGTATATTTCCTTGAATACTTCCTGATACCACTTAAATAAAAATTATTTAAGGATGATGCATAGTTTTTTTCCTGCAAAACTAATAGGAATAGTGTGTGGTAATGATGGTGAAGAATGTAAGTCTGGACCAGCCTTTGATTTCATATTGCATCCAAAGTCACTGGCACCCCAGAGGTTAAACATGTGATGTCACTAAGTTGGTAGCTCTTGACTGGAAGCAATAAAGTTGGTGATTTTGGTGACAGCAGAGATGTTTAGAATCAAAGGGTAAATTATCTGGGTGATTTAAAAGCATACAAGCAACATAAAAAAAACCTACAAGAAAATCAGAACATTACATGGGAAAAACAAGATAACATCATAGAAAAAACTAACATATTGTAAACAGGTGATTATAAGCAGGCAGTGCTGCTGATTGTCATCCAGAATTCCCATTGCAATGCACCTCAAAATTAAAAACAGCACTATGTGTCTGGTTACCGTGCAATCAGAGTATAGTTCTGAGACATGGGCCCTAAAGAAAGGCACAGGTGAGCTTCAGTATGGCATGCTACATGCTAATGAAATAAAAAGCTTGTGTAGAATAGGCACATGATTGATTTTATGTGCTTAAACCTTGTACGGCTGGAGTGACAGTCAATAGAGTCAATAACGTCCATACAGTAAAAGTGTTGAGTCTCTTCTAAGCAGAGATAACAGATCCATAGGACAATCTGCAGAGAGGGTTTGAAAGGATAACGCATACAGTATATGGCATTCTATTAAGAGTTATGCTGATCGTAGCAATACACTAATAGACTCATAAACCTTCCCTGTCCTAGACAAGGCCTTTTAGCCAATGTCATTTATTTGTGCAGGGTGAGAAGGGTAGGATGCTTTTTAAGCAATGACCCTGACATATTCGCTTAATGTATCACAGCGTTCACCATTATTGAATCAAACTGCTGGAAGCAAGATTTCCCCCTGCAATCTTTTCAATAACATGTAGCCGACTCACAGCCACATTTCCGTTTAAATGGCTGCTTATGCGTCGATGTACTGCTCATTTTTTCAATTTAGTCCATGTAGTAATCATGTAATCGATCGTCTGAATCACCAATTTGGTGCCAAATCCTTTATACAAGGGCAAACAAATAAAAGATAGCCTGCAGGAGACAGAAGGCACCCATAGATGATAAAAATGAAATTGTTCAGTGTTTTAAATATATTTATAAAAGGGTTGTGTGCAGTGAATCTAATGACGAACGCCTTTAGCAATGTCATTAAATAAATTTAACAAGCAGCTATAACTACTGAGGCATATAAAATGTATGCACACTTGTTTCGTGCATAATCTAAACAATTCTTGCCCAGAAAGTAATCTTTGGGTTTATTTTCAGAATGAGAATGAAAAAAAAAAAAAAAAAGTCCAGGATCAGAAAGTATGACAATCAGCTGAACAGTGCTGCAATTTTACCACCAAGTGCATTTCTCATGACCTCCAGGGTGAAACAATTCTGCAGGACTAAAACAGCCAGGCAAAGACTGACTTATAAAAGTTATATGTGCAAGCCAGCCAGGCACGGCTGACTAATAAAAGTTATATGTTCATGGAGGCAATTCCATAAAAGTTTGACAGATACATTTGTTTCTCAAACGATGCACTTACATTTAGCTCTTCCAAACAAAGGCAAGTCCGAAGGCAGAAGAGCAGGAGGCTACTCCTACATTTAATTTTGTTTATCATCACAAAAACACATTTTATCATTGAAATAAAGGCTACTTCATACATGAATGCTCCTTATAGGAAAAAAACATAGAGACAACAAACTCAAGCTCAATAGCATAAGCTAACCTGATCAGGAAGCCAAATAGTAGTAGAATAGTATTAAAGCCAAATCTAAATATATAAACACAAAGACAAATAGCAAGATATTCCTAATAGCACCAGAAAACAGTCCCTATTTTGAACAGTAATTTGGTATAATCAGGGTTAATGTTTGTTTTATTGTTAAGTTGATTTTTTTTTCTTTCCATTTCTTTAAACACAACTGCCATTACTAGCAGTTACTAGGTGCATCACTAAACTGGTTCAAGGTTCCAGTGATATTTTAAACAGTGACAAAAACAAACATTTGTACTACAACAGAATTTCTCCTTCTAAAACTTGAAGACTAAAACTAAAACAATGGATTTTATTCTGTCATGTGAGTGTTCATAAGAGCCATCCTTACGATAAAAAGCAAAGTAGCAGGGCAGGACTACTTGGCTAACAATGATTAAAGGTGTAACAGCAAACAAGCTTGATAACACATTGGCTAATATAAAAACATAGCTGGATGACACATTGTTACCGAATTTTCAATGCAACTGGATATGTCACTTAGCAAATCACAGTGCTAATGAAATGTTCAGATGAGATTTTCTCACAAATAATTTTTTTTTAGTAAGCAGCACATTCAAGAAAATATAGTTTAGCCATATTCAGCATACTATATGAAACTTCAGCATACTATATGAAAGATCAGTCACTGACATTAATGCTCAACTGTTTCTCACGCAAATCAAATATTAAACCAGAACAGTGTTGCCAAGTCTATGTCGAGTGTATGTCACTATGTTGTGTGTATGTATAGATTTTCACGAACAGAACTTGTTGGAGACAAGTTATCTGTAGATTTTCAAGGATCAGACATTTCACTCAACTAAATGTTCATGGGAACGATTGCAGTGGGTTCAATTGCAGGGATTGTCATTCATAGACAATGAATTCATAGTCTTCAGTTTAAAAAACATTCACACTACTCAAATGTTTTACAGAGTTTGAAGTTTTCTGTAAATGTCAATCGATTTTTTTGACTACATTCACGAGAAATTTCATTGCAAGTCTTGATTTGCCTCATGTACGATACATTTTTATCATAACAGTGCTATCCACACCTTCCGCTTGTGTGAGCTCACAGATGGCCCTGATTGGCTGTAGAGCTGTGATTAATGTGGGAGCACTAAGTACAGTACCTCTCATCCCTCCTTGACTAATCAGCTTTCTCTAGACCTCTGGCTGCAAAAGGTTACAGCATCACCTGGGAATCGAACTCGCGATCTCCGGATGATAGGGCGAGCACTTTACCGCTGCGCCACTCAGAGGCCCCTTTCCCAATTTTTATTATTATTTTTTAAATACTGTTTTCACTTTTTGTGAAAAATAGATCAATGAAATGAGTTCTATTATTTATTTTAAAGTAAAAATCTATTTTGAACTATACCAAATGTGCCACCAATTTACTTGCATTTACACGTGTGACCTTTTAGCTAGAAGTCACAGAATGCATTCTTTTATTTACTATAAATAATTTAAATGCTAAATTTAAAAAATGGAATAAAAAATGGATAGTGTTCATACACCTATAAAAAGTCTTTTAAAGACAAAAAGCCATATACTAACTTATATCTTACAGTATATAATGTCTAATGTACTAACGTACATACCTGACAGTGATTAATACATTTTAAGTATATATTTAATGTATTATAAGTACATTACAGCTATTTTTATTGTATTACAAATACATGATTAATATACTATGAATATATTCTTATTGCAGCAGTAGCATGCTGTTATACTTCTGGACAATTACAAATACTAAAAAAGTAGACTTTATGGTTAATACAAATATACTTTATTGTATCATACAGTACACACAACCTTCTATAATATATATATAATACTGTATTGCAAATGTATTACCAGTATACTAAGTGTTTAGGCTAATTTACAAATGCTAAATGTATTTTCTACACTACAGTATAACATGTTTTACATTACTGTACATCAGTAATTATGAGGCAGATTTTATTCATGTCTTCAACAGATTTAATTTGCACAAGGTTACGAAAAAGCACTACTATAGTTTATTTGTGTTCAACAAAAGTCAGGTTGTCTTACAAACACACAAACTAAAATTTAAACGGTTGTGTGAACACAGACAGACATTAGTATTAGAATCTACAGGTACAGTATTAGTTTAAACCTGGTGTGTTGATTCTGTTACACAGAGACTGAAAACAGGCCGAGAGCTACGGAGCCATTATACCACAAGCAAAGTACATGAGATTTAGGAATAACACATTACACAATACATTCTATAGGTTAAAGTATGTACTTACCTAACAAAAACCGTTAAATTTACCTTGTGCCGATGAAAATAAAATAATAACGATAAGAACAAACGCACGCGATGATGTAGCTTCAGCCGTTAATTCAAACTAGAAGTGGAGAACTGGGGAGCCAATCAGAGAACAGACAGTCCGAATCTGCCCGCCTCCAGTCTCTGATTGGCTGGTGGGGCGCTGTCTAGTCTCCGGTTGTTGGAATAGTTGTTCCAACAGAGTTCACAACGCTGCTGCAGTTAGTGTAAGTGTAGCTTTATGACAGTGAGCGGACAGAAGTGTGAGAGAGTGCAAACATAAATTATCTTGAACGCCAAAAGTGATTTTCAGCGCGCAAGAACGAGTTTGAGATTGCGCGCGTGAGGGAGAAATTCAGCGTGCAAAAATGAGTCTAAAAGCACGCGCACGAGAGAGAGTAGTGCACTAAATATAAGTACATATTAATAAGTACATTTAAATTTAATTGATAATATACTGAGACTACCGTATATTAAAAATTGTATTCTAATGTATACTTTCTGTACATTTGTACAATGATTATTTCGAGCGTATTTTTTAAATATACCAAAAATACATTGAAAAACAAGTTTAAATAAGTATACTTTGGAAATTAGACCAACCTTTCACTTAAAGTATATTTTCCAATAATATATTTTTAGAAAGTGTACTACAATACAATTATATTAAAGTATATTTAAAGTTTAATTCTAAAATTTGGTAAAAGCATGATGTTAGTATACTTTTTATATATTAACTGATGGTACAATTTTTTGTTAGTATATTTGCAATGTATTATCGAGGATTTCAATATATTTGTAATCCACTAAAGTGTATTTTTTTTTCACTGGGGTATCTTTCACACACATTAATAATAGTAATCAAAAGACCAGTCTTCATTCGCACCCAACAAACCTAACACAGAAAATGGTAAACTCATTGCTTGTGCCTTTAGCCCACACAGTCTATCTATCTACTTCTACACCATCCCCAGGGAGCGCTATTGATTTCCCAGTTATTAGAGACACCAAACTATTGAACATCAGATGACAGTGTGTGGGTCCATGAATGCTTCTCCCAAACGGGCTTGCTGAGCTCTGTTTGTCAAAGGGCTTGAGACATTTTCCCTAGAATCTCATCTGCAAAGTAAAATTAAAAGAAAAACGCATTGTGCTGTGTCTACCCATGGTTAATGGTGCTGCAGAAAGATTTGCTAGCTAGAGGGAAACTGAGAAATTGGCTTCCACACAAAATTCACAGGGAAGGTATGGTGCTCATGGCTGCATGACATAATGGGGTAAGTTGTGTGTGGCTATGAAAGATAGAACAGGAAATTGGATGCTCTATTATTTAGCAGTGCTAGATAAAACACAAAACACCAAACATAATATAGTGATATGTATTTTTATCAATAATAATAATAATAATAATAATAATAATAATAATAATTATTATTATTATTATTATTATTATTATTATTATTATTATTATTATTATCATTATTATTATTATTATTATTATTAGAAGAAGAAGAAGAAGAAGAAAAGAAAAAATTGGGTTTTTTACTGAATATGAACATTCATTGCTAAGAAATGAGAATATTAATTATTCTCATATTATTATCATTATATTATATTCATTCTACAGGATATTGTGGATCTTGAAATGAAACGTTGTCAAAACCTCAATAAAGAGTCTTAGATCACAGGTTTCTTACAAGGCTGTATTACAGTATTGCTACTTGGAGACAATGACAGTTTAAATTGGTGCAGGAGGTAGCGTTGCCAGCTTACAGCTTGGAGATTTGCATGTTCTCTCCATGTCTGTGTGAACTGCTGCCCCATTCATTCCAGAACCGCAGCAACACTGATCGGTATAAAGCAGTTATATAAGATGCCAGAATAAATTTAAAATGAGCTTAAAGTTTAAAACAAGCATGTACTTTTACATGTAAAAAAAAATAATAATAATAATGAATTGTGGCAAATAAGTGCTTTGTCTAAGAAAACTTACTAATGTACATTCCAGCCGATAGTTTTAACTTCAATTAGTTTAAACAGCTGATGTATTTCAAAGGAACACTTTTTTTTGTGAAACTTGGCTGTGTATATTGACTTGAAAAGGAGCAATTAAAAAGAAATCAATAAATTGGAACAAATAAGGCTAGGTATTAAGACTAAGGAAATTAGTAACCGGCACGCTGTAGTGGGTGAGCTGCATTACTGGATCTAGACTCACAGTATGTAACTCAGACATGCAGTGAATGTGCTTGGGAATAGTTCATGAATTCATTTTCATCAACTACCTAACATGAGTACAAAGCTAATTGGTGATATAGTGACAGCAAATTAAATGCTGGGCACATACACACACACACACACACACACACACACACACACACACACACACACACACACACACACACACACCCTATGTAATACCATTACTTACTAAAACTCTTTGATTACTCCTTCCTGAACAACACTCGAAGTGTTCTTTCAAGGTCAGGAAGGACTTTAAAAGAGGTGTTTTAGCCAAGCAACTCCTTTTCAGGTCTAAGATCTTTCTCAGGATTGATTTTGTTTAGCATAGAGTTAATACAGTGGATATAAATTGGGAACGTTTTAAAGAAAAGTGATTTCCAGTAGGGCTGCATGATTATTTTGAAACATACCTGTACTATACTACAACTGTGATTTAAACTGTGATATGTATGTAACTATTAAATGTTCCATTTTGTATTCACATGTATTAACTTATGGCGCTTTTCCACTGCATACTGTAGTACGGCACGACACGGTTCAGTTCAACTCACTTTTGGGGGGTTTTCCACTGGGAACAGTACATGGTACCTGGTCCTTTTTTTAGTACCACCTCAGCCGAGGTTCCAAGCGCGCCGAACCGTTACCAAAACGTGAAGTGTAAACTCTGCTGGTCATTGATTGGCTACGTCATTGGCTTACTACGTCATTACTGCGTCACCGAGCTTGCGACATGAGACACAACAGAACCGCTATATTTAGAACAGCCAGAGAAGGATCGGACGCACCTTTTTGTATTAACCAAAAATTTTCTTTGGCTGCCATCAGCCTCTTTTGAAACAAACTCCTTCGTCTCGCTGTTAAAAACATCCACATGCCGAGAATGAAGAACACCATGCCCACTCTAAAGCGTTACTAAACTGCAGTGGAAGCGCAAACCGAGCCGAACCGAAGTGAGTTGAACTGAACCGTGTCGTGCCGTACTATGCAGTGGAAAATAGGCAATAGGTTAACAGTGAATAATTAGACATTATCTTATTAACAGTATGTTTGGCATTATTTATTTATCAACTCAAAGTTATTTAAAAATAAATATAATATAATGCTTAAAAAAATATTGATAAACTCTACATAAACTCATGTCTATGTGTATATTACCTATTAAAAACCACTGGCAATCCATTGCACAAAAAAATACAAAACAAATATCAGCAATATACAGTAGGTCTGTAACAATGGTCATGTGAAAAGCAAACAGTGAAATGGTATCTCATAATCTCATTTTGAAAAACCTGGATTGCAATTTAAAGATCAGATTAAACACCAACTTTGCAAAAATAACCAGAAGATCTGTAACAAAAATTAAAAAAAAAAATACAAAATGCACATCACAGTTTTCATCACAACATTTATAACATTTGTCAGACGCTCTTATCCAAACAGATTTCCATTTGATCTCCTTACACATGTGAGCAGTTAAGGGTTAAGGGCCTTGCACAAGAGGCCTTGAACCAAGTTCAGCACTAAATCTGGGTTTTGTCACTTCTCATCTTATTGGATGAATTAGTGTTCATATTTAAAGTACAGGTAAACTGGTGTGTTTTAGACTGATCAAGCACTACACAATTTGCTGATCAGTTCAGAGTTGTATCTGATTTGTCAAAATTGGTCCAAGCATTGTTTTCAGGGGCTTCATAGAAGTGAATCAAACTTCTTCTTTGTCTTTCGGCTGTTCCCTTTCAGGGGTCGCCACAGCGAATCATCTGCCTCCATTTAACCCTATCCTCTGCGTCCTCTTCTCTCACACCATGTACTCTTTCTTTGGTCTTTCCATCTCTATCTTTAATCACTCTAACCTGCTGCACATCCTTCCCATCTCTATCTCTCTGCCTCGCCAACCTGTACAGATCCACCTCTCCCTCCTTGCTGTCCAGCCTAGCATACAAGTCCTCATATGCTCTTTGTTTGGCCTTTGCCACCTCTGTCTTCACCTTACTCTGCATCTCCCTGTACTCCTGTCTACTCTCTTCAGTCCTCTCAGTGTCCCACTTCTTCTTAGCTAGACTCTTTCCCTGTATACACTCCTGGACTTCCTCATTCCACCACCAAGTCTCCTTGTCCACTTTTCCTTTACCTGATGATACATCCTCCTACCTGTCTCCCTGATCACATTGGCGGTAGTTGTCCAGTCAACTGAAAGCACCTCCTGACCACCAATAGCCTGTCTCAACTCCTCCCTGAAGACTACACAACATTCTTCCTTTTTCAACTTCCACCAGTTTGTCCTCTGCTCTGCCTTTGTCCTTTTCACCTTCCTCACCACCAGGGTTATTTTACACACCACCATTCTGTGCTGTCTGGCTACACTCTCCCCTACCAACACTTTGCAGTCACTGATATCTTTCAGATTACAACGTCAACACAAGATGTAGTCCACCTGAGTGCTTCTGCCTCCGCTCTTATATGTCACCCTACAGTATGTTCCTGCCTCTTCTGGAAGAAAGTATTTACTACTGCCATTTCCATCCTCTTTGCAAAGTCCACCACCATCTGTCCTTCTACATTCCTGTTCTGAAGACCAAACCTGCCCATCACATTTTCATCACCTCTGTTCCCTTCCCCAACATGTCCATTGAAGTCTGCATCAATCACCACTTTCTCACCTCTTTGGATGCTCTGCATCACTTCATCTAACTCACTCCAGAATTTCTCCTTCTCTTCTGACTCACATCCTACCTGTGGGGCATAACCACTAACAACATTGAACATCACACCATCAATTTCCAGCTTCAGACTCATCACCCTACCTGATACTCTCTTCACCTCTAGAACATTCCTAACAAACTCCTCTTTCAGGATAACTCCTACTCCATTTCTTTTCCTATCCACACCATGGTAAAAACAATTTGAACCCTGATCCTAAGCTTCTGGCCTTGCTACCTTTCCACCTGGACACACAGTATATCCACCTTCCTTCTCTGCATCATATCAACCTCTCTTCCCTTCCCTGTCATGGTCCCAACATTCAAGGTCCCTACTATCACTCCTAAACTCTTGCCTTTCCTCTTCTCTCTCTGCTTTCGAACACGCCTTCCTCCTCTCCTTCTTCGACCAACAGTAGCCTAATTTCCACCGACACCCTGTAGGTCAACAGCACCAGTGGCGGTCGTTGTTAACCCGGGCCACGACCGATCCGGTATGGGAATTATATTTGTGATTCGCATCATTGATTTGAACCCCCCGTGATTGCAATAGAATTTAATCAAACTGCATAGAAAGAATATATTTTTTTCTCATTTATACTTATATCCTGTGTTTGCACACTTTACTGTCAGGTTTACTAGTAGTGTGTAAACACAGATCATGTAAACATGACAATAATCTTATATAACAAAATGTTTGTTAATATATATCCAGTATTGATTGTCAAAATCAAGATGAGTACCAGCCTAGATGTTGTACCATACCTGAAGTATTTAACATATTTTCCCATTCAAATCCAATGAGTTTATGATGTGAACAACATGGTTCAACCAGCTGATGTGCTGGTTATCAGCATGGCTGTGATGTGCTTGAAGACATGAGGGCGCATGATGGGTTGGTGACTGACAGTCTGTTTTAATAGGGGTGCAAATATTATTAATTTCATACAAATAAATGTTAAATGGAAAGCTAGGGCACTATGTAGGGTGTACAAGCCACTTGTGCCACACACCAATTGGTGCCCTTGATTAAGGTTTATGGAGGGATTTTGGATTCAGCCTTGTGTTAAAAGCTATCTTTGTAGCTCTGCTTAGGCATGAATAAAACAAAACAGAGGCAATTTGCAATGACTTAGAAGCATTTTTTTTTGTTGCAATTAAAATGTTGAGTAAAATAACCTAACGCTATCAGATGAATAAACCTAATTGCCAGGCAGCTCTCCTCAGTACTGCTTTCACCACATATAGAATGGCTCTCGCCCAATCAGATTGCTCGATAGGAACTAACTGTTGTATAAACTGTCATAACGCACCTGTCATAACGCATAACGAAATGGGAGCATTTCAGAATCACATCAGCATTAGACATCAGTTGATACCCAGAACTCTATATTATTAGATGTATTACAATGGAAACAGTGGGATCACCTCATTTCTAAAAGATTTCTGACTCATTTTCAGTACAATGTGGACTATTTATTAGTGAGAGAATCACCAGGGACCTCCTGACACAATATTATCATAATACTTAGCTGCCAGTTTGCTTTGTATCGAAATTCTGTGAGTATCATGATTTTATAAATATCCTGATTTTTATATACATTTTATAATTTCTAAACAAACTTAGTAAAAATGTGTTCCTACCATCAAGGATGCTGTGCTCTCTGCCCATGTGTGCAAACATTTCAAAGCTAAAAAAAATTATTAAAAAATAAATTTTGAAGTAATAAATAAATTGCCACACAAAAGCATTCATACAGTACGAATAAGTAACTGAATAAAAATTTCACAATCTCTACTATGCATGTATAACCAACTAAACGTCTCGGGTTACATTTCTGTAACCCTGTTCCCTGAAAGGCGGGAACGAGATGCTGCGTGAAAACGCTATGGGAACCAGTTTGTCGCGTTGCCGGTCGTTGAAGCATGCTGTGAAAACACGCCAAAGTTTTTGGCTATATATAACCTCGACAGGTGACGTCATCTGATTAGATGTAGGTGGAGGTTATAAAAACAGGTGAGCCGGCAACGACCTCAGATTAATTTGTCTGAACAGCCGTCCGGTCACGTGGTAGTGCGGCATTGCGACGCAGCATCTCGTTCCCGCCTTTCAGGGAACAGGGTTACAGAAATGTAACCCGAGACGTTCCCTAGCAAGGCTACACTCGATGCTGCGTGAAAACGCTATGGGAACGAGAATACCAACGGCGCCGCACTACGGGTGTCTGGACCCCAAGGTTGTGTAGCATGTGCGCACAAAGCCAAGAAGGTCTCAGAGCTATGCCTGGGCAGCTAACTCGGGGGCAGTGAGCCCGGAGTAGCATGAACATCCAGATTTATAAATGTAAGAAATGTGTGCGGGGAGGAACCAACCCTTCGCGCCACACAATTACTGCAGGGGATACCTCCTGCTGGTGAGACTGGGACGATCACCCTGGTTGGGTGAGCCCTGCTTCCCAGAGGCGAAGTGAACCCACGCGCCTCATAGGAGAGGGCAATATGCTTCTCTCACCCAGTATAGTGGCGCTCTGACTTACGCCACTAGCTGATGCGGTGGACGTGAATCTGAAGAGCACATACTGGATAGTAAGTGAAGTTTCTCCTGCTCCGAAGCTGTAAAAGGCGGAGGACAGAAGGCTTCAAACAATGCAGCTAAGAAAATCCTGAGGGTACTAGGGCACAAGCCCAAGGACAAGCTTTTCCTGCAGAAGCTCCAGCACTGAAACATTGCTGAGGACAGAAGGCTTCAAAAGCAATAGGGTGCCTGTTGGGTTTATAGTTAGCTTTTGGAAGATACTTGAGAGAGGATGCAGTTACGCACGTCCTGAAAGTGCTAGGGCATAGACCTGAGGACGGAAACTCCAGCACTGAAACAATTCGGCAGTGGACTGGGTTTACCTACTTAGCAGACACTTGCTGCAGGGGAATACCTCTTGCTAGTGCAATAGATGAGGCAATCCCTTTGGCTGAAAGAGCCCTGATTCCTAGAGGCGAAGTGAGGCCACGCGCCTCATAGGAGAGGGCAATAGCATGTCTCATCCAGAACATGTAGAAACTGCTCTGACCTACGCCACTAGCTGATGCGGTGGACGTAGATCTGAAGAGCACAAGCTGAACACAGCAAGTGAAGTCTCTCCTGCTCCGAAGCTGTAAGCGCGGAGGACAGAAGGCTTCAAGAGCAATAGGGTGCCTGTTGGGTTTATGGAGCTTTCGGAAGATAGTTGAGAGAGGATGCAGTCACGTACGTCCTGAGAGTACTAGGGCACAGACCCGAGGAGGGAAACTCCAGCACTGAAACAATTCGGCAGTGGATTGGGTTTACCTGCTCAGCATATACTTGCTACAGGGGAATACCTCTTGCTAATGCAATAGATGAGGCAATCCCCAGGGTTGAAAGAGCCCTGATTCCCAGAGGCGAAGTGAGCCCACGCGCCTCATAGGAGAGGGCAATAGCATCTCTCATCCAAAACATGTAGAAGCTGCTCTGACCTACAGTACGCCACTAGCTGATGCGGTGGACGTAAATCTGAAGAGCAGTAAAAGGCGAAGCATATCTTAGAAGGCAAGAGGTCCGCCTTGCTACATGAAAATCTCTCCCTGACTACTTCGGAGTGGGGTTACCATTCCCCGTGTGTCAGAGATAGACTGGACAGTACTACTGCTCCCGCATCCATGCTGGAATGTAAATCGCTCTGAGGGACAGGAACCTGGTGCGCTAGCTGTTAGCGGCGCGAGCACAGTCCGCCCTGGCGATAATATATGAGACTGCCATAGTGTTGTCCACCGCACTAGGACATGGCAGCCTCTCAACTGCTGGAGGAAGTGCTTTAGGGCCAGAAATAGAGCCATCATTTCGAGGCAATTGCTGTGCCATGCGAGAAGATAGCCTCTCCAGCTCCCTTGGGCTGGACAGTCATCAGAGACCGCACCCCAGCCTATGAGAGAAGCATCTGTCGTTAGCCTCAGCGACGACAAGATGAACTTAGAGTGGGACCCAGAGTAGAGACCGGGGTCTGAACCACGTAGAAAGGGTACGAAGCACCTGTCGTGTAACCCATATTGGGGATTGGCCCTAGTGATATCCCCTGGTTCTTAGCCACAACTTAGAATGCTCTCATGTGCAGAAGGCCCAAAGGTGTCACCATGGATACAGCTGCCATGAGAGCTAGGATGTCTGAAAGTGATGGTCACTTTCTGGTCTAGCTTGTTTTCCTTGAGGGTGTTGAGAATGGGTTCGATACGAGCGGGAGACAGCTGTGCCCGCTTACGACCGAATCCCATATAGCACCCAATGTGTTGTCCTCTGCACAGGAAAGAGCACGCTTTCGTGGCGTTGGGTCCCAGTCCTGAGAACAGAGATGAGCTAGGACGACATGCTGATGTCGAAGCACTAGCCACCGGATGCCCTGGGACTCCCATAAGAACCAGGGCTAAATCCGTGCATTTTGTATGTGTGCGGGTGAGCTAGACCAATGGAAGGACCCGATACTGGTAAGCTTCGCCCCCGAAAGCGAACCTCAGGATCTCCCTGTGTTGTGGCAATGTTTCTGTATGAAAGTAAGCGTCCTTAAATCGATTGTCAGAAACAATCGCTTGGTAGGGTTGAGAGCAATCACCTTTACAGTCAAGAACTGAACTGTATTCATTGATTTTCAGGTAGCGGGAGAGCCCGCAGAATCTGAAATATTGGACGCAGCCCCCGTTCCTCTTGGGAACCAAGAATACCGACTGTAGTAGCCTGACTCACTGTCTGGTGGGGGAACATGTTCCATGGCCCCCTTCCCCGGCAGCCTGGGGGGGGGGGGTGGAATGTTAGATGTTCGGCATCCTGAAGCATGGCAGGAAAAACCGAAGAACTAACAGCCTATTGGAGACTGGTGTTGCGCGAACACCAGTGGTGGCGGAGCAAAACACCGACCTCCTGGGGGTGCCAGGGAGAACACTTATTCGTTAAAAAGGAATTCTGGGTGCCTTTCCCTATTGGGGGGGCCACCCCCATTTATTTTATTTTATACACATATATGTATATTTATTTTATTTATTTATTTTTTTAAATCAGTCTGACCTCCTGTGTGCAGTGGAGCACCAAGCTGACCCACTGCCTGAAAAGCTTTTCCCTCTAGGGCAGATAAAAGTCTACACAGCTAGAAAGGAAGTATAAGCTTACCAGGGAGGATGATGTCCCAGGAGAGAGATAGCCTGTGAAGCATCTCTGCTATCTGGGCGTCATCATACAATCCCGCGTTTCCATATCGACTATATTTAAATAAACAAATAAGTCGATGGCATGAAAAACACAGCATGAATACAGCTTACTCCATGAAAGGGTTAACTCATATGAAGAGAGCTAAGGGGGGGGGGGGGGAGAGAGCGTCATTGAGGCTCCGCCCCCCGGCCACCCGACAGAAGCTGCCGTCTACTGCTTGTTTTAGTGCTTAAGGCTATTTTCATCTCCGGTAAAAAAGAGAGAAATCCTCGTGATGACAACGCGGAAGAAAGGAGTTTTCTTACCTCCGTTTGCCGCAGCTGTGTCAGATGCACGAGTTTTAAGCCAGGAACGCGCGGCGGCTCGCAGCTTCTCACGGAATGCGCGGCGCGCGCAGCACTAGTCGAAGCAGTGTAGAGATCGCACTCCGATATGGATTATCACACACGGAGGGATTTAAACTCGTCAAATCGGTGAGTTAAACACCTTCTTATTTTGCTGGTTTATCACAAGCACGCTTCACAACTAGGCTCTGAAGACAAATGATCTGAGGTCGTTGCCGGCTCACCTGTTTTTATAACCTCCACCTACATCTAATCAGATGATGTCACCTGTCGAGGTTATATATAGCCAAAAACTTTGGCGTGTTTTCACAGCATGCTTCAACGACCGGCAACGCGACAAACTGGTTCCCATAGCGTTTTCACGCAGCATCGAGTGTAGCCTTGCTAGGGAACACACAGATTTTTATATCCACATATCACACAGGAAGTCTGCCCTCCCAACCCCCCTTTAGCAATTAAGTAGAGTTGCAGTAAGTCTTTTCATTCCTGCTTTTGTCCTTCAGGTTCCTCTGCCAACCTTTGCTCTTGGCAAGATTTAGTGATGGACATTTTGTCATCCAATTGCAACAAGAATATCCCAGAGGTCATGAGCAAAAGCAAGGAACAACAGGGCCCTGGAAAGGTGAATCTCATAAAATGTATCAACAACTAGATACATAGAACAAAAGAGATCCTGAGGTCACCTAGAGGGATGGAGTGTGTTCAGGAGCCGGGTTTACACTCTAGTCTTTATCATGTTTATTGCTCTGTATCAGCTGTATCTTTATGAGAAATGTATTGCACTTAGATAAGGAGAATGCCACAGATCCCTGTAGATATAGCGACCAACGTGACATTGTTTATTTTTCACAATGATTCGACTGTGGATAAATACATTGCAGTCTGGCTGTACAGTGAGTCAACTTTAAAACCACTGTCTACAGAATGTTAAATGAAAAAAAAAAAACTATTTAATTATAAATAAAAACTACTAAAACTCTGCTTTGTGCACATGGAAAGGCAACAAAATCTGTTACGACTAGAGTTTGTGGTGCAATCGCTGGTAATTCTCCCTTCTAGCTATATTTTAAACTTCTATCTGCACATCTATACACTGATCAACCGAGCATGTCAATGCAACTAATGCAAAAATTTATCATTTAGAGTCAAGAATTTATATAGATTATAGGCCTAAACCCACACAGACCAAATCATGATTAAAGCAGGGACCCTGGAGCTATGAAGCAGCAATGCTAGCAGTTGTACCACCATGCCAACTATATTAATTTAGTCTTACACAATTAAATACTCTAAAAAGGATTTAAATGAACTTTTTTTTTCTTTGCATACAGTAGCACTTAGTAGAAATTCTTTGACAGCTTTTAAGGAAATCTTCAGATACTCGCTGGTCACTCAGACCTTCTGTCAAGCATGAAATGCTGTTTTCATTTTTGCATTGTTTTGGATGCTGTTTAACTTCAGTCTCATCCTCTGTAAGTGAAATTCATGTTGAGGAGAGAGCAGGTGATTGACGTGGCCTGTCATGATGAAATCCACTACTGTAGCATTCCATGCTCTGATAAGTTTTTATATTGTGCTGTTCATCGGTTCTCTTTTTCATTTCAACAAAGTGACAAACAAATGTTTGTTTTTGACAGATGTGAGATAGATTTATTTTGATTTCTCGCTTTCATGGTTTGCTTTTAAGGGAACTGACTCTTATTTATGATTTTTTGGATCTCAATGTTCAGAGACACAACAAACAGTCTATAGATTAAAATATATTTTGCTTCCTTGTGAATGAAATCTGTTTATTACCAGAACAAATTAAAAAAATATTTATAGACAAGATTATAAGTTTGATCCCCTGTGTGCAATTTAACCTAATTGTTGATCAATTAAATTGGCACAAAAGTGCAGGAAATAAAAAATATGTATTAAGGAATCATTGAAACATTCATAATGTGTAATTGGTGGATTTTGGATTGGGATAAGGTTTTTTGTTAGATACAGTAGATAACAAAAATAGTATCCTTTTTAATAAGAATATAAAGATGTAAACATTTCCTAAGTGAATGTTTCTAGAAGCAAATGGTGTTTCCACTTTAGATAAGACAGTTTAAAACATTTTTAAATAAAATTGCACATATGTCAAAATGACACCAAATGTTATATATAGATCAATAAACAATTGTAACTATATTTGATTTGATGTGACAAGTGGTAGGGCTTGGAGCCTTCATCAAAGTTACTACATATCAGATAATCCATTATTCGTCATTCTTATTATTATAATCAAAGACAGGATATGATTATATGCAATTTATTAAAACCCTTTAAATTACATTTTAATTTATGAACTGAATATTAACTCAGATTGTGGCAAAAATAGAAACAATGTATTCATATTTTGCTGTCTTTATTGTAGAGATTTATTGTAGAGACAATCAAAAAAAAGAAAACTCTACTGTATATTCCACATCACAACCATGACAAGACTGTATAATTTTGAGTTTAGTCATTCTAAAGTTTGAGTTTCTTCAAAAAACTTGAAGAGAGACATATATTAATGTGCTATAGTCAGAAAACCTTTGCTATTGCTCTCACCCAGATGCACAGAACTGTGTGGTTACACTTTAGCACCCTTACAGTATCTTTCCCTGGTGAAATCCCATCAGGTTTGGGGCTCATGTGATAAGGAGAGAAGGTAACTGATAAGGTGGGTGGTAATAGAAGACCCACGCTCTGCTAGTCATGAGCATCCATATAACGGTGAGCCCCTGTTGGTGTAAATGTGTTTATGGGGTCACACAAGGGTTGCCTTGGTCATTTCTCAGTCACTGTCTAACAAATGGAGCAGAACTCTTCCAACAGCTGGCCTCTTCTTTCTGCTAATCCCAGGCTCCATTTCCTCTGCCAATCACTGCAGCCCTAATGACTGTGTATATGTGGACCATTTATGTTGCTCTGAAACCACCTTCCTTTGCCAAATCCATTTGACTGTAAAAAAAAATAAATAAAAGAAAAAAAAAGAAAAAAAGAGCATTAACATGAATCCACTTCTTGTAGATTATCAGTCATTTCCAACCCTGTTGTCAGAAGCACTTAGGCCAGTTAAATTATACTAGAGGCATAAGGAGAGTTTCTGCCCTGTGAAGGAGAAAAGAAAGAAATTATCCTTGGGCTGGATCACTAAATGGGTTTAGTAAAGCTACAGTCTCTGAATTATTTAGACCCATAGTCAAGTTATATATGTTTATCATAGTGGATGCTAACCTTTGTTCAATGTTTGAATACAGCAAAATGACCAAAAAGCATCTATCAATAATTAAATATTTCACAAAAGTCACTTTTGTTAGTGATATAACTTCAGTAAGCTATATTTGAGAAACATTTACAGCTGAATTAACATCATGTTACAAATACTGTACTATATATAAGTTACACAAGTATACAAAAGACTCAATAAAAGAAATCAAGGATTTTTTTTAATGTCCAAACTTTTCTAACACTATACTATTTTTTATTTATTTATTTCATATTTAGATTGTACATTAATCAGCCATAACATAATCACAAATCCCCTAATAATGAATAGGTCCCAACTTCTGCAACCAAAACAGTGATGCAGTGTATATTCTGGCACCTTTCTTTGGAAACGAGCTTTAACCTTTTTGAAATTTAAGCTACTGTACAGTAGCTCATCTGGTGGATCAGACTACAATGGCCAGCCTTCACTCATCCAATTGAGCCTTGGATGAGCCATGACCCTGTCACCAATTAACTGCTTTTCCATCCTTGGACCACTTTTTGATCTCGACCACTGCAGGCTGGGAACAAGAGTTTTGGCGTTGCTCTGATCCAGGCATCTACTGTAGCAGTCACAATTTGGCCTTTGTCAAAGTCAGTCAAATGCTTAAGTTTGCCTATTTTTTATGCTTTCAACATATTAACTTCAGTGACAAAATTGCACTTACTGCCTTATATACCCACCCACCGCCAGCCGCCATTGTAATAAGCTATTGTAACTGTAGCTACTGTGCCAGGGGTCAAGTTACAGTATAATGGCTAGATAACTCGGTCAGAGCAACTCCAAAACTTCAGCTCTTTTGAAATGTTCTCACTTTGCAGTGGTCAGGACCAAAAAAGCAAAAGGGAGACCCACTCAATGTTAGGCAGGTGGACATAATGTAACGGCTATTTATTGAGGATTTTTTAAATACCCTTGAACAATGGCTTTGACAAAAAGAAAATCAATTAAAGTTAGTGCCTTAAAATTTTTTAAACTACTATTAAAATATAATAGTTTTTATTGCTCAAAAAAATTTTTTTAATGCACATTAGTTGCCCGTAGATACATTTAAATGATATAATTATATAAAAAGATATTTTAAAATAGTATAGTTAAACCATATTTTCTTTCTGTATTTATTGGTTTAAATATCCAGAACACAGCATTTCTGTTCCATTACAGCTCTGTCCTGTGGCTCAGTTTGTTCCCCATGTGTCAGATTAGCAACGCTACAAAAAGGAAAGAAATGCTTCAAGCCAACCAAAATCCATGGCATGTTTGATTCAGTTCCTACAGACCAAATCCACATCATTCACACTTAATGTAGGTCTTAGAACAGTTGTTTTGGTCTGCACCTGGATGTGGTTGCTGCATAAAACAACTTAAATAAAACATACGTGAAACCACAGTTATGATAAGTTAAATCTGATCTGTTATTTGAAACTGATCAGAACAGGTTTGGCTCTGTTTAGACTGGCAGCGCAAATCCAACATTACAGTATCTGCATTGGTTGCTATAGTAACGATGCCAGAGACATGGGCACACTTTAGCACGTGTTGTGTGATGTCTATGATGTTGTGTGATGTACAAACCGGATTCCAAAAAAGTTGGGACGCTAAACAAATTGTGAATAAAAACTGAATGCAATGATGTGGAGATGGCTAAATGTCAATATTTTATTCAGAATAGAACATAAATCACGGAACAAAAGTTTAAACTGAGAAAATGTATCATTTTAAGGGAAAAATATGGTGAATCAAAATGTCATGGTGTCAACAAATCCCAAAAAAGTTGGGACAAGGCCATTTTCACCACTCTGTGGCATCTCCCCTTCTTCTTACAACACTCAACAGACGTCTGGGGCCCGAGGAGACCAGTTTCTCAACTTTAGAAATAGGAATGCTCTCCCATTCTTGTCTAATACAGGCCTCTAACTGTTCAATCGTCTTGGGCCTTCTTTCTCGCACCTTCCTCTTTATGATGCGCCAAATGTTCTCTATAGGGGAAAGATCTGGACTGCAGACTGGCCATTTCAGTACCCGGATCCTTCTCCTACGCAGCCATGATGTTGTGATTGATGCAGAATGTGGTCTGGCATTATCTTGTTGAAAAATGCAGGGTCTTCCCTGAAAGAGATGACGTCTGGATGGGAGCATATGTTGTTCTAGAACCTGAATATATTTTTCTACATTGATGAGGCCTTTCCAGACATGCAAGCTGCCC
This sequence comes from Channallabes apus, assembly GCA_030522415.1. NCBI lineage: Eukaryota > Metazoa > Chordata > Actinopteri > Siluriformes > Clariidae > Channallabes > Channallabes apus. The sequence goes on from CM060107.1 coordinate 32,982,570, forward strand.
ATGCCACACGCACTCATGCAACCCCATACCATCAGAGATGCAGGCTTCTGAACTGAGTGTTGATAACAACTTGGGTTGTCCTCGTCCTCTTTGGTCCGGATGACATGGCGTCCCACATTTCCAACAAGAACTTCGAATCATGACTCGTCTGACCACAGAACAGACTTCCTTTTTGCCACACTCCATTTTAAATGATCCCTGGCCCAATGAAAACGCCTGTGCTTGTGGATCTTGCTTAGAAATGGCTTCTTCTTTGCACTGTAGAGTTTCAGCTGGCAACGGCGGATGGCACGGTGGATTGTGTTCACTGACGATGGTTTCTGGAAGTATTCCTGAGCCCATTCTGTGATTTCCTTTACAGTAGCATTCCTGTTTGTGGTGCAGTGTCGTTTAAGGGCCCGGAGATCACGGGCATCCAGTATGGTTTTACGCCCTTGACCCTTACGCACAGAGATTGTTCCAGATTCTCTGAATCTTCGGATGATATTATGCACAGTTGATGATGATAACTGCAAAGTCTTTGCAATTTTTCGCTGGGTAACACCTTTCTGATATTGCTCCACTATCTTTCTGCGCAACATTGTGGGAATTGGTGATCCTCTACCCATCTTGGCTTCTGAGAGACATTGCCACTCTGAGAAGCTCTTTTTATACCCAATCATGTTGCCAATTAACCTAATTACTGTTAATTGGTCTTCCAGCTCTTCGTTATGCTCAAATTGACTTTTTCCAGCCTCTTATTGCTACTTGTCCCAACTTTTTTGGGATTTGTTGACACCGTGAAATTTGGAATCAACATATTTTTCCTTTAAAATGATACATTTTCTCGGATTAAACTTTTGATCTGTCATCTATGTTCTATTCTGAATAAAATATTGACATTTGCCATCTCCACATCATTGCATTCAGTTTTTATTCACAATTTGTTTAGTGTCCCAACTTTTTTGGAATCCGGTTTGTAAATGCTGGCATCTTATAACAGACAGATTACAAAAAGATAGTTACGATAGGAAGATATCACATCTCACCCTTCAGGTCATAACGCTTTCTAGTCGTGGTGCAGAACATCTCAATTGTGCAACACAATATCAGCCTGCTTGTTTCTTAATCCTAGATCCATGTCCATTCCACGCAATCATGTGGACTTGAACTTCTGTGTCAGCAATATGAGCAACTTAATGGACAATTTGAAATCCAATTTAAGTGGGTTGAGATTCCAGATTGAGATACATCTTTAGGAATCCAATTTAAGTTTGACTTGAAACCACCTCTGAATGTCGTATAAATAAGATTTCCAAATCTGTTTTTTTCATTGTTCAGGCTGCTTGAAAGCAATGTGATCGCAAACTGATTTTAATCTGGATATGTCAAAAATTGGATTTAGGCTGGCAGTCTGAATGTCACGAACTAACCGGGATGACCAGAAAGATGATAGCTCTATCTGTCACGAACTAACCGGGATGACCAGAAAGATGATAGCTTTAGCAGTTAGCCCTGCAGCGTGAATGGTAAACCCAAACGCGGATAGACACGAGCGGGCAGGATAATCACGCGATTTGCTATAAGGACTCTCACAGTAAATGAGAAAAGGAAAGACACAATCTAACCCTAGTCCTATAAACACACACTCAGTCTGAAAGTATAGCCAAGAAAGTGAGTACTCACATAGACGGGAACGATTCCGAAAAGACCTGGGCATAACTCAATGACAGAGCGATGTGCGGCGCCATCTTGTTTCCTTTTATGCTTTCAGGTTCGCGACCGTCTTACTTCCGGGTCCTAGTGCCGGTCGCGGCTGAGTGTGCATGACAGTACCCCCCCGTCCAGGACCGACTCCGGACGGTCCAGGGGTGGAGGATACCCGGTGACGGTAGTCCCTAATGAGCCCGGAGTCGAGGATGAAGCGAGCTGGAACCCAGGACCGCTCCTCGGGGCCGTAGCCCTCCCAGTCGACCAGATACTGGGTGCCCCTGCCCCGAGGGCGCGAGTCGAGGATCCGTCGCACGGTGTAGGCGGGACCGCCGTCAATGATTCGGGGAGGAGGAGCAGGGGGGGTGGGTGGAACCATGGGTGAGGTGGTGAATGGTTTCAGCTGTGAGGTGTGGAAGACGGGGTGGATCCGGAGCGCCACAGGCAGCTGGAGCCGGTAGGTGACAGGGTTGATCCTGAGGGTAATGCGGTATGGCCCTATGAACCTTGGTGATAACTTTTTGGACTCTGTGTGCAGGTGGAGGTTTTTGGTTGACAGCCACACTTTGTCACCTACGTGGTACAACCGTCCCGGGGGGTGCCCGCGGCGGTGTTGGGCCACATAGTTGGCGTTGGTGCATCGGATGGCGATGTTGGCTTGGTGCCATAGCCGCCGGCACCGGCGAACCAACTGTTGGGCAGATGGTATGTCAACCACCGGTTCCTGGTGGGTGAACATCGGAGGCTGGAAACCATAGCACACCTCAAATGGGCTCAGGTTGGTGGCTGAGGAGATGTGGAGGTTGTGAGATAACTCGGCCCACTTGAGGTAGCGGGCCCAGGAGCGCTGGCGATCCGACACAAAACATCTTAGGTCGCGCTCCAGCTGTTGGTTGGTTCGCTCCGTCTGACCGTTCGTCTGGGGGTGGTAGCCAGAAGACAAACTGCAAGACGAATCGATCGGACGGCAGAAGGCCTTCCAGAACCGGGAGTTGAACTGGGGACCTCTGTCTGAGACGATGTTCTTTGGGAACCCATGCAGTCGGACTACGTGTTCCAATATCAGCTCGACTGTATCTTTCGCTGACGGGAGTCCGGCGAGGGCCACCAGGTGCACTGCCTTGGAGAAGCAGTCCACGATGGTCAGAATGACGTCCTTTCCATCCGAGTCTGGCAGGCCCGTGATGAAATCTACGGCAATGTGGGACCAGGGTCGACGGGGAACTGGGAGTGGTTGGAGTTCCCCTGGAGTTGGCTGATTGACGTCCTTCGCCCTGGCGCACATTGGGCACGCCCGAACGAACTCGGTGATCTCTCTCCTCATTGAGGGCCACCAGAAGGCCCGGCCGACGAAGGTGGTGGTTCTCTGGCTCCCTTGGTGTCCTACGACGGGTGATGAATGGCCCCACTGGAGGACCTCGGATCGGAGTTGTTCGGGGATGAAGAGCCGTCCAGGCGGCACACCTGCCGGTGCGGGTTCCCTGGTCAGTGCCTGGCGGACCCTCGTTTCCAGGTTCCACTGTAGGGGTGCAATGATGCGGGTGGGTGGAAGGACAGGCACGGGGTCCGCCCGGGGCGTCTCTCGCTCGTGTTGACGGGAGAGGGCGTCAGCCTTGGTGTTCTTCGACCCCGGGCGGTACGAGAGGTGGAAATTGAATTGTTCGAAGAACAGCGCCCACCGTGCCTGTCGTGGATTCAATTGCTTCAGACTGCGGATGGTGATCAGGTTTTGGTGGTCCGTCCAGACGATGAATGGCTCACTGGAACCCTGGAGCCAGTGACGCCATTCCTCCAAAGCCCACTTTGTGCCCAGCAGTTCGCGGTCCCCTACTCCGTATCGCTGCTGAGTGGGGTTAAACTTTTTGGAGTAGAAGCCACATGGGTGTACAGTAGCTTCTTGTCTGGACCTCGTTGGGAGAGAACAGCGCCGGCGCCCACCTCCGACGCGTCCACCTCCACAACGAACGGTTGGCTGGCATCTGGATGAAGAAGAATGGGTGCGGTGGTGAACAGGTGACAGAGTCGGTGGAAAGCTGAGATGGCGGTAGGGTTGAGTCGGAAGGAATGGTTGGAGAGCCTGGTAAGTGCAGTGAGTGGTGCTGCAACTGTACTGTAGCCCCGGATAAAGCGACAATAAAAGTTCGCAAACCCGAGAAACCTTTTTCTTCACAAAGAAGAACCCCGCGGCAGCCGGCGAGGAGGAGGGCCTGATGGTGCCATTTCGCAGGGCGTTGGCGACATACTCCTCCATAGCCTGGGTCTCGCTGGTAGAGAGGGAGTAGAGATGGCCGCGGGGGGGGGGGGGGGGGGGGCTGGAGCCTGGCTGGAGTTCGATGGCTAGGTTGTAGGGTCGATGAGGTGGAAGGTGGCTGGCCCGGCGTTTGCAGAACACCGCAGCCGGGTCTCGATACGGTGGAGGGATGGCGTGGATGTCGACGTCGGAGGCCTCGGACTCCCTGGAACACGTCCCAGCCTGGGCCTGTAGGCATAAGTCGGTGCAGGTCGGCCCCCATTGAAGGATCCGGCTCTGAGACCAGGAGATGAGTGGGTTGTGCTGTAAGAGCCAGGGATAGCCGAGGATGATGGGTGGAGAGGAGATGGGTGTGAGGTGAAACTGTATGGACTCCTGATGTTGGCCGAGGACGAGAGTGATGGGTGGAGTCTGCTGGGTGATGGGGCTGGACGAGAGGGGCCACCCGTCGACTGAGGTGATTCTCACAGGCTGGGATAACGCCTCAATCTTTACCCCCAATCCTCTGGCGTACGTGGAGTCAATGAAGTTACCCGCGGCACCGGAATCGATGAACGCGGTACTTCTGACCCGTTTGTGGCCAAGGTGGAGGGTTACCTGGACCGTGAGTCGAGTAGCGGTGTTGTCGGTGGTAGCGGAGAGGTGGATGGTGCCCGGGGAGTCTCTCCTGTCTCTCACCGGGTCTGGGCGTTTCCTGGACGGGACGGGCAGGTAGCTCGGTGGTGCGCTGCTGAGCCGCAATAGGCGCACAGTCCCTCGCGGTAACATCTCTCGCGTTCCGCCACGGTCAGGGAGGCGCGCCCTAGTTGCATGGGTTCCCCGGCTCCGGTGTCAACCACGGCAGGGGGTGGAGATCCGACACGTCCAGGGAGAGCGGTGGTGACGGTGGGTGGTGGCCTTGGTGCAGTGTAGACATAAGTGGATGGTGGCGGCAGGGTTCGAGGCTGGCTTCGGACGAGAGAGGAGGCGCTGGTCGATCCGGAGGGCTAGCTGGATTAGCCCCACCAGTGTGGCTGGGAGATCTCGTCCGGCTAGCTCGTCTTTGATACGATTAACCAGCCCCTCGAAGTAGGACGTCCGGAGGGCTGCGTCTCCCCAGGAGGTCTGGACGGCGAGGGTTCGGAACTCAGCGGTGTATCTACTCACGGACAGTCCTCCCTGCCGCAGGTGGTAGAGTTTTGTGTCGGTCTCCACCTCGCCCGCGGGATGTTCAAACGTCAGCTTGAGTTGGCGGGTGAACTCATTATAAGAGTGCGCGGTGTCTGTGTCCGCGCGCAGGACTGCCGTGGCCCACTCTGCTGCCTGCCCTGATAGCAACGAGATGAGTAGTGCAATGCGCAACCGGTCGGTGGAGTACTTGGTGGCATTGAACTCAAACACCAGTTCCAGCGATGTTAAGAACACACTGCATTTCCCATCCGTGCCATCCCATTTGTCTGGAAGTGCTAAAAAAACATCGGAAGGGGGGGGGGATGGGGCGTCGCCGCGACCGCTGCGGCGGGAGGACCGCTAGCCAGCCCATCAACCGCCGCCCGGAGGCTCGCGTTCTCCTGCCCAAGCTCCGCGACCTCGCGGCGCAAGGCCGCGATGTCTTGGACACTCCGGCGCAGAGAATCGAGCTCCGTGGTTAGCGTATTGATGAGCAAAGCATGCTGGTCAACTACATCGCAGAGGCGGGCGTGATGCGCTGAGTTTACTGCTTTTGGCTCTGTCATTCTGTCACGAACTAACCGGGATGACCAGAAAGATGATAGCTCTATCTGTCACGAACTAACCGGGATGACCAGAAAGATGATAGCTTTAGCAGTTAGCCCTGTAGCGTGAATGGTAAACCCAAACGCGGATAGACACGAGCGGGCAGGATAATCACGCAATTTGCTATAAGGACTCTCACAGTAAATGAGCAAAGGAAAGACACAATCTAACCCTAGTCCTATAAACACACACTCAGTCTGAAAGTATAGCCAAGAAAGTGAGTACTCACATAGACGGGAATGATTCCGAAAAGACCTGGGCATAACTCAATGACAGAGCGATGTGCGGCGCCATCTTGTTTCCTTTTATGCTTTCAGGTTCGCGACCGTCTTACTTCCGGGTCCTAGTGCCGGTTGCGGCTGTGTGTGCATGACACTGAACAAGGCCTTACAGTAGACGTTTAAACATATTATTAAATTGAACTTACAGTAGTTCAAGTGGATGAAAAATTGCTCAGTTTTCTTTGCATTCACATTGTCCCCTTGAAAGCACACTTGGCTCCGTCCACCTTCCATCCACAGTCATTCTTTTTTCTTTCTTACTGTATATATCAACTTAGATTTCATACTTGATATACATATACATATAAATACAATGCTACTGTAGATTATCGTGTAATTGTATATGTCTAGCATTGTATATGTGGAACCATGGATTACGAGCAGAATTCGTTCCGGAAGCGAGCTTTCAAATTGTCCCATAAGAAATAATGGAAACTCAAATTATTCATTCCACAGCCCCAGCACCCCCCCCCGCCCCCCCAAAACAAAAAATTAACACAAAATATAAAAGTACAAATATAACAAATTAACCTGCACTTTACCTTTAAAAAAAAGGTTAAAAAAATTTTTTTTTTTTAATCCCGACAGATAAGTGTTTCCATTTGTGTGTGCAGGTGCTGTGTACTGTATGTGTATGTGTGTGAATCTAAAGTAAGCTCTCCTCTCCCCCTTCTTGTCTTACACAGTTACCCTTCCTCCACTCTTTTCACACGTGTGTGCAACAAACGGAAACACTTTTTAATTGGAAAAATTAAACAAGAAATCTCTCTAATTGAGCGACACACTAACGAAATCACTGCTGTGAAGAAAACATAAAACCAATTAACCTGCACTTTACCTTTGAAAAAAATCACGACAGAGCACTCGCAAACTGCGTGGTCCGAGGTTTCACTGTACAGTATACAGTATGTACAGTGCTAGGTTATTGTGTTATACTAGCATGATCCACATGGTAAGTACATATGAGGCACCTTGTTTGAAAGAAATATATATTATACATTAAAAATCCACTTTTTTGTCATTTTCTGATTTGTTTTGGAAGACTGTTCAAATAATTTAGCAATAATTATTTGGTTGCTCATATATAATATAATCTTTACATAATTCTAATGTCAAGCAGATACACTTCCAGATCTGTTCTTCAGACTGTCATGTTGTAAATTTTTTAGGTCAGCTCAGCTGTAACATCTCATACGCAATGTAGGGGGTGGGGGGTGGGGGTGGGGGTTGTTGACAAAAAGCAATTTGTGCCTCAATGCACAAAGCCACTATGTGGACATGAAACAATCTGTACTCAGACCACCTCAGGTCACTTTTTGGGTCTGAGCTCATTCATACGTGGCACAGATTGAAGAGAAAAAACGTCCACCTAAATTGGCTAAAACAAGCCAAGTGACAGTTTAAACTCAAACAAACTAAAGGGTATTTGTGGTTTCTAACCCACTGCTCAACAGTGAAACTCAACAGAATTCTTGAGAAATTATTCAAGCTGTGTTGCCTGACTGTAGCCCCAGGAAATTTTAGAGTTAAAGCAGTTTGTCATGTTTAAATGAACAGAAAAAAAAACATCAATGGGAACCTGAAAAATGATATGCATAATACATCAGCCTGTGTAAGAAGGGCATACAGCACACTCTCCTCGCTTCATAACACTTTTTACTGTAGTGATCTCAGCTCCTCTGTGTATTATCCTATAAATAGACTAGCAGATGATCCTGGAGGCCAATGGACACGTCCTTTGGACACTGATCATGCTCGATTGTAGAGAATGAAATGATCATTAACTTTCACTCTTATATATTCTCAGGATTGAGTGGCTTAATATGCTTCTGTTTGGCAGCCAGAGAATACCATGGAATAGATCTTATTTCAATAGGAGTGGTTCAAGGGCCGTCCAACAACTAAAAAGCATTCTAAAGCAGTGCTTAGAAAAGTCTGCCTGTAAAGTTATTTTTTTAGTTATTCATCTTAGAACATTTTATTCAGGAACCATTATTATATTATGTATATTTACTTTATATATGTATGTATAATGTAATTACATTGAAGCAAACAGAAATATGTTCATTTGCTAATTTACTGTTTCTATTCATTTACTAATTAATTCTAATGCCCACCACGTTTACTGTATCACCATTATTTATTTATTTATTTATTTATTCACAACCTACTGCATGCTCACAAAGATTTCTGGGTTGAAAAGAAAAATGACAATAAATTGTAATAGAACTATACAACATAAAAAAGAATGAGAAGTCATACAGTAGAGATGGCCAAATACTACAACTAGACGTACCTCCCAAAACGACCCAAAGAAATATACTACCCCCATATTGTTCCTATACCAAAGCATTCTCAGTTTATATTTAGATGCAGGCAATATATTACTCTGATAATGTGATTTCAGAAACTAGATTGGAATTTCTCAATGTCCTTTATAAAGATGGATTGTTCTGTCAATAGCCAATGGACAGCTTCCATTAGAGTGCACCATTGTACACTGTGTATGACTTTCTATACCCTGAGTAGAAATGCTATTTAATGCTCTTCCAAGCAGATCTGTGGGTCCTTGTTGTGACCATTAGCCTGTTAACAGCTCTAAAAGCAGGATTTATCTCTCTAAATTAGCCCGAGTATCACAGGCGTGTACCCTTGATCATAAAATCTAAGTCAATAGGAGGCAGGACAGACCACAGAAAGAGACAATCACCTGATCCTCCCTCACACGACACCATTTACCACATGTTCAATAATTATTAGTCCTTTAAGTTACATAAAATGATACCAAAGATACATAAACAATGAAAGTACTGTAATGCAATCAAAAGTATTGTAATACAATCAAATGTGTTGCATTTTATTTTATTTAGGTCTTATTGATCTGACTTATTCTTATTCTTTAAATCATATTGAATCAACTTATTCTACCTGCCAAATTAAGTTTTAAATTATTGATGATAACAGCATTTCTGATTTCCCTAAATAATCCAGCTAATATCATTATCTTGCCAAAAATCACATGACAACTGCTCCTAAATCTCCTAAACGTCCTCCTAAATTGGTCTCCTAATCCTCCTAATCTATATATAGCAAACCATCTGGAGTATTGCACTGTGCAAATCTTTTTTTTTTTCATGAAAAAAGCAATACCTTTACTTATATATATTTTTATTATATATAATTATCGTTTTATATATACTGTATATATAAAACGATAATTTTTTCCCCCACAAACCTCACTAGAGTAAATAGGATGATGCATTGGTTTCAGTTAGCTTGAGCTACTGCATGCTGAGTAAATAATAATGAAATAATAATAATAATAATAATAATAATAGAACGAATAATAATTAAAGGAATGGATAAAATGTAATGATTCAATAGATCCCATTGAAGCAATACAGTAGCTCTATTACTAGATACAATAAGGGACGAATAATATACAGTACGAACTAGTCATTCTGTGTATAGTCATGCTGTGAGGTGAGTGGTGGAACTCAATATTCAAACTCATTACACAAAAATAATGTCCAGTCAGAAAAAAAATCTTCATTAAAATTGACCACAGGAAGAGAAGCATATTTATGCATCTCTTAATTATGATGTTCAGTGCTGCCAAAGTGAAATGATGATGTTCCATTAAGGAGTTTGCATCTAAAACCCCTGTCCTTCTTCCGGGTGTATTGCTATCTCTAAACAGCATGTAATCTCTGATGTATTTCTCAGAATTACAACTAGATAGTAAGTTCAATTATTCAGCAGTCACTTCCCGGAGTGATATAAAATCCTTAGGCTTTATTTATTTTTTAACAGCTTTAGGATGACCACATACTACAGAGACCAGTTAAACTGTGTTTTATGCATAGTGATGCTATTAGGTGAGAAGTAGCACTCATAATACAGAAATCAATATCGGAATATTTTGTCCAGTCAACATTACTACAACTTTATTTTACCTCGCTTTCATCTCCTAACACCTCCACTGAAATGTACATGCCACCTCAGTCAGTCCCACAGTAGCCATTTGCTCATTGGCTTATTACTGGGGCGAGGCCTGGCAGTAATTGGCTATTTCACACATGTAAGGGTTGAAGTAGCAGGGGCGAAAGGCCATGCAACCAGTCTGTCATTGTGTAATGCTATAGTCATCCATCAATTATTATAAGGCACCACAAGACATGATGACATCTTGGAACAAGTCTTCCATCTCACCCAATAGTTAATCCATTATTGTGAGAGAGAGAGAGAGAGAGAGAGAGAGAGAGAGAGAGAGAGAGAGAGAGAGAGAGAGAGAGAGAGACTGGGGGTTGATGATGCTTGCCAGACCTGAAAAGATTTAACCAACACCTCTGCGTGCATACAAAAGCATTTTAATTTTTTTAACAGCATGGAAGGATGGATATGAACCTTCACAGCTGTTTGCTGGCCACAAGCTCTCAGTGTTTTCAATTTCATCTTTTTAAATGAGGCACAGTGTTCTGTAACTCATTTTTGTTGCTCAGGCACAGCGGAAACAGCACACATTGACTGCGCAGCTGTTGTTTTTGGACCACGTTCGTGCAAACAATAAGGCAGTTTGGCAGGTCTCTAAAACAGACATGAACTGAGCCTTGTGTCTTGGGCACACATGAAAGATTTCATCTGTCGCGGGTTAGCCGAGTGCACATCTACACCCATTAACTGCTTTTGACTGTTTGCATACTGTACATGCTACAGTATATGATTTCATACAGTTAATTAATTTTTTACTGTATGTGCAGATCTTAGGAATGCAACAGCAACAACTCGCCCAATTAGTGAAGGGTTCCTATAGATCTACATAGATACTGTAGCTGCAGGGTTGTTGATATTCTCTGTGTTTTTTGGTAAATTTATTCTGAAAATTTACTAAAAAATGGGTGTTCAGCGTGATCATGCTTCAAGCTCAGTTTCACCATTTTGGGTAAATATGACGGAGATAAATTATTATGGAAGCTATTATCAGCTCAGAATACCTGTGGAGATGCACACACACACACACACACACACACACACACACACACACACAAACATGCATACACACACTAATCCATGCACTATTCTCATAAGTGGCAGATGTTCTGTAACAGCTTGATCCACAACGCTATTGATGCAAAGTGTACATGCGTCTCACACACACACACACACACACACCAACACACATATACATAGACATGTAATGTTACCCAACCTCTTTATGTGCCTGTCAACACACACACACACAATTTCCTTTATTAGCGTTCTCAATAATTACACCTGTATCTGCCATGCCAGTATCCACAATGCATAAAATGAGAAAATGCAGAAAGACTAATACTGCTTCCTGCAGCCATATTGGATGCTGGACCCTTCAAAAACAGACAAACCATCCTGTTATTAAGTAGAGCTTAGGTGGACACATCCAAGAGCAGTGCAGGAGGAGCAGTCTATCACTTGATGCAGGAGGCCCAGCTGCACTACACGGTGAGAAGAGAAGGAATCGCATATGGGCCGGGAATATAATCTTGGGAAGATACAATACCCTTGATGGATCATATACAGGTGAGTTATGTAGCTGTCTCTAACTGCAGTTTATTAGCAGGCCCATATCAGGAAGCTATAAGTCATAAGTGAGCAGAGAGTGCAGAATCACGCTGAGGCAGCAGCCTTTGGCTTCAGTTCACCCGGGATTGCTTTTTAATACATTTTTTTTACATCTCATATTAAAATACATGATGTGTTGTTATTAAGTTGGACCCTCATAACATTTTACTCTTCATTATCTCATAATTAATGCAAAACCCTGGATGGCAAAAATAAATTCATAAAATGAAAGTGCAGCTAGCCTTGACCCCCTGCTGCTCTCATCACTGTACAAAACGGACAAAAAGTCTGACAGATTCGGTCACGCAATTGAATGGAAATTTAATGCCTTATGCCACCTGAGTAAGCACAACGATATCACCTCTTATCTGCAAGTTAATAACTTGCTAGCTCACACATAAGCGCTCGCTTACACTATCATACTGACCAACCACAGCACACAATAAGACATGGTTATGCATGCAGAGCTTCGATACCAATTAGCCAAAAGAATCTGGAAGTTTGGAGCCCCCATGAGATTGAGGTTGATCAGAGAAATTAGATTCAAATGAATCACCAGGGTACCATGAACCCAGAAGAGAGAGACACTTGATGATTGAGAGTGATTATGCAGTTCAGTGGATATTGTGCATTCACACAATTCACACTCATACAGATAACTATTACCACTAAAGCCCATTTTTATGCTCACACAAACAATAATGATAGAGAGGATGGTCTATAAACCACTACAATGACATGCCATAAAGTTCAGCTTACAGTATATAGTGATATCTCATAAAATTTAAATTCATTCTGTAGAGGATGATTATTGTTGTTATTTTAACTATAGAGGTGTACTACAGTATATCTGCATATATGATGGTAACAGAACTGGGACGCTTAACTATAAGTATCAATACACATTCTAGGTATTCTATATACTGTATGTCACTTTGTCTACTTAATTGTTTTTAAGGAATTCAGAATTGCTGCTGTGTTGTTTTATTTACATGTGAGCTACAAAGCTAAATAGCTTCTAATACAAGGAATTCCAAATCCGTGTGTAACCCCTAATCAAGGGCACTACTGCTGTCTTGTACAATCTAGTTTAATGCTATTTAGGAGTAATCCTCACAACCCAGATATTAATGTATCTGGTATTCTAAAGCGGAATAAGTGGAAATATAAAGAGAAATTTACAAGATATACGTACAGGACTGTCCCAAAACCTCCATGGATATGTGTTATAAGCAAAATAACTTGTTACATACACAAATGGTGCTTGTAGAATTGCTGTATAAAAGCAATATCATGCTCGAAGTTGTGCTGGATATCAGCATAGCTGTGATACCTTCAGCGCTCTGACTGCACTCTTGTGTTTAAGCAAAATCACACAACTGGGAAGACAGCACTCACTCTGACAGTTGACTCTCAGTGCAAGCCTATCTTGACAAATTGCGCAAAATTTGAGAGAAGTAATGGTGGTCTACTTTCAAACAAGTTGTGTTTATGTAAATGTAAGGTAGATCGGATTGTAAACACTATAATTTGCAAATGTAAAACATACTGTAATACTCATTTTTCATAATTCTGAATAGCTTCACTAGCAAGTATTTTTTATAGTCATAGTAGGACTATAATCCTGTCAGCTATTGTCACATTATACAATACTCTTAATTTTAAGTTGTTTTCTTTGCTTGATACAGGTCAATATTTTTTTTTGGTCAAGCAGTGCATACAGTACAGTTGAGTTTCTAACCCTACTTTTAAGCATGGTCCACAGATGTTAGTTAAAAATGTAAAATGCCTGCTTTATCCATTCTACACTCGATTTAATCCATGCTTGGGAATATTGACTTGACTATAATCATGATCATTAACAGGCAGTTGAGAGGCTTTGGGCATGGCAAATTAAAAGACGGTACACTGAATTATTACTAAAAGTGGGTTTTACAGTTATGTATCACTTTGACCCAGTATTGATGTCAGAAACCCTAAAACAATCTCCTCCAAGTTCTTGGATTTTTCTTTTGTTAAAGATGCTTGTTCAAATTCATTCATTCATCTTCTATACCGCTTTATCCTGTATTTAGGGTTGCGGGGACCTGGAGCCTATCCCAGGAGACTCACGGCACGAGGCAGGGTACACCCTGGACAGCGTGCCAATCCATCGCAGAGCATGCTTGTTCAAATGATGTGAAAAATTTGAAGAAATCCCAATAATTCCATGACATTCATGTTTATGATGAGTATATTGTATGTAAACCACAACTTTACAAGGTGGTATCAAAGTTTCAAGATTAGCTTTTTGTTTACAAGAAAGTACTTTATTTATCTATGTTTCAACACTATCACCTTCACAACAATACAGTGCTCCCAGCATTCCTGCCACTTATGGAATATGTTCTGGAAGTCTTCTTTTCTAAGTATGTCAAGCACCTTCTGCGGTTTGCACTGAATCTCCACAATGGTGTCAAAACAGCGACCTCTGTGTTGGATCTTTATCTTCAAGAAGAGAGCAAAGTCTGCAGGACACAAATCTGGTGAGTCGAGTTGGTGCAGAAGTGAGATCACGTTTCCAGCAAGAAACTCACGTGTGGGGAGAGCTCGGTGAGAGAATGCATTGTGATCATGGTGCATCCAGTTTTGCGCACACGATAGATCTGGGCCCGGTTTCTCGAAAGCTTCTTATCGCTAAGTAGTTCTTAAGTCGTACCTTAACCTCTCTCTTAACTTAATGGCGCATTTCCCAAAACGTTCTTACGCTAAGTATCTCTTAGCTACGTCAGACGTTCGTAAGGTTGGTCTGGACCAACCTTAACTCATACTTAGCGTAGTTTCAGCTCTAGACGCTAGTCGCCGCCACTGAGCAGCAGTCTTTATAAACCAGCGGTGTATGCAAACACATTATGGCACGTTATCAAAGTCGTATTAATGATGGAATATACTGTAGACCTGTTTAAGAATTTTATTTTATTTGATATCAGAACTAATAGAGTGCCTTTTAATTAGCCTATTTCATAATGTGACTAACGCATTAAAATTGCCAATCACAATTAATATTAAACAGGTGGCGAACAATTAGGCAGCGAGCGTGGTGTTGTGTGAGTCATGTACATGTTTCCTTTAGACAAAACTTCAGCCCTTTTCATATTTTCCCCGTGGTCGTTATTAAAAATATATATATAAATAAAAGTTTTGCCTTCCAAGGCAACAGATTATGGAGCTTCTTGAGCTGCTCAGACCTGCGCGTGCCAGACCAACGCGTACTTACTGTACTTACTGTACTTACTGTACACTCCCCGTCCCGATGTCCAGCTGCTCGCTGCTTTTTGTTTAAAATATGTTTCATTGCTCATTAGCCATTATCCATGACTTTATGAGTTTTTCTTTTGACACGTTTTATTTTTATGAAATTTGATTTAGTTACATGAGAAAATAACCTTGGGAGATTCAAACCCCACATCCATTCATTTTTTCTGGGTGATTGTAATGTTTAATACCCCTACAGTATTCACTCATGCGGTTTGACTCGCTGTGAGATGCGGTGTTACTGTATACCCCTATCTCACCTGCACGGTCTCGCGCTGTGGCCGCAGGCTTGATCATGATTCACCCCGAGTTTTTGCGCTGTGGTTACGTTTCCATCTTTCCGCGTGAAAAATTCAACGTTTAATTTTTTGCTGGTCCTCGCGGAAGCTTGCAGACTTTGTAGAACTTCGCGGAACGTTAAAGGAACGTCGTGGGCAATCGCGGCAGCTCACGGAGATGAGTCCGGCCACACAGGTGAGAGAGGGGTATTAGGCACCACACAGGTGAGAGAGGGGTATTAGGCACCACACAGGTGAGAGAGGGGTATTAGGCACCACACAGGTGAGAGAGGGGTATTAGGCACCACACAGGTGAGAGAGGGGTATTAGGCACCACACAGGTGAGAGAGGGGTATTAGACACCGTGATCCGCCTCGAGTGACCGGCGCCCGACGGTCCGCGAAGAACTACAAGGTCCGCGAGCTTCCACATGTTAAACATGTTTATTTTTTTTGCATGGTAAGATGGAAACGTAATAACAGCACCAAAACTCGCACCGAATCATAATGAACCGCACTTACGGCCCCGCGTGTGAGATAGAGGTATTAAACCTCCACCCTGTCATCTCATCGTATTCATTCCATAAGTGCACTATACAACCCCAACAACTGACACTTCACATTGTTTCTGAAGCTGGTGAAGAGTGTTATCAGCTGTTTGTCTATCAACTATGATTGGATACCCGGTTCGTTTCACGGCCACATGTTACATGAAAATATATATATTATATTATTATATTAATTAATATTAATTTATATATTTGTCTATTATGGCATGTTATTGTTAAGTTAACACATGTCGAAATAAACGCTATTAAAAGAATTTAGTGCAATGTTTAATTTGCATAGAAAGTGCCGTCTTTCTTAACACTGTCATGCAAAAGGAGTGAAAAATCGATTCCTGAGCCACCGATGTCCGCTAATTCAGGACCTTCACTGTAGACAGCGCCGCGTAACGTCGGACGTAAGAGGCAGCGACTTAAGAAGACTCCTAAGAGACAGTTCGAGAAATACACTTAGAAAAGTTATCACTTAACGTAAGATATATCTTAAGAGTCTTCTTAGCGCGCGAATAGTGTGCGTTATCGAGAAACCGGGCCCTGGTTTCTTTCACCATATGTCCTTCCTAGCTTTAAAACTTGCCAGTAGAATTTGCTACTGACAGTCTAGCCCCTGGGAATGAATTCTCGATGCACAATGCCACAAATTACGAATGCACTTGTTCGAGCTGCGTACCTGCCTCGCCTTTTTCAGATGAGATGACGGGTTTTTCACTGTGTTTTTGAGTTGTATCCAATTTTTATCACCAGTAATGATCCTTGACATGATGAATAGGTCACGCTGATGGAGTTTTTGGCAGACTTTGACAGGTGTTCCTTCTGCTCCTGGATCAGCAGTCTGGGGACAACTTGGCAGCAGCATGGCGCATGCTCAAATCACACGTGAGGATTGCCTTGACTGTTCGGTATGACATCGTGGCAGCAATGTTGTGGATTGTTCTCCAACAATCATCATGCACTAATTGCCAAATGGTTTCAACATTTTCAAGGGTTTAGCTTGTTGAAGGTTTTTCTGATCTCTCTTTGTCTTTCAGTGATGTACTTATACTCTTGAAGTGTGCGTGTTACTCCAAACATCTTGATCGACTCATTGCAGCATCACTGTAAATCTGCCAAATCATGTCAAACGTTTTTGTGGCAGATTTGACCAGTTTCACTGGGAATTTCATGTTCACGAAATGTTCTAACTTGCTGTCCATAATGAAATAGCAGACATGGTAAAGTATGTGCACACAGGGTGATGTCTTTTGGCACACTGACTTATGAAGGTCTGTGCTCCCCGTGAATGTGCGTGCAGCCATGTGTTGCTATCTGTTGGCTTGTTACAAAACTTGAATCTCTTGAAACCTTTATAAGTATTATTTTTAGAATTATAAATATAAGGATATTTTCAAATACATTTACTGATTAAAGACTGAAGTCTGGAATTCATTGTGAGTTTCCTTCTTTGAGATGCAAATCTTCATTTGCCTTCATTTGCTGTTTGTCTGTGATTCTTTCTGCCTTCAGTTTTATCTTCAGTTAGCTTTCAGTTGGGCTGAGGACAGGTGACCTGTCCTTGTTTTGTCGTATGTTTAGGGCTATTATCTATCTGTATTCTGAAGCAGCGTCTTATCAGTTTTTAAGCTTTTGACTAAATATGAGCATATGCTACTTCTATCAGCAGTAATATCATCAATACACACCAGTGACTCTTTGTGTCTCTTAAAAAATGTTAAAAAAAAAAAAAAAAAAAAAAAAAAAAAAAAAATATATATATATATATATATATATATATATATATATATATATATATATATATATACTGTATATATAACATACATCTACTGGCATGCTATTAAATAGAAAATAAAATAAAAACAGCTGTATACATAGTTCTCACAGCCATATGACCTTGTTGGAGACTCTTTTTTTGGCACTATATTTGTATTGCTAGTTTGGGAGAGATATGTGGCCATGACGGGTTTTTTTTTTTTTTTGGTTAAGGTTCTGCTAGAATGAATGCTTTGAAGACCTACACCAGTCAGAAGTAAAAGTGAATTGCCTTGGAGAACAGGAGGTGCGCCTTTGTTCCTGTTTATTCCAAGAAAACCATTTACATGAAGGACACAAAATATTCTGCTTTTTAAAACATGTCTAAAATGACTGATAACATCTAACTAAATTATTTTGTACTTTGAAAGGCAATCAAATATTTTTTTTTTTCAGGCTGCTGTACAAATCGGCATGGAAAACATTTTTGGTTGTAAAGACTATTTGACTATGTGATGCAAATGTAACACCTATTATTCTAAAGGGTAGTTGTATATTAGATTTAAAATGTATCTAGGCACATTTCTGCTGTTCTGCATGTTTAAGGGTGCAGTAAAGGGCATATGATTTTTTAAGGATATTATATTGGAATAAGTACCCTAACAACCAAAAATAAAAAATTAAGAAAAATTTAAATGATTAGCCTGTCTGACCATTCAGAATAATAATTTCAATATTATTGTGGTACAAATTGTTTTAATTATTTTCTCCCTAATTTAGTCGTGTCCAATTCCTCCCCGTCACTAGGGGGCTCCCACTACCACTCAGTCGAGAGGGCCGAAGACTATCAGGAGACTATCACTATCTTTTCGAACTGCTCGCTCACACTCCGTTGGGGGTGGCGTAACACACTCGGAGGACAGTGCTATCCGCTCCTTCCGCTTGCGTGAGCACGCAGACGTCTTTGATTGGCTGTAGAGCCGTGATTAATGTGGGAGCACAAAGTACCTCTCATCCCTCCCCTCTGAGAGAGTTTGGCCAATCAGCTCCCTCTAGACCATCCGGCTGTGAGAGGTTACAGCACAACCCGGGAACCGAACCAGCGATTTTCAGATGATAGGGTGAACACTTTACCACTGCGCCACTCGGAGGCCTGGTACAAATTGTTTTGATATGCTATAATAAATATTATGAAACACAGCTCCCACGGCCAGCGACAAACAAGTGAGTGAAATAGTGAATGTAACATATTTAGCTAATGAATCATACTATATTTATGTAAAAAATAAAAAATTTCTGGGAATCTCCATTTCCCAGAAACACTATTTCCCAATTTGAGGCCTGGAATATGGCCATGCCATCAGAGAAGGGGGAAAAAGTGCATTGATTTAAAATCCTCGTCATTCAGAACATTCAGGTTGTCAGCTATCTTCATTTTATTGCTACATATTGTTGCTTAGCCTAGACCTGACCAGCTGAAGCAACCTCAGATGACACAGAGTCCAGAGGCTTGTACAGTGGGCACTATGCATTAGGGCCTTTATAGAACTTTGCAGAAAGCTTTAGTTACTCAAAGTTGAAAAGGGGAACATGAAACCATATTTTAAATTGTAAACGATACATCAGCATAACCTGTGAATTATTATAATGATCCACATTCAAATAGAAAGAAACCTCTTTCACTCCAAGTACCTGTTTCAGTCCAGCCCATGTCTCCATCTCCTCATCTGTCGTACTTTCCACTTCATCTAGGAATCCGGTACAATTTTCTATTCTAATTTATTCTTCTATTGACCATGATTAGCATCTCTTGTCTCTAATTAAAATAAACCCAGCCAAAATACTGTTAGAACATGTGAAAGAAATAATAGATTTCTAAATCATCTTGCCAGTGGCCTCACACAGTTCTATTGCATTACACTGTATGGATTTAATAAAATTGTATTTTATTTAATAAAATAAGCAATAATATACAGTTACAACTGTGCACATTTTGGTGAGAACTATTAATGGTACAAGTTTTAGCCCATGACAAAAAGAGTTACAAAGACATACAGATACAAGGCACCCATTTAAAACTTAAAGCGTATACGGTACTTTTACTGTACTTGTACTTGTTGTTAGCTGGTGACATGCATGTCTGTTAAAACATATTAAAGAATACATCAAACAAAGCGTAAATAATACTGCTGGAACCCCATGGGGCAAGATCCAGTTATGAAAAATGAAGCACATGCAGAAGTGCCAAGAATGCCCACTAGGCTGTCTCCGATCTGAGTCAATCTCCATGTTAAAATACCCAAATGTTTGCAGCCTGGTACATAAAAATGTTTTAGTCTCCATAGTTTTTTTTTTTTTTTTTTTATTTATTACAACTGGACAGGGGTAAATTTTTATGTAACTTAACAGTTACAATAAAATTAAGCGATAAAATGATGCATAATTTGGGGGATGGCTGATTTGAGTGACAACTGCAATGCAGGTGTCAAACTGCTACAGTACTGTAGTTGTCTGCTATGCATTACTTTGGCTAACAAGATAACTGGAATTGTTGTAGTTTAACTAACCAAAATAAATGTAGGAGCTGACACTGGATGACATGTAGGGATGGATGACTCAGTTCAATCAAATGCAAAGTGTAGCATTAGCATATAAATTATTATTTGCCACCATAGCAAATCTGGGCAGTGGTGGCTCAGTGTGTTAAGGCTTCAAGTTACTGATCGGAAGGTATATTATACTGTACTATTGGGAGCTTAAGCAAGGCCTTTACCCTGTCTGTACAGGGGTGTCGTATCATGCCTGACCCTGAGCTCTGACGCCAATCTACTAACAAGAAGCTGGTATATGTGAAGAATAAAGAATTTTTCAAATCAAAATTCACAACTCAACTAGAATTGTAGCTAATTTAAAGCTCAAGTAGACATGTTCCAACCAACAGCCAGGCTCGATTCACTCCACCCATATGCCCATTCATGGATTAACGGTGGTTTAGGCAGAGTCAGGTAGAGTCAGCTCCTGCCAAGATACAGGCAACCAAAGCTCCCAAGCTTCAAAACTGCTCTTCAGAAAACCTATAGGTGATGTCACAGAGGATGTGTCAGTTCTTTTTATACAGTCTATCTGCAAACCAAAAGTTAGCAAAATAAATTTTCTTTTGCTGAATGTCTGCTTGCATCATCCAACTCACACAGATGCTTCAAACAGGCATGTTGTAAAAAGGTTAAAGGTCATCATGCGTTATGAATTGAATGACGGCTCCCAGGTGACCTTTTTTTTATTGGTAAATGTTCATCTTGATAAGGACCACAGGTAGGTCATCACAAAAAACAAAGGCAGGCCATTAAAATTGAAACAGAATTTTTTATTTTATTATTATTTTTTAGAAAGAACTATTTTATAGTACATTAAGTATTAATCATACTTTATTTTCTATCATGTGCACAGCATGTCAGTCAACTCAGTGAAGATGAACGTGACATAAACCATGTAAGCAGATTAGAATAGCCCAACATAGTATCCATTTCATGCCAACTCCAGCCACAATACTCAGAATCAGAATCAGATTAGTGTATGTTGGATCATACTGTTTGTTTCTGCTGGTTGCTTCCCTTAATTGCTTTATCTTAATCTAAATTAAAGTGTAGAGCTGTGTGTCAAGAGCTTTCACCCTGAGTGTTGTGCATTTCTGTGTGTGTCAGTCTGCTGTGTGGTATACTGTGCAGGGTAATGAAGCAGTGTGCACAATGTGTTAAGAGAGCTGCTCAGAGGTATGAAGGACAACACTAATGCTATGTGGACCAGAGTGTTTCACTTCAATAGCTTCAGGAACAGTACTTCATTTTCTCTCTTTGTATAATTTACAACACAGCGTTGTACTTGAGTGTCTTATATCTTCTGATATAAAATGGGTAACCAGGTGAAAGTAGTTTCTTGGAATGACCCAGTACTGGTCATTTTTCTGGGCTCCTTACAAAAGGCTTGGGAATAAGGCCAAAGTATTTATTGCAAAGTACTATTTGAGAAGTTGCGCTCGTCTTAAATATGATATTCAGTGCTTATGAAAAGAGTTGACAATATTCCTTTGGAATGTTCAGATCCAACACTACTGTCCTTTTTCAGTATGTATTCCCCATCCAAAACCACATGTGATCTCAGACTGAGCACAATTACAACGACATCGTTAGTTCAATTATTCAGCAGTCATTTCCCGGAGTGATATAAAATCCTTAGGCTTTATTCATTTATTAACACATTTAGGATCGCTACATGTTATAGACAGTCTAGGACATATCCTGAAGCACCACCGGGTTCAATAAGCGAATCTGACATGCCATTGTGGTGACAAAATAAATTTCAATTACAGCTGTGTGGAATTGGATTTTCCTGTCGCATTAGAGGCTAGAGAAGTGCTGAAAGCCCTCAGCCATCGCTCTTGATGTGAGGTCTGGTCACGAGGTTGCCTCGTTACACCACAGTACTGCACTAATGGTCTTATGAAATCAATAACTCACCCCTGACAGACATGTTCTCTCAGTGCACTGCTATGGGGAGATGAGATTAATACAGATGATTGTAGGCTTTAGATATTTTGGGGCAATTTTCTCCCACCTGGTGAGCCTGATGTTGATTGGGTACTGAGTGACCATAAGAGAATCCTGCTGTGTATCTTCAATCAATAACCCACAAGGCAGTGGATACTATAAATATATTTTGTAGACTTGATACTGATCTTTGGCACACAAACCTATTTTTGTCATGTTCCCATGAAAGGAGAGAACATAATTCTCCTCTGCCCTGGGAGAATAAGAAGAGTTATTGATGTTTCAAACAATATTGTGGAAAAAAATTATTAATTTTACATGTAATGTCTTCTGATAAATGTACACAGTAAATGTTGTAAGTCAGGACAGCATCGCTTTTGGTGCTGCACAGATGTAGGGTTTCATTCAGAGCTATTTGAAGTTTATAAGTTGTATTGTACATGCAGAGTTCCTTACAGCAACTCACCACTAGGTAGACTGGCTACTCTGAGGTGCTTTGAATCTACCTTTACCAGAAAACTTACTGTTGATGAATGAATAAATGAATGAATGAATGAATGTCCAGGTGTTAAATAAAACACTCCAACAATAAATGCTGAATGTTGCAAATTTTCCTATATTGGTGCACCTACTGGCTAAAAAGGGAACTACAACAAGTGCTACTAGTGTCCCACTGAGGCAGGACACACAATGCCCCACAGTGCCTGCTTTACAAGCAGTAAAGTTAGTGAGAAGGTTGCCAATGCTGCAATGCTTGCTTTTTTCAGCAAACTGGGCTGCTTTAAAAAAATATAGAAAAAAAAAAAGATTTCTCAACCAACATGTGATTTTTCTAGAAAATACTGCATAAAAAGATAAAGTGTGTATATGACATACTGTACAGAACATACACATTCCTAATTTAAGATATACAGTATTGCAAAGATTGGTTGTGGGAATGAGGAATTGTGTAGAAGTAAATAACTATTTATATTGTACCTTACAGTACATTAGAATGCATGTAACAATGTTTGTCAATTTTTTTTTTAACCTGACAACACTAAATAATGACATTAGCTTTTAATAGCTATGTATAAAACCTCTCAAATCAGACTGTAAGACTATTTGGTCAAGGATTGTATACTGTCAACTCTTAATTGCCTCTTATAGGATTAGTCATTAAAAGTTTACTAAATAGTCACTTACAGCATAGGTCAAGTGTGCTAGCCTATTGATTTAATTTAGTTTGAGGCTATTATTATAATTAGTAGTAGTAGAAGACGTAGTAGTGTCAACCTGCCCCACCAAAATATATGGTCTCAAGCTGCAGAAGAGTCATTTCAGGGTGGCATCATACTTCTTAATTCTGCTGCACTTTACTTATAAGCTAAGGCATGAGATTATTGATGGAATGGTTTTTACTAGGTGGATTAATTAATGTCTACAGTTCCTTTCTGGTTTAGGAACACACAAGTACTGTATGTGGATAAATGGATGTCTTGATAAAATAGAATATACTGTAATACAGCTCATAGAACTTTGCCACCTTGTTTTAGCAGATTGTGTGTTAATAGATTATGAAGAAGCTAGCCAGACAAAAGTGATATAT